>JAJJWW010001198.1:0-61238 GCA_023531295.1 Papaver armeniacum | reverse complement strand
GAGAGAAACTAATACATAACTCAAGCACAAGTTTTCGAAATCGGATTACATCCTTAACTAAGGCTGCACAAGAACCGGTCAGTAGTACCTGTACCGGAGTGGAACCGGAAATACCGGACCGGAACCGAACCGGTACCGGTGTAGCCGGTACAGGGAACAGGAATGAAACATGGGAACCGGTGTAGACCGAGACAAGCACCGGTTCTGGGGGGAGTACCGGCTTGTACCGACTTGAAAGTCCCGTTTAATAGCAACCGTTGATCATCATTTGAGAAATCAATCTCAACCATCCATGCTAGGTTTGTACCGACTATTCATCACTCATTCTTCTTCTTATTTTCTCGGACCTGAAGAACTTCACTTCTTCTTCTTCTTCGCTATCTCTGTCTCTATCAAATTCACCACCACCACTTTCTTCTTCACCACCACCACCATCATTAATTAACAACAACAAGTCCACAACGGGTAATTTCATATGATATTGGGTAATTTCAAATTTGTTTGATTAAATTAGGATTCTTAAAATCAATTGCATGTTTAATTAAACTGTTTATTGCATGTTTGGATTGTTGAAGGAGTATTCAAAGTCAAGGATGAGAAGATCTGTTGCCGAGAAGAAACTAAAATTCTGATGGGTTAGAAGATTGGATTTGAATCAAGAGTTAACGACAGCAGATTGAGTTTGAGTTTTGCTGTAAAGAAGATGGTTTCCATGGAGTAAGTATGGGTTCTTTCAGAAATTAATTTAGTGAAAATGGAATTTTGATATGAATCAAGAAACTGTGTTCTTTTAATTGATTCACCAAACTACGGTTTTATTTAATTGAACTTTTTTGGATTTAGATGACTTGGGTATTTTATTTGATTCAGTTAATTAGTGTTTTGTTGTTGAGATTTGTTGTAGTGTCTGTCATATTGGAGATTGTTGGTGCCATGAAAACATTGAAGCCGGTACTCTGGTATGGAGACAAACAGATGATGTTGGAATTATTTTGATTGTTTGAATGGAAAACAGATGATGTTGGATGAGTTTGAATGGAAAGTAATGAACACAGAATGAAGAAAAACTTATGTATGATTTGTTTTTTTTTTGCGATTGATAGTTGTAATATAGATGCTGTAAATGAGTATATGAATGAATTAAATTGTGATAATGAATGGTCTATTTTGCTTAGATTAGATGGATACTGTCATAGTTCTAAATTTCTGATGTTACAGGTAAAAACCCGGTACCGGAGTGGAACCGGACCGGTCTTACAGGTACAGGTACAAGTCCAGGTACAAGTACAGGTACCGGTCCTCAAAATGAGGTACCGGTTCCAACAGAAAACCGGGTCGTACCGGATCATGTGCAGCCCTATCCTTAACCAATAATATTAAATTAGCTACTCATAGCTATGGAGTTCATCATAATCAATAATCAAATAAAGAAGATGAAAGCAAAGCAAACCCTAGTAACGTAAGTAAAAGCGGCTATCTCCAAGGCTCCCAGAATAAAACGTGATACCAAAAGTTGTAGAAGTCTTCCTTTAATAGCTCTCTTGTTCCAAAATTAGGTCTAGTCTTCAAAAGTCCATTAGATGAAAATCCACCAAGCCCATATGTGAGAAAAAACCCATGTAGAAATTATACCAAAAATACGTCGCCGGAAAACCGGTGCCAACGCCGGAAGTTGACCGGAAATAGTCGGAAAAACATCTCATGTGACCGGAAAAGTCCACCCGGTCACCAGTCAAATCTCAGGTCAACTGAGTTAACTCGGGTCAAGCACCGAGTTAAACCGAGTCAGCATCTTACTCAACTGGATGGGCTGAGTGGCCAAGGCCAGAGCCATTGCAATCTTGCACATGCCATAAATTGTGTTGCACCAACATGGCGCTTCACAACCTTCTGCGGAAACTATACACTTGTAATCATCTTCTCAGCACCACCTCTTTGCACTCTTGCTCAGCTCAAAAAATCTCTTCCAACGACTCCATACTTCCCAGTACCACAGATTCAAACACCATCTGCACATGACTTTCAATCTTACTCTCCTAACTGTATTTCAAACACAACTCCAGTTCCACTCAACAGCTCAGTCCCTGCACATTCCCAACTGCCACTGCAATTCATATATCACCAGCTAACCATATGCAGTTTCATACATTCAATTCTCTAAAGTTGTTGTTATGCTGCAACTCCAATTCAGGCCTTCTCACTCATTGCCTCCACCAAACCAGAGTTTCCACCAGTCGCTAATCTGCAACTACAACACCCTTGACAGTTTAGAAGCCAAATGTATTAACCTCTTCTCTTCATTGCATTAGGCTTCTTCTTTGCTGCAGCATCTTCATTGTAACCACTTCATTCATCAATTGCAGTACACAACACCAGCATCAACATAACTTTGCACATTTCCTGTAATTCTCAGAACAAACCAACCTTGCAATCTTCCTTGGCTTCACTGTAATTTCCCTGCAGCACAGTGACATCACTATTTCCCCACGCCATGGATATTACTGCAGTTCCAAGCCTACAACTGCAACTCCGCACCACCAGGACCTAATTATAGTTGCATATGATACCCATTTCATTCACTGTTCTTCTCTGCAATTCCATGAGCAACAGCAGCACATACCCGTCCTCTAACTTGCAATAGTAGAACCACCAACTGACTGTCAAAACCCATTGTTACCTGCTCCTAGTCATTCAACTTCTCATGTTCACCTGCAATTTCTTGCACCTTCTTTCAGCTTCATTCTAGCTATAATAACTCAGACCAAATCACTACCAGAAACCCATTACAGCTTCCCTATAGCGGCAACATCTCAGTGAACTGCAGCTAAACCAAAACACCATCAACATCATCTGCTCAAGTGCAAAATAACCCACCAGAAACTGCATCTCGAACTTCATTTCTTCCTAATCAGTCTTATGACATCAATGTTCTTCAATAATCCAACAAACCCATATCTTAATTTCAGTTCAGGGAAGAACTCACAAATCAAACCCTAATTTCATCTTCACAAACCCCTTTCTTTTATCGATCTGCTTCGTTTCTAACACCAACATCTTGAGTTACTTCTTGATTCAGTAAGACCCATCTGTTCTTATCATTCCTGTAACTCTTCACCATAACCAATTCTTCCATCAGGACCATGGATTCTTCCTTGTTCTTCATCACTCTAACAGTTTCTGTCGTCTCCTATTCGTTTAACTCCGTTGAAATCACCAGCAGCAGTCACTCATCTTTCTTCTCCCACACAAACCAGATCTGCTCTTATCTCTCTTTCGATTCCTCTCTCACAAATAGTGCCATGGCTCTTTTGGTTTCAGGTGGAGTAATTGGAGAATAGACAACGATGAGGGAATTGATTTCTCTCTGAACTTTAGGGTGAGTGTAGGAATAAGGTTGGATATAACCACCCAGGTAAAGTAGATAAGGGATACCCAGTGACCAACTCATGCATGGCTTGTCGGTTCAAGAGAACTGATAGTTCATTCTACACTATTTCTTGCGCAATATAGCCGGCTCCACATATCACTCGCCCGTAAATTGACCTTTACGCTCCAAATGGACGATTTCTCCTTCTTTTGCTCATAATGACTCCAAAGTACCTAAATAACTCAAAAGCAAACATAAGATACATAATTTTCAAGAAAACTCGCAAAAGGGCATAAACAATAGATAGATATCACGGTGTTTTACAACACCTATCATTAATATAGTGAGATTCCATATCTTTGAGCGTAAAGAACGTTTTCTCAATCTTCCTTTGTTTTTAATTTTTCCTTTAGATTGTTTCTCACCATCTAAGTTTTCCAAAGTCTTAGATGAATAGAGATTATCATGACACACCAGAGGTTCTGTCCGTAATAATCTTCAAACAATCTTTAAGGAGTTCTGGCGTGCGTTACAGATTCCTAGAGCAAGTTTTCCAAATAAATTTCCCATAGGGCAAAATTTTAAGGATCAATCAAACACAAACTTATTAGGTTCATAGTGTTTGCATGCTCTGATACCAATTGAAAATGCGGGGGTCTAACAACCACACCCAATAATTCGTTTGGCAATCTGAGAGGACTTACTCCATTACACTTTCTAGAGAATCAACTAGACAGTCAGACTCAATCTAGAGTAAAGTATATCAAAGAGTTTTCATATCTTTGTTTCACAATGTAATCAGCAAATCAAACAGATAGAAATCCGCGAGCATGATTATTATGTGAAACAACTTGAACGGTACCAAAGACCAATGTTCAAGTGTCAATCAATGTAAATCAACAACCAAAGGTTGGATATTCTAATTGATTGATATTAACTCTCAACCGGTGATATTTCAAATATATAACAAAATATAATGCGGAAAAGAAATAACACGGACACCAGAATTTTGTTAACGAGGAAACCGCAAATGCAGAAAACCCCCGGTACTTAGTCCAGATTGAACACCACACTGTATTAAGCCGCTACAGACACTAGCCTACTACCAATTAACTTCGGACTGGACTGTAGTTGAACCCTAATCAATCTCACACCGATTCAAGGTACAGCTTGCGCTCCTTACGTCTCGATCCCACAGGATACTACGCACTTGATTCCCTTAGGCGATCTCACCCACAACTAAAAGTTGCTACGACCCAAAGTCGAAGACTTGATAGACAAATCTGTCTCACACGGAGAAAGTCTATAGGATTGAATAAATATGTCTCCCACGAAATACCCAAGAGTTTTTGTTCCGCTTCTTTTGATAAATCAAGGTGAACAGAACCAATCGATAACCCTTGACTTATATTCCCGAAGAACAACCTAGAATTATCAATCACCTCACAATAATCTCAATCGACTAACGAAAGAAGATATCGTGGAATCACAAACGATGAGACGAAGTTGTTTGTGATTACTTTTCTATCTTGCCTATCGGAGATATAAAATCTTGAGTCAATTATTCCAATTGTACTAAACACGATAGAAACAACAAGATCAGATCACGCAACTATAAGATAATAGTTGGGTCTGGCTTCACAATCCCAATGAAGTCTTCAAGTCATTAACCTACAGGGTCTTGAGAAGAAACCTAAGGTTAAAGGAGAATCGACTCTAGTTATGCAACTAGTAACACACAGGAGGTGTGGGGATTAGGTTTCCCAGTTGCTGGAGTTCTTCTTTATATAGTTTTCAAATCAGGGTTTGCAATCCAAGTTACCTTGATAAAAAAGTATTCAATTTTCACCGTTAGAAGAAAAACCTGATTCAACCAAGCTAATATCTTTCAACCGTTAGATCGAACTTAGCTTGTTACACACATATGAATTGTACCCTCATTTAGGTTTATGTAACCATACCTAAACGTGTACACCATGTTGGTTCATAAATAGTTAACCGAGGTTAGCCATACGATTACTCTCATATCAACCTTATTCATCTTAACCATAACTAGTTCAAATGACTTAAATGAAACTAGTTAAAGAGTTGTTCAATTGCTATATTCTCATGGAATTATACAAGAACACAATTGAAGAAAAATCGGTTTAATTCACTCGAATCAATACATGAACATTATAGCCACGATTTGCAAAGATTGCATTCATTATTGATAAATGTTTAGGTTCATGTACAACCGATTTTAGAAAAGTAACACACTTAAGTATGCGTACGGGTATGCGTACTTAAGTAACCGGATTTGAGTTTGTTTTATTTATCAAACTCAGCAGAAATTCACGGACGTGAACTTTCCGCCAGTACGCGTTTATGTAACCGGATGAGTTTGGTTTTGGTTTTCAAACTCAGCAGAAATTCACGGATGTGAACTTCCGCCAGTATGCGTACGGGTGCGCATACTTACCCAGTTTCCTACAACCTTTTTGTATACACACAAGTATGCATACTTTAGGTTCCCGGTTTTGGACTTATACACTAATGTGCGAACACACTATGCTTATATCCAAAGATGATTACAAGATTCTAAACTCTTTATTTCAATCATTGGAACATTCTTCTATAATGATAATAGCCGTTTTCACACACTATTAGCATCAAAGCAATTTTTAAGATACTGAAATAATCATTATCGAAACATTCCAAGCCTACATCAAATGATTGTATCACACAAACCATGTAACATGTTACTCGGAAATTTTCTCATGATATAAGATGAACTTGGTCGAAGCGAAAGCTTACCAACACATATTTCGAGAAATATGTAAGCAAGATATACTCAAATAAATCTCAAATGTGTATAGAGAAAACTATATCGTAACACGACTTATGTCTCAATATAGGAGATAGTAGAAATATACTTTCCAAGTGATAGATGAGTTCAAGTCTCCACATACCTTTTGTCGAAGAAGTTCCACAAGCTCCCATTAGTAGTTCTTCGTCTTCAAATGATGAACTCCGTGAAAACTAAGCTCAACTACACAATCTATGTCCTAGTCCGAGACATCTATAAATAGGCTAGAAATCAAGACTTATAGTTTTGATCACTAACATTGACAAACATGCTTTAGATAGCAACGCATGCGAGTTCGACCCAGCAGTGCTCTAACACCTATCTTTTGGACTTCGTAGATATGACATCGACATAATCTTGTATATAGTGTTATGATTATGTGTATGGGTTAATGGTAAAGATTGCATCCTAGGAAACAATGTTTTACATTTATTTGAAGGAAGCACATTCATGAACTCGTTTCGTGAATCGAAAGGGAAATTAATAGGTATATTGGTCTGGCCATTGCATATTCTTTGGTGACCAATATATGTGAGTTGGTAGAACCGATCTTAACTCCGGTTATGTATCTTGGTATAACCGATCACAATACCTACTTATGATTTGGTATGACCGGTCCTGATAATTGGTGTAACTGATCTTAAGTAATCACCATGAGATGGTATGATCGATCCTTGTAATTGGTGTGACCGATCCTAGTAATTGGTGTGACCGATAATAAGTGTTGTGTGACTGGTCCTTGTAATTGGTGTAACCGATCCTAGTAACTGGTGTGACCGATCACAAGTAGATACCATGTTTAGGTAGAACCGATCTTAGTGATTGGTATAACCGATCTGAACCCATGTATTTGACTTGGTAAGACTGATCAAAACTAACCATTGTGATTTGGTTTGACCAATCACATAGTAGTCTTGGAATACTGGCAAACCAATTCTAAACTTGTTTGGAAGTGTAGTAGAACCGATTCCAAGATACAAATCCCTGTAAATATGAAATAAGGATTTGCAGTGAAAAGATGTCAACATACTTTGAACACGTGCAGTAACTCTTATCATTTATTGTTCAAAGATATTCCGTGGTACTCAAGGTGATCATGTGCCGAAATAAATTGAGAATCTTTTAATTAAAGTTTTTGGTCTTATATGCTTTAATTACCAGCAATTAATGCATAGCTCTAGAGAATAAAAATTAGTAATGTACATTTACTAATTGGAGATTTTCTATTGAGAGATTTCAGAAAATATTGGACCAACATTTATTGGGATTATGAAAACCGAATTTGGGCATTCATTGCATATCTTGAGAATATTTTCGGTTTTGGAAATTCCTTGTTGTCCAAACATCCTTGGTCTATAAATACCTAAGTTTGCATTTCTAGCAAACTATCCGAGTAGCCAGACAAATTTCATTTATTGTTGTTTCGGTGGAGCCGTCTATTCGGAGAGGAAAGTATCCTAATTAGTTGACATCTCTTACGACCGCTCGTTTAAAGACTTCAGGGATCAAGAAGCTCTACGAGTACCGTTGGTGGGAAACTAGATAATTGCAGTGTTATTAGTTTTCGATTGATTTGATTGACTAACGATTGTTGCAACTTTGATTGCACCTAGTTTGTTTATTCTTGAGAATCTTCTCTTCTGATATAAGATTCACTCATACTAGATCAAAGTATCGACGGGATCTTTAGAACTGTTGTTAGATCTAAAGATATCTTGTGATAATCCATTATTAACAGACTCCATTATGTGCGTGATTGATCACAAGAGATTCAAGTGGTGTTGTGCAGGTATTTGAAGATAATAGAAGATTTGAAAGAGAAGAAGAATTCTTATTAGTTTTCGTATCTTATGGATTTAGTGCACAAACCTTGATCGATCGGGATCCAACTAGAATCGATTGATCTTTGATAGTTCGATTGATTAGTTGCGTCAGATCGACATTCTCTATATTTCTCTTTGAGATATATATTGATTGAGTGTGAATCTATACTTGACTATTTCGGTAGTTATAGTTAGATTGATCTAACCGAGACCAAGGAGTTTATTAGATTAAACGGAAGATCCTTTGTCAACGACTCATCTATATCTTTAGCAAGATTAATTAGAGTGGTTACCAAACGATTCTTACTTTGCTATTTAGAATATGATCCAAAGGACTTGTTATTCACGTGTGTGACTCTAGAAGTCGAAGGCTTAGGGATACCGAGGAACTAAGTAGCTAGGGGTAGTCTGCTTAGTCTCAACTATACGAAGTTGGTATTAGATTTTGTATAGCGTCTTAATTCTGAGAGTATTCAAAACTGGACTAGGTCCCAAGGTTTTTCCTGCATTTGTGGTTTCCTCGTTAACAAAATCTTGTGTTGTGTTATTTACTTTACTTCCGCATTGTAATTGTTTTATATTATAATAAAGTAAATACACTTGTGCGTCAATCCTAATCACTTGATAATGATCCTATAACAAATCGGTTACGGACCGTAACTATTATCAAGTGAATATCAAGTTGTCGTATTGTCTTGACTTTGTCTATAGACGATCACACTTGGTATCGGACTTATAGGTTGGAATAAAAATATTGTGGTGTATTTAGGTACCCTCATCTTTTCACTTTAAAAGCAAACTAATTTAGAACCGTCTTAAGCCATTATTAGCACCATGGGTATATGACAGTAGCTTCCGAACAACATATGGGTTTCTGAGCAAACTGGCATTTCTGCTTATCTTGTTAATCATTTTTCAAAACTTTTCAGTAAGAACTGGATGTCCATTCGTAAGCTATTCAATTCAGCGCCACCATCCAGATCGAGAGTGAATAAAATAGTCCAGTCGTTGCTACCCCTTCTACTGAAGACATTTGGAATGTCATAGTGAAGATGGGCTCATTGAAATCACCAGGACCAGACAGGCTGCCACCAGTTTTTTATAAGAGGTGTTGGGAACTGATTGGTGAGGATGCTGCTAAAGAAATCAAAGTATGTTTTGAGACTGGAAATACTACAAGAGGTATGAAACACACTAATGTTGTCTTAATTCCAAGAGTTAAGTGTCTTAATAATCCTGTGGATTATAGACCTATTGCACTTTGCAATATTGTACATAAGGTGATCATGACTCAAAGAATAAAACCTTACTTGGATAGTCTTGTTGGTAAATTCTAGTCTGTTTTTATCCCTGTTAGATTAATTCTAGACAACATCACTGCTGCATAAGAATTATTTCATTTTATAAATCAGTGCAGTTTTATAAAAGTTTTTCTTCTTTAAGAATTGATATTAGCATGGGTTATTTAGTTTTTGGTACTTAGGTTTTGTCCAGAGTTAGTGTTTGGTCTAACATTTGTCCAGCTTTGCGTTTGGTACTTGGAAATAACGTTGACTTAAGTTGACTCGATTAAATTTAACTTTTCAGTAACAGATTAAACAATTTTACTATTGTACCCTGAACCCACATAATATTTACGTAAGGCTAAGTCATATGGGCTAGATATCTAGCTGATAGATTGGCCATCCACGTCAGCTAGGGCAACCTCCTAAGTCCTATGGGATGGCGAATCTAGCAGCGAGTCACTGAACCAAACAACGCCTAGCGCTGAACAATTCCGCATTCATAAGAAAAGTCAAAATTCAAAAAAGTTATTTGTCCTCCACGTCCGCATGAATATGTGCAGAGAGGACCTATATATCAGGTTTTGGTTAACTTTAATGCCGTCCTCCTTGGGAAGTCAATATATCACGTCATCTCTCCCGTTTAATAAATCAATCCGACAGTCACAAATTAAGGAGGACAAAAAGAAAAATCTACACCCCGGAGGATGACTGTTCCAAATTCAAAAATATCTCTTTTTTAAAGTTAACCTAAAATAAGAAAAGGATTCTTAGAATATTAAACTCTGAGCGCTGAATCGTTCAGCGTTTGGGACCACTTTTTGAGCGCTGAATCATTCAGCGTTTCAATATCGCTGATAGTTGGACTGCGAGCAATTGCTAGGATAGAGAAGTATCCAGAATTAGTGTTAATTTTTTTCCCACACTTTTTTCTTGATTTGCAACACTTTTTGGCCAATCTAGCAGTTCAGTCTAGCCCATAGGGGTTAGCCCAATAACCTAAAACTATATCTACACCCTAACAAATTCATCAACACCGCCACCTACACCTATTGAACTACTCTACCACCACCGACACCTTTATTCAATCAGTTTGGTGTTTCTCTTCATATCGCAGACAAAATCAAACACACCAGCAATTGTTCTCACCATTGAGAACAATCACAACTTTTCTAACCCATAGATCCATTCGTAGAACTACATACAAGACCCCCAAAAATCAATCCATGCCAAACCCCAAATTTAAACTATACCCATCTAATAATCGAAGAAAACCAACACAAATTTGACCCTCATCTCATGCAATTATCTCCACTACCAAAACAGTCACATACAATAAAGAACTGTTGTCGCTGGATTGAAAATCCGCCTCTCTGGTTATCAATATCTTGGTGATTTCTCCGTCTCTCCCATGATATACAAATTGACGGTTGCTAAAACCATTCTCTTTGATAAGCAAACATATCTCTGCTTATCGAAAATTATTCCCCTGCTCTCTATCTGTTCGCAAATTGGTAAGCAAACATTTGATTTTATGGCTGAATGATGTAAATGAAAGAGGTGTTTTGAAGAGTCTATAATGAGAAGGTGGGTTTGAGCTGAACTTGAAATTTGACAGCAAAGTGGGTACAAAATTCAAGTTAAGATTACAGGGACGAGTTGCTGTTGCTTCCATTAACTGTTGTTGATGAACATAAAGATTAGAGGTATTTTGGAATCCTTGAAGAATCAGGAAGCATGGGTTTGCAATTTTTGAGAGAAAATCTAACTTTTTTTGGGCGATTTTCGATTTGGTTTAAAGAAAATTGGAATTAGGGCAAAAAAAATGATTTGGTTAATTTGTATGCAATTGTGTAATTGAGCTTCGGGGATAAAGGATGAAATAAGTGTGATTGAGATGCATTACACGGTTTGATCCAAGATTTGTGGGTTACTAGGAATTACTTAAGCAATTGATGATTTTTTAGGTCACTTTTTTGATAGATTCTGTGATAGGTTAACACTGATGTTTCAATAGATGGACGACCAGAACAAGAAATAATAGATGGACGATCGGAACAAGAAAAATAGCAAAGAGATAGTGTAAAGGGAATATGACATCGTGACCACACAATTAACGCTTTTATTAAAAGTCGTTGGATCTATACCCACTCCAAGGGTAAAGTTGTAAACTCAGTAATATTTATTTATAAAATAAACTAAAGTCAAGTCAACGGCAGTCAACGTTATTTCCAAGTATCAAATACAAAGCTGGACAAATGTTAGACCAAACACTAATTATGGACAAAACTTAAGTACCAAAAACCAAATAACCCTATTAGTAAAGCATATGATAGGGTATGTTGGAGAATTTTGAGTCATTGCTCAAAAATATTTGGCGTAGTAGGTAAGAATCACAATTTGATAATGCAATGTATCACCATTGCTTCTTTCTAAGTTATGGTCAATGGTGGCGCTTAAGGCTTCTTTCTGAGTGAGAGAGAATTGAGACAAGGTTGTCCATATCTATTCATCCTCTGCACGCAAGGTTTATTTTGGGTTATGAGGAGTTTAGAAAATTACAACCTCTACAATGAATACAAATTGAATAGATGGGGTCATTTTTGGGGTAAAACCGATTCTCATTGCTTTTTGGTAAATTTGGGTGTGTTGATGAGAAACGAATTCAAACCCTAAACAAATGTACTTGCACGGAGTACTTTTAGATTCGAGAGATCAATCGTAAGACTCGGCCTAAACCAAGAAATGGCCATTCCGTTGATTCAATTCTGGCCACAAGGTAAAGGAGAAGGGTTGATCTTAGGGAGGGAAGCGAAGAAGGTGTTTGAGATCAGAATGTTGAATTATGAAGGTGTGGCTGTTTTATGACTTGTATCAGAAAATGGTTTCTGGCTACTTGTGTTAATAACACTTGTTCTTTTGAAATAGGTTGAAAACCTATTTATTTAAGTCATTGAGCGCAGCCTGATCTCATAGGAAGTGGAGGAAGTTAAGTAGTGGAGAAGTGGAGTCGTGCTGAAGGTGGTGATCATCGTGTTTCCGTTATGAGGGAAGACTAGTCACACTTTCACCCACTACTCTCAAGTACTTTAACTTGTCCATCCTTTCCTGACACTTTCTCGTAATGGGCGCGTTGCACGCCGCACGCTGTAAACCGCCAGACCAATACCCCAGTGAGCATCCCCCAGTTTGTGACATGTTTGATGTCTCGAGTGAATGGGTCAAGTCGTGAGACTCGCCGCTAAAAGCAACACATACTGCTTTTAGTTTAAATAATAAAGTTATTTGTGAAATCAATGTTTATGAAGCATTGTTTATAACCGATGCGTATAAAGCATCGTAGTTTTAAAGATCGCCTAAATTAGTCGCGAGTCGATCGAATTAAAAGAAGAGCGTTATTGTACACCTTTGGGCGATCGTTTGGTAGCCTTAGGGGTGAGCTACTACTTGGTCGATCACTGATGAGTGCCAAATATTGCATATTTATACATCTTTTTATTGGCATTTTACTCATCATTTGTGCTTAGAAATCAGATATTATCCCAAATTCTGTATTTTCTTTGTTTTCAAGAATAAATATTTGTATTAATTAATTTTGTATTTTTAGGTACTAAATAAAGTCCGGAGAAACTGAGGAGCCGAAAGAGCGAAGAATTGGAGTCGAGCATCTATGGAGCAGATAGCCAAAGCCCGCGCGCGAATCAGTTGCAACCCAACAAGGAAGACATGGGCTAGAGCTACCCATGAACCGGATCCGAACCCGCTCATCCCGAGCCGTTGAGATCTCGCCCAGATGCATCCTACGGTCGCTCCATCGCTCACATCTATCTCTCGATGCTCCGTGCAACACCCGGATCACTCCGAGTCACCTTCGCCCGTTCAGATCTCCCCTCGCTACATCCAACGCTCGCTCAGCCCGTCCCATCAGCACTCGATGTCCCCGCTTCACAACAAAAATCACATACCCTATACCCCTCGACCAAACCCTAATCTCACCTTCACTTTCTCTTTCTTCCTCCTTCCCCCTCACCCGACACTCTCAGAGAACAGAGCGTGAGCTCTGCTCCTCTCGCAACCCCATCACCTTCTTCCCCCGACCGCCGCCTCCCATCACCTCCCCGACACTAGCCACAACCACCATCCCCTAACGTCTCTCTACCTAGTTCATAGCTTCTTCCCTAGGAGCTAAGATCGAGATAGAGAAAACTAGGTTAGGGTTTCTCGAGCAGAGGAAGGAAACATCAATCGAGCCGATTGACGAGCCGACAAAGCGATTCGAGACGTTTGAAGATTGGGTTTGATTTATTTTCTATCTTATTTTTCTGTTTTTGAAATAAATTAGGGTTTTGATACTTTGCATGTATAAATAGTTAACTGTGGAGGTTTGAAACTCATGCCTGGGCTAGCCAGAGCACCACTTTAGCTTTATTTGTATCTTATTATGTTCTAATTTAACTTTCCAGGGTGTTTGATGAAACCCCTGATTTCCATGGCTAAACACTTCTATCTTATGCTGTATTCTTGCTGTGCTATATTGTGTATGATTATTTAGTAATTGAGGCAACTAATAAGCTTTGTGATGAGTCAGATCTGTAAGAAGACAAATTTCATACTAGGGGTTGATTAGCAAAATCGGTTAACAAACTTCGATTTTAGTCTTTCATGGGAAAGCTCAAGAACATAGTTTAAGTAGATTGCCTTAGCATAAGAACAGGTGGTGGAATCAACCACCCTGGTGCTCTCCAATTGTTTACAATCATTCACTGCCTTAGATTAGAGTCACAACTCCACCACCTCAGTCGTTTCGACAAACCATAATTGTGTTACACACTTGCTAGGAAATCAGTTAAGCAACCTTAGATCAAACATCAGCACCTCCTCGTCTCTGTGGTTCGACCCGTACTTGCCGCGTCTCCGATAGACGCCGTGCACTTGCGGTATCACAAGTAGGCTTTAGAATTAGACCCCTTTCCAGGCCTACCAAGTTTTTGGCGCCGCTGCCGGGGATTTGGTAGTGTGCCCTGTTGATCTTTAACTTGCCTTACTGATTTTCAGTCATCCATTGTATATATGTGCTTAACAATCTTTGCTCTTTTGCACTGATCTGTGTTAACTTGGCTTAGCTCTTGATTTTCCCTGCCTTTGCATCTGTAGCTTAGTTTAAATATCACTTTTGCATCTCTGTTTCATTACATAAGCCGCATATTAATGTAACTTGGCTCAACTCTGTATATATATCTGCATCTTTTAGGACTAGTGTTCGTTTGTGCTTATTTTAGCTCATCATCTCTTGTTCCTCTCGTAGTCATTGTTGTGCACATGCGGTATCTGAGGTTGAGAACTTGCAACTGACTTACTCAATTTCATTAAAGCTTCCAGTTTCATTTCATTTCATTCAAAAGCTCTGAGCTTCGTCATTATAGCAGTAGTACTGTATTGCTTTAACTGTGAAGTTTTGAGAACTGATCTTTGTGCTGAGCTAGCAGGTACTTTTGGAGCTGTAGGATCATAATATCGCAACGTACAAGGCTCGCGAGATTAATAAACGACGGTGTCGCGAGGGAGTCGCAGGGAGCTACAATAAACGACGCGATGAATAACGACACCCAAAACAATTGGAAGACACAAAACCTGGAGAGAGTTAAGAAGTGTCGCGAGAGTGAATGTTTGTGCACTGCGACACTTCGCGAGACATTCCCGAAAATAAAGGGTAGCTTAGCTTGTCATCCACTATGTATTACCCTATATAAAGGGCTAAATGAGTCTGTACAAGGGGATCTTTTTGGGGAAATTGTTGAGCAAGTCATTAGGAGAGAGAAAGTTTAAGAGTGTTTTAACTTCTAAGTGTAATTCTATTTTCCTGTGTAAACACTTCATGAATTCAATCAATCAATATTCTTGATCTTACATCTTTCAATGGATTAATTAAGCAAAATTGAGTAAGGGGTGTAGTGTGGGAAATCCTGCTACTACATATGCGCTAGAAACAGGGATTCCAGTGATTGACGTAGAAATTGGAAAGAATTTGGATTAACAGAAAAAGGATTTGGAGAAGATACTCAAGAATTCATTGAAAAAGAAAAATGGCTAGAAGAAGAAATGTACAAGGGCAACCAACGATTGTAAGAAGAAGTGGGAGACTTGTTTGGAGAAAGGAGGAATGAAACAGAGAATCATCAAGGATGAATAGGAGAAATGATGGAGAAGATCAAAATCAGCCACCAATCTCCCCGAGCAAACGCTGGTGAGGATTATGATAGAGTAAGTGTACATACTTGGAGATCTGATTCAAGACGAGAGAGAAGAGGAGCAAAGCAAGAATGGTGAACAATGGACAAGGAGAGCAAGGAATGAATGGAGAAAACGAAGAAATCACAAAGATTAGAAAGATTGAGACAAACAATACACGAAGAGAGACGGCTAGAGGCAGAGGAACGAGCAAACTTGACAAGACAGAATCATGAATTGAGGATGGAAAATATGAGGTTGCAAAATAGGAGATCTAGAAGTAGCGTGAGATCAAGTTCAAGATCGAATAGAGAAGAGAGAAGGAGAGTTTTACCAACAGAAAGTACCGAGGAAGAAACACAAAATCCGAGTACGAGCATGGCGAGAGAAGAGGGGAAATAGAAGATCGTTATATTCCTCAACCCGAAAACCTTCAAAATGAGCTTTAATAGGGAAAATCAAGGAAACATGCAACTCCAAGAACCGAATGACCCAAATTCCAAGGGAGAATAATCTTGCACGGGAGAGAAGAACCGAGAAGAAACCGAGAGATCGAGGATGACATTGAGAGACACTACATTGAACAAGCGCGCTAGCTCGCGAGAGAGAAAGGCTAAGAGAAGAAATGGAAAATCAAGAGATGGAGGAGGCAATCCTATGCAGAATAACCATGATAACCGAGAAAGAAGGAGGGAACAAAATCGTACCAATAGAAATATTAATGAAGAATATGAGAGGGCGCAGGTGAGAGCTGAGAGACAGCCAAGAAGAGAGAACAACCGATATAATGGCGTGCGAATTGAAGAAAGAAACGAAGAAGAGCGTCGCAGGGAAAGGAGAGAAGAAAATAACGAGCAAGAAGGTCAAAACAGGCACGAGCGAAGAAGGAGAGAAGCGAGCTAAAAAGACCAAGTAGAGTCAAATTCCGAGGCAAATGAACAAATCTTAAGAGAATCGGGGCTGAAATGAGAGGATTGCTGAACAATAGAAGGGAAGGAGGAAGGAAACAATTGGACGAAGCCATCGCAGAAGCTGCGAAGAACCCCTTCACGCTAGAAGTACAGATGGGAGGAATACCTCCTAAGTGCAATCTCCCTGCATTAACAAACATCTTCGATGGAACAACCTGTGCGGTACAACATATCAAGGCCTATATGAGGTGTATGTTGCAATGGGAGAATCATGATGCTATACTGTGTAAATATTTCGCATCAAGCCTAATTGGAGAAGCACTAAAATGGTTTGAGGGTCTACCAAGGAACACAATCACATCATTTAATCATTTACAAGCCACATTCCTAGGAGCATACATAAGTAACAACTCTTCACGACCAGGTATTGAAGATGTATTCGGGTTGAAACAAAGGGTTGGCGAGAGCTTAAGGCAGTTGACAATAAGATGGAGAACCATGTGTAGCGAAATGGCAGGACGGGTTGAGGAAAGATATCTCATCCTCTCATTTGTGAATGCTCTCTTCGCGACTAACTTGTTATACATTCAAATTTTTAGAGTTAAAAATACAATCACGATGGCGAATCTGCGAGAATTACAGAAGAATATATCGCCTTAGAAGAAAGACGAGAATGAAATGAATTCTTATCCAAATACGAACACAAACTCGAATGCTGCGAACGCAAGCTTGTTACCTCGATTCATCAATACAAGTGGCGAGCACTTCGCAAGGACAAAGCAAGTAGGGAAGGTCGATGAGGGACAGCGGAAGATAGTAGCCATGGGAAGCCATGACCAGGGAGGAGTTTGAACAAGAAAGGAATTACTACAACCGTAATGACAATAATAAGATTCAAAGGCTAGATCATGTGCAAGAAACTTACGGTGGACGAAGGCAATATAACCATGGAGGGCGAGAGAAGCCGCGAGAATAGTATGGGAACCAATTAAGATGCCTCCACCGAATGCTAGTGTGGAAAAGATCCGGGAGGCTATACTTGTGATGGAAGATGTACCAAAGACCTTGGAACGCTGGGGATGGAACCACCACCAAAGCGACGAAGTCATGAGTTTTGTTCTTACCATCGCTTCCATGGACATCAAACAAACGATCTGAAAACGTAAAGAGAATTATTCTCGGGATGATTGATCAAGGGAAGTCAATCACTTTCTAAAAGGAGAGGAAAAAGGCCGACATTACCACCACCACTGAAAATGCACAATGAAAGTGTCGCGAAAGGAACGGAAACATTTGTGATAGAGGTTGGAACAAAAGCTAAAAATTTGAATTGCAACTCTATCGTCCACTCTTATCGCACAATCGAAGATTTTCATGACAACGTGCTCAGTAGAGTCTTTGCGAGAGATGCTAATGATAAAGAAATAATGAGTCTCAAGCGAGAACGACGCAGCTTAGAAAAGTGGCAGTGAAGACTATTTCTTTCTCTGCAGATGAAGTGCCAAAAGGAAGAGAAACACATGATAGCCCGTTGGTTGTGAAACTAGAGATTAACCCGAAACCAGTTGATGGGGAAGATGATGAAGCGTGCTTGCTGGGCGATCAACCGAATCCTAATCGACACCTAAGTTCTATGAATATTCTCTTTTACCATACTTACAAGACGATGGGAGGAAAAGATGAGGATTTGATCCCTCGACATATAAGATATATGGCTTTAATGGCACCGCAAACAAACCAAAGGGAGAGGTTCACATGAGAATACCTCTACAAGGATTATCAACCGATATCTTATTCTCGTGGTTGACGTGGAATCTCCATATAATGCGCTGATTGGGAGGCCATGGCTTCATGAAATCTTGGGAGTCGCATCAACATATCATCAATGCATAAAATTCCCACATCCAAATGGCATTGGTATTATACAGGAGATTGGAAGGAGTCACAAAGCAATGTCATGAGGTCGATGTAGAAAGTCACGAAGAAAGAAATGCCAAAAGAAAGGGTTGGAAGCAACATGTGAGAGATGAGCAGAGAAAGGAAAAACTGATGGTAGATGTTATAGAAGTAAGGACCGAACATACCTCGCGAGGTGAATGCCTAGAAACAGGCGAATGTTATGATAATAAAGGAGCGAAGGATATGAGGAACAAAAGGCATAAGAAGTGAATAGTCAACAAAAGCAGGAGGAAAAGTAGCAATTGAAGTAATGATGTGCGAGAATCTTGCAAGCAGGGTAAATGAGAATTCGATTAAGAAAGAGATAAAGACACAACAAATGAAATGGAATTTTGCGAATACTTCGCAAACAAATATTAACAAATAATGAACATGAATGATTGAATGATTGAATGATTTAACAAAGATGAATGAGTAAATGAATGGGACGAACCTTTATGGCGTACACCCTAGTTCGCGAATAACATTTCGTAAGAGGCAAATGTAAGACCTAAAGTGCGTCATATAAGGGGGTATCTCTCGACATGGCTCAGGGGGAAGGTTACACCGCTCCCGAAGCCCGAGTCATGAAAATTTGGGGCCCATGAAAGCCTATCCTAAGAGGTACCTTGGATTCCCAACTATATATATAAGGTTATACCTGGTTGGGCGACCGAGGGTCTCTTCTTAGGAGTCGAGTGTATGCTCAAGGCGCCGAGGTACACGGTTGAGCTGCAGTGCCCGGATGGATGAACCTACCCTGGCCATTCTTGGCAAGTCTTGGCATATGTTGCACTCGCCCGAAGAAAACTCCACTTAGGGTGCAGTCTCGTAACCATAAACCATATAGGTATAAGGGATAAGAGGCTGCGAAAACAACTGGTTGTTGTTAAGACCGGATGGGAGGAGCTAGTCTTGTATGGCCGATGTTTCGCCTCCTTGAAGGGGCAACCGGGGAGATGATAAGGGCGACGCTCTCCATTAGGGGGGGTGTCAAAACAGACGCAAATGTCATAAGGCTATGTTTTCGCAAGAGAATTTAGGCTCGTCATATTTGTGCAATGATCCTGCAGAGGCAATAATACTAACGCGAGGGTAAGGCGAGATCAATGGGTCTTTACACGAAAGTGTACGGACGTCCTGCGATTTCGTCGCACGACGGCAATGTCATGGGGCTATGTGTTCGCAAGGATATATAGGCCTGTCATATTGTCGCAACTAAAACATCCTGCAGAGGCAAAAATACTTGGAAAATGATAAGGCAAGATCAATGGGTCTTTACATGCAAGTGTAAAGACGTCCTGCGATTTTGTCGCAATAAAAGGTGGCAGGGGAAGACCTCTAATTAGGGAGGTCTAACTCGGAAGACCACACAAAAATGACAAGGCAGGGTCAATGGGCCCTTACTTGAAAATGTAAGGGCGGCTTGCGACCTTGTCGCAATGAGAAGAGATAAAATACATTTATGAAGATAAGGCAAGACAAGTAGAATTCTTTACTTATGAAGATACCTGCGACCTCGTCGCAACAATACATTTCAATAACAATAACAATAAAATTATTATTCAACCATATACATGATGACAGCTAAAATCTTCCATCTGAAGATAAATAACAGAGGCAAGTATGGGAATGGAAAAGATGGAATATTGTTATTCATCTTCTGATGAAAGAGTTATACATCAATAATGTTAGTTAGCCGATTATATTACAAAGAAGAACTACCAAAAAAGGGGAAGTGAAGATTGAATTCAGGGGGGAAAAATCCAAGAAATACACTATAATAAGAATACAGAAATGTACAGATATTACAAGCAGAGAAAGAAAACAAAAAGAGTTATCTCTTTGGTGATTCTTCTTCTTCATCTGATTCTTCGATGCGATTATCCTCATCGCCGTAAATTTTCTTCTTCGCCAGCCTCGCTATCAGAAACGTCTGAGACAGGCAGATTCTCAGGAACCTTTTCAAGGAGACAGGGATATGAATGCAGAGGGATATTGTGGTCCTTACAAACATACTCCATGCCTCCATTGCGAAAACGAACAGCATCATTACTAAAGTTCTCCACTGTCGTTAGAAATTGTTTCTTCAACTTGGAATATCTATTCTCGCGAAGGGAGAGATTCTTTGCGAGCTGTTCTTTTTCGGTTTCGAGTTCTTCAATCCTCGCTGGAAAATTCCCGGCGAGTTGTTCTTTTTCAGATTCAAGCTCTCTAATTCTAACCTGAAGCCTCTTCTCAGATTCTGCAAATAAGTAACAACAAGTTAATAATTTACAAGCAATACTACGAAGTAAGAAGCGATGAAGGTATAATAAGCAACCTTCTCTATCAGATATCATATCTTTAATCAAGGAAGTATGCTCGGCATGAAGACTAACATCAACGCCTAGGTTATTCCTGGCATTATCTAAAACCTTCGCAGCCCAGGCGAATTCATCATCACTATTAATAACGAGAAGAGAACGAACTTGCTCTTCTCGCTGCTTAAGTATGGTATTTTGATGAAGGAGTTCATCTCGTTCGACTTGCACACCAAGAAGAGATTTGTGGAATTCTGCTAACGCCTGTGCACCTCTGTTAGTAATGCGATCGTTCTCATCTATGAGATCACTAATTTTCTTCCTTAAAGTCTTGATTTTCTTCTCGGAATCATGGTACATTCGTTTAAAGCGATTAGTCAAATTTAAACTAGATCTGTGTTCGATCTCTAAGAGGTGATGTTTGGATTGAAGATCCTTTAACGAAAGGAGGTTAGTTTTATTTGAGGAACTACTTAGAGATTGATTGAGGTAAGTAAGAAGGACATCGTCATTCATAGGTTCGGGAAATGAATGGAGAAGAATGGATTCTTCGGAGAGATTATATACGTCTCATGAGAATAATAGTCGACAAAGAAAGATAGAAGATAACATGACAAGGATTTGAGAATTGAAAATTACTATACCGTAAAGTTGCTGATTTGAGTTCTGAAGAGTAGACACTCTATCCTTTTGGGAATCCAGATCGGCTTCTAATTTTTGAACCTTATCGCGAGATGACGCAGCTTCAATTTCTAATTCCCGAATCTTCTTGTTCAATTGCGAATTCTTCTTTTCAAGATTGTTGCGTCTTCTCTCGAGATCTGAGGCAACTACAAAAGAAGTTCTTCCAACCTATAAAAGAAGATAGAAAAATCATTAATATATATATATATTTAAAAATTTAAAATTAACAGGGAAATATGACTACATGCATACCAAAGACCCAAGTGAGTTCAAGAAGTCGGGAGACACAGTTCTAGAGGCTCCATTGAAAGAATTATTGCCCTCTAATAAAGTAGCATTACACACGTTTGCGAGGACCCCGCAAAGAGAAGCTAGGGGAGCATCTCCCATTCCTTGAAAAGAATCTGAGAAGATGCTAGATAACTGATCCATAGAAGAACTGGTCGATGGAATCTTCTTGGCGAGAGAAGGATTCGAGTCATGGTTATCCTCGTCAGAAGTTTCAGAGTTTGAGCTAAGGCGAGAAGAAGATTGGATCTTTCGCTTCTTAGTTAAGGGAGCAGAAGATTTACCCTTGCGAGCGACAGTTTTACCCTTACTTTTAATCTTCGCGGCTACAGCTTCTTCAGCTTCAACCTTCGCATATGGTTAAAGATAAGAAACAGAGGCAACAATATTGTTTCAAATAACAAAGGAAATGTTTCTTACTTCACCCGTAAGCGATCGAAGTATGGTCAGAGTACTCTCCAACGGATTATCCTTGTACTTTCTTCTCAATTTGGCGATCTGAGAAATTTTACAAACTCAACATATATAAAAAGAAAGTTGCAAAGGCAAGATTTAAAATGGGAAACATACCTCATTTGCCTTATCAGGCCATTTGAATTCCCAAGGATGATATCCTGCGAGATTCGCAGGAAGAACATGTGGACCCGCGATGTAAGGGCCATTTAAAATCAAGGGTACAACCCACCACTTCTCATCTTTGGAGTGGCGAGGAGTAGTATTATTGCCCGGTGCCAATCAATATCCCGCATGAGCAATTTATCCTCGTGGACATTATCCTTCTTTTCGGGCGAATGCCTCAAATGAGATTTCGCATTAACCATCTTTATCACCGAATAGTTTTCAAAAAGCTCTCTACAAAGTGTACTTCTCAAAGAGCTATTTCCAAGTCTGCGAAATCGGGGTGCCTAACAAGTAGTAGGGTATAAAGATCCTTTGCCAAAGACCACGATTCGCGAACTCAAGCATTAGGCGAATGCAATCGCCACTCAATTGATAAACAGCCCGAGAGAATTTTTCATGGGCCAAGATTTCATAAAATAAAGGCATCTCAGGATTGTACAAGGGAATGGGAAGTCCCGCGAGAAGCTGACCTAGCGAGACTATAATCTTTTGATCATCACATTGATGATCGTAAAATAACTTTGCAAAAGAATAGATGAAGATTCTTGAATGGTTGATATAGTGAAACCCTTCTCGAGCAACTTCATTGAACTTCATCAAAAGAAGCTTTGTATGCACGACTAATGGAGGCCATTATCAGTATGGGAATGGATGGGAGGTTAAAGATTAGGATCAACGTTAGAAGGGATGAAGAAAGGATTTACAGAAGCAGGAGCGCAAATTGCGGAAGGAGAGAGTCAAAGAAAAGTTGCAGAGAGAAACTAAAGAATGAAAAGGAAGGGAAAAGAAAACTATATATAGGGAAAAAGATCCTCGAGAAAAACGAGGTCATTTAATGCGAAGAGACATGAACGGTCAAGAAAAAGTGGTTGAAAGAGACGTGTCAAGAGAAGACATTAATAATCAAAATCCGTGTAAAAGTACAAAACTGAAGAATCTAAAGATAAGCAGTCGCGGCAACAATATTGTAAAAATCTTAATATACTCTTCCCCTCGCAGGAGAAATATGAGGAGAGATAGGAGACGATACTTCTTATATATCTCAAAGAAGCTTCGGAACTTTGCAAAAGAATAGAGGCAAGTACGTACTTTTCAAGGAAAGTATTCTTTTGCTCGTTCCTTCATCAACAAAAATCAAAGATCGCTACCACAATAGATTTTTCCTTAAAGATCGCTTGTTAAGCAATATTCAAGGAAAAAGAGGCAAGATGTAGGATCATAATATCGCAACGTACAAGGCTCGCGAGATTAATAAACGACGGTGTCGCGAGGGAGTCGCAGGGAGCTACAATAAACGACGCGATGAATAACGACACCCAAAACAATTGGAAGACACAAAACCTGGCGAGAGTTAAGAAGTGTCGCGAGAGTGAATGTTTGTGCACCTGCGACACTTCGCGAGACATTCCCGAAAATAAAGGGTAGCTTAGCTGTCATCCACTATGTATTACCCTATATAAAGGGCTAAATGAGTCTGTACAAGGGGGATCTTTTTGGGGAAATTGTTGAGCAAGTCATTAGGAGAGAGAAAGTTTAAGAGTGTTTTAACTTCTAAGTGTAATTCTATTTTCCTGTGTAAACACTTCATGAATTCAATCAATAAATATTCTTGATCTTACATCTTTCAATGGATTAATTAAGCAAAATTGAGTAAGGGGTGTAGTGTGGGAAATCCTGCTACTACAGGAGCAAACTGAGCAAGCTCAAGGAAAGAACAAAGGAGCTGAATTGAGGTGGAATTGCCTAAACCCAGTACTATACTGGTGGTAATGTATCTCAAACTCTGAATGAATGAATGATAGCAAGCTAGACTTTGAATCTGTGAATCTGTGAATGAACCTTGCTGAGCCTTGTGTTGACCTGAGCATATCCTGTGGAAATTGAACCCTGTACTCAGCCCAGCCCCTGTAGCTGTTGAGCTCGAGTTTGTGCATACTCTAGTTTATCGGCCTGTGCAACCCTGCTGAGACTATTAGCTTCTTGAGTATTCTTCTCAAACCCTGAATTGCTGAGAGTTGAATGTAGACTTGCTGTGATTTGGTGACCTTGTGTATGAGTCAGTGAAATTGAGGTTATGAGCCATCTCGCTCTCCGCACCTTTATGTATGCTCTCAATCAAGATACCCAACTCTGTTATTCCCCGTGTTCTATATCATGTGCTTTGTGCCATTGTATAAACTGTAAATTGCCTTGTCTTTGTCATTTTCTCTTGATCACCAAGCCATTTGACACTCTGTTGCTTTTGTGCATCTTTGCACCAATTTTAACATCTCACTTGTATGCCACGCACAACCCGGCACATGCTTCACCATTGAGTGAGCACATCCCATACCCAGTGCACCACACAATTTTTTTTTTTTTATTTTTTTTTATTTTTTTTAACTCTTTGTTCTCCTGCCAATCTGAGCTCTGCTGTGTGCTGCAGTTTGTGGGTATTCACTTGTGCACTGAGTTGCTCAATGCTTCCTACCTAATTGCCGCTTCCCTGTCTTTGTGAAGTGCAAGGTCATGCTGCATCCACAAACTGAACCCTGTACCAATTCACTGGGATGTGCAGTAATCTCAAGCCCACACACACCAGGTTTCCCCTAGGCTAAGTTGCCCACTGCTGGGCTGCAAGCAAACCGAAGCCCACATCATCTGGGCTGGAACCCACACCTGCTAGGCTTCCCACAATCTGGGCCGTGCAGCATTTGGGCTGTACAAAGCCAATCTCAAACCCACAAAGCCAACCTTCAGCCCACATAAGTTCAGCTGCTGGGTTTAAACAAAACTGAGCCCACATCACACCTTTTGGGCTAGAATCAACCTATTCAGCTGGGCCTTACAACATCAAAAGGCCATCCTTTAGGCTTGAGTCTTGTATTGGTGAGTCATTTTTGAGTTTTTGCTTTTATGTGTTGAACTCGATTGTATGTTAACATGCTAGATGCGCTAGCTAGGCTATGATTGTGTCTTTTAGAGACCAAACAAACCGACTAGTTAGAATCCGCCCGGACGAAATCGTAAGCATACCCAGTTCTTCAACCGAAAGCCCAAGCCCAGACCCATCAGAAACAGAAACTATGGGTGATGAACCAAACCCACCCCGTAGTCTCAAGGACTACATGTACCCAACTAGGGCAAGCCAGCCCTCTTGCATCATTCTCAAATGATGCTTGTCGGTTTGACTCAAAGCAAGCACCATTCATATGCTACCCGTGTTTAGAGGGGTCAATGCGAGAACCCCTACCATCACGTGAGAGACTTTGAGGATATTTGTGGGACTCTGCGTTTTAACCAAATGACAGAGGAGTCCCTCAAATTGAGATTGTTTCCTTTTTCTCTGAAGGACAAAGCCAAGTCTTGGCTTCATGCTCTACAACCACAAATCCATTAGAACCTGGGATGACCTCACAAAAGAGTTTTTCAAAAGTTTTTCCCCAACCATAAGACAAATGACAATTCGCCAAAGTCTAAATGGTTTTGTGCAATTAGAAGACGAAACTCTAGCAAAATACTTGGAGAGATTCAATGAATTACTACTCCAATGTCCCCACCACGGTTTTGAAAAATGGAGACTCGTCCAAATCTTGTATGAGGGTCTAGATGTTAGAACCCGTACCACAGTCGAGTCAATGTGCAATGGTGCATTTATTGACAAGAGTGCTGATGACGCTTGGACTTTTCTAATCGAAGTCGCTGAAAAGACTCAACAATGGGAGTCCATCCGAGAACCGAAACGGACTACCCCTGCACAAAATGTTCATAGAATCGAGTCTGACTTTGAGGGAAATGCAAAAATGGCATCTTTGGCCCGGAGAATAGAAGTGCTTGAGTTGGAAAAGAATGTAAAATCTAATGCCCCTACTCTCCGTGACCAAATTGATATGGCCACTTGTGCCGCATGCCATAGTTCTGACCACTTAGTGGACAACTCGTCCCGGTTTTACATGCATTTCAAGAGTCCAAAACCGAGCAAGCCAATGCATTATACCATAGGCAAGAGAACAACCCGTATTCTCAAACCTATAACCCAAAGTGGAGGAATCACCCTAACTTCTCTGGGTCCAAGGGGCCGCACAAGGGGGACCAACAAATAATAACCAAGGATACTCATATCCTAGAAACCCCCAAGTACAACCACCCACTCAAGTACCACAGAGAGAAAAAGACTAGCTTTGAAGACTGTGTCGGTCTGTTAACCCAAAATCTTACGAACTTAGGAAAACCACCGACCAACGTTTCACAAGTCTAGAACTTAAAATGGGTCAAATCGTGACGCATTGAATGAGAGAGAGAAAGGCAAATTTCCTAGTCAACCCCAACAAAATCCAAAGAATGTGTTTCAAGCAGGCTCCTCTACCTGCAATGAAACTTCACATAGTCAGGCAAATGCTATCACCACTCTCCGTAGTGGTAGGATTGTTGAGAACAATGTAGGTGTACCACCATCAAGCGAGTCTACATCAGACTCACCAGTACACACAACACCGCAGAAAACATCTACTGTAGAGAAAGAATCTGAGCCTGTTGATAAAACCAAGAGTCCTACTGATGTTGATGTTCCTGTGCCAAGTCATTTACCTGTTGCTCCATTCCCACAACGGTTGGTGCAACAGAAGGGGGGTAACCAATACAATGAGATTTTGGAAATGTTCAAAAGAGTTAACATAAACATTCCATTTCTCGAAGCAATCAGACAAATACCCACCTATGCTAAATTTTTAAAGGACCTGTGCACACAAAAGCGAAAGCTTCACGTGCATAAGCGTGCCTTTCTCACTGAGCAAGTGAGCTCCATAATCCAAAACAAGATTCCAACTAAGTTTAGAGACCCAGGTAGTCCAACGATTACATGCACCATAGGTGAACATACGGTCGAAAAGGCGTTACTAGACTTAGGAGCCAGTGTGAATCTATTGCCATACTCTGTGTATGTGCAATTGGGCCTTGGGGAGCTGAAGCCCACACCTGTTACGCTACAGTTAGCGGACAGATCCGTGAGAATCCCCCGTGGTATTGTTGAAGATGTGTTAATCAAGGTTGATAAATTTTTCTTTCCTGTAGACTTCATCGTCTTAGACACTCAACCCGTGCAAAACCCAAGTAATCACATTCCTGTGATTTTAGGACGTCCTTTCCCGGCGACGTCCAATGCCATCATCAACTCGTCGTAATGGAGTGTTGAAATTGTCTTTTGCAACATGACCGTAGAGCCGAATGTTTTTAACACTAGTCAACAACCCATTGATTGTGATGATACTTTTGATTTGCATGAGATTAACATGATCGAGAGTCTGATCCAAGACTCTTTGCCCGACATTTTGTCAAAGTGGACCCTTTGCAAGCATGTTTAGATAACTTTGACTTAGATCTCTTCGAGTCTAAGTACATTGGTGAAATTCACTCGTTGCTTGAATCTGTCCCACACATGGATATTGCTAAGTGGCAGAATGCAGTGGAACCACTTCCACTCTCTGATACCAAATCTGCCCCACCTCTTGAGACACCACCTAAGCTTGATCTGAAGCCATTACCTGATACCTTGAAGTATGCTTTCTTAGGTCCTTCTGACACTTTACCTGTGATTATTGCATCATGTTTAGACACAGAACAGGAAAGTAGACTCTTAGAAGTACTTCAAGAACATAAAGGAGCCTTAGGTTGGACCATCTCCGATCTTAAGGGTATAAGTCCCACAATTTGCATGCACCACATAAACCTTGAAGAAAACACTAAACCATCTAGGGAAATGCAAAGGAGACTTAACCCCAACATGAGAGATGTTTTCAAGGGTGAGATTCTGAAATTGCTTGATGCGGGTATCATTTACCCAGTCCCTGATAGCCAGTGGGTCAGTCCCATTCAGGTAGTACCCAAGAAGTCTGGCATTACTGTTGTTCAAAACGAGATGAATGAGCTCATTCCCACCCGTGTGACCACTGGGTGGCGTGTATGTATTGATTATAGAAAACTGAACACAGTAACCAAGAAAGACCATTTTCCCCTTCCCTTCATTGACCAAATGCTGGAAAGGTTAGCCAAACATAGTTACTACTGCTTCTTAGATGGCTATTCTGGCTACAACCAAATTCACATAGCACCCAAGACCAACAAAAGACCACATTTACATGTCCTTATGGAACATTTGCTTATCGTCGTATGCCTTTTGGGCTGTGCAATGCACCCGCTACTTTTCAACGTTGCATGATGAGCATTTTTTCCGACATGGTAGATAAGTTTCTTGAGATTTTTATGGATGATTTTTCTGTATTTGGGTCTTCATTTGATGAGTGTTTGCACCACCTCACATGTGTGCTAATTAGGTGTAAGGAGAAGAGTTTGGTCTTGAATTGGGAAAAATGCCATTTCATGGTTAATTCAGGCATTGTTCTAGGGCATATTATCTCGGAAAAAGGCATAGAAGTAGACAAAGCCAAGGTAGATCTCATTCAACACTTGCCTCAACCTCGTTCTGTGAGGGACATCAGATCAATTCTAGGCCATGCGGGTTTTTACCGCCGATTCATCAAAGACTTTAGTAAAATTTCACGACCTTTGTGCAATCTTCTTGCAAAAGATGTTGCATTTGTCTTTGATGATGCTTGTAAGGAAGCATGGGAGCAATCAAGGCTCTCCTTACATCTGCCCCCTATAGTCGACTCCCGATTGGTCATTACCATTTGAGATTATGTGTGATGCGTCTGACTATGCTGTAGGAGCTGTTTTAGGCCAAAGAGTAGACAAACTCCCTTATGTGATCTACTATGCTAGTAAAACACTTAACGATGCTCAATTGAATTATTCCACTACTGAGAAGGAGTTGCTAGCTGTTGTGTTTGCATTAGACAAGTTTAGATCTTATTTGATAGGGTCTAAGGTCATCATTTATTCTGATCATGCTGCATTGAGATATCTTTTGTCTAAGAAAGATGCTAAGGCTCGTCTAATTCGATGGATACTCTTGCTACAAGAGTTTAACCTCGAAATTCGAGATAAGAAAGGGTCAGAAAATGTTGTTGCTGATCACTTGTCTAGGTTGAATGTTGAATCTTCTGATGAGTCTGTACTAATTAGGGAATCATTCCCTGATGAGCAATTGATGCTTGTGTCTGAAATACCTTGGTTTGCTGATATTGTGAACTACCTTGCTACAGGTAGAATGCCCTTGCATTGGTCTAGACAAGACCGTTCTAAGTTCTTGGCTGAAGTTAAACACTTCCTTTGGGATGACCCATATTTGTTTAAGTACTGCCAAGACCAAATCATTAGGAGATGTGTCCCCAATTCTGAACAAATGGACGTCATTTATTAATGTCATGACCATGCATGTGGAGGCCACTTTAGTGCCAAGAAAACTGCTGCAAAGATCTTGCAAAGCGGTTTCTATTGGCCAACACTGTTTAAGGATTGCCATGCTTTTTGTGTTGCTTGTGACCGATGCCAGAAATTAGGAAGTATATCTAGGAGAAACATGATGCCCTTACAACCCATATTGATTGTTGAGTCGTTTGATGTCCGGGGTATTGATTTCATGGGTCCATTTCCGAATTCTGAAGGTAAGTCATATATTCTTGTTGCTTTAGATTATGTCTCTAAGTGGGTAGAGGCCATTGCATCCAAAACCAACGACCATAAAGTTGTTCTTTCTTTTCTTAAGGAGAACATTTTCTCCCGTTTTGGAACCCCTAGGGCAATAATCGGTGATGGAGGTAGTCATTTTTGCAATAGACCCTTTGAATCACTAGTGCGCAAGTATGGAATCACTCACAAGGTTGCAACACCTTACCATCCTCAAACCAAAGGGCCAAGTAGAAGTTTCTAATAGGGAAATTAAGCATATCCTTGAGAAGACCGTCAATCCTTCTAGGAAAGATTGGTCTTTGCGCTTAAACGATGCTTTATGGGCCTATAGGACTGCATACAAGACTCCCATTGGGATGTCTCCTTACAGACTTGTGTACGGAAAAGCATGTCATTTACATGTTGAGTTAGAACACCGTGCATACTTTGGGCAAAAAAAGTTGAATTTTGATCTTGATAAGGTCTGGTACTGTAGGGAAACTTCAACTCAATGAGTTAGAAGAATTGAGAAACGATGCATATGATAGTGCCAAAACGTACAAACATAGAATGAAGGTGTTTCACGACAAGCGCATTCTGCGCAAGTCTTTCACCCAGTGCCGAAAGTTTTATTGTACAACACTAGATTGCATTTGTTTCCGTGAAAGCTACGTTCTCGATGGTCGACCATTCTTGGTACGTCTTGTGTTTCCCCATGGAGTCAGAAGTTGAAAACCCAGAAACAAGAACATCTTCAAAGTCAATGGTCGAGATTGAAACCATTTCTCGGAACATCTTCCACCGTGGTTGAGACCGTTGACTTGGAAGACCCCATCTATGTGGACTGATCTAGTTCACTTGTGTACATACTTATGGACTAAAATCCATCATCTTTCCCTTTTCTTTTTCTTTTTGCATAATTTTTGATGTGTGCTAACCAATCTTTTTGTCTTGCGCTCGTGATTGTTTGCTTTCAAAGCATTCATCTTTCTATGGTTTAGCAACACCCTCTTGCATCCTAGTAATCTCTTTCCTTTACTCTACTCATCATAGTTCTCATGGTATGTAATCTGTTTAAATTTTTCCTATCTCGCGCCACATTGAGGACAATGTTTGATCTAGGTTTGGGGGTGTGATTTGCATTTAGAGTTTTTAGTCTTTTTGTTTTACTTATTTTACAAAAAAAAAAAAAAAAAAAAAAAAATTGCATAAAAACCTCCAACTTTTAGAGATTTTAGAGTCACTAGCATGCTTCTAGCTATGTTTACATAGAGAATCTGACCGAAATAACAGAATTTGGAAGTACTGGAAAACGCAATCGGGTTTCTTAGTTGATTAGAGCGTTAAAGTTGGATTTAACCATACCGGAGAGCGAATTAGGTGCTGTTTAGATATTCGGTAGTAGAATTGTGATCACCCATAGTGGAGACTACCCATTTTACATCAAGTGAGGCACCAACCTTCAATTTTTGCAACTTTCTAGAAAAGTCATTAGAGTGTGTGTCACCGTACGTCAATTCCGGGTAGGAATGGTGAGCTACCCAACTTCGCACCAATTTCAGCACTACTTTTGATCTCTTGAGTGCTAATTTTTGTCAATCATGAGGGTGACGTCTAAATATGAAAACTTCTTCTAAATACCGATTTGCAGTTAGCATCACTCTCTCTCTCAATCAACAGAACCAATAGAAACACATCATCGTCAGCAAGCGGAGCATCATCAGAATATTGAAAGAAAAATTGATATAGTCCAATGTTTTCGTGCAACAAAGAAAAAGAAAAGAAAATAGGATGAGAATTAATAAAATTTATAAAATCAAGACAATACAAGTTGTGGAAAAATTGAGTGTTAAAGTCCTTTGTCCATGGAGTTAGTTGTTTCATTATTTGTATTTTTATTTTCACTTATTGTAAACACCAAAAAAAAAAAAAATCAAAAAAAAAAAAAAATTTTAGTTTATTTTCTTAGTTTTGATACCACCATGGTAAAGAAGAATTGAAAAAGAAAAATCCAAACAAACAGGAATTTGAGTAGAAAAGTTAAAAATTATCAAGTTTTGTGAAGTTTAGAAGTTCGTCATCAACATTTGAAGACCGGAGACCGAAGATTGAAGACGTTTCTATGGTTCTTATGAGAGAGTGATATTAATTGCCGATCGGGTGAGAAGTGAGTGAGTACTCCCACCCCTTGCTAATGGTTGATTTCCTTCCTTAGAGATCATCGAGAAAAGATTCTTTTTGTCCACACCTCTCGTGGAATCTCCAGATTTTATTTCGGAAGGTTATCCTTCTTACCTACAACGTGTGCGGGATTTCTCTCTTTATTCCCCGCCCGCACACATGAGACTAAAAAGCGATCTTTTTGAGTGCAATTATCATAAAACCCTAATGGTGAGGCAGAAGTTGAGACTTATGATCACAATCGAATCCGAATTCTTTCATATGGTATGGTTACTTCTCGCTCAAAGACTTAAGGATGAGAATGCGTTCTTTGGTAGTTCTAACTTCATTACTAGCATGCGAAACTCTATGTTCTCATAGCTTCTTGGAGGCTTGAGACTCTTTTACACTCTGAAGTTGGAGAAGGTTTTGTGGGTACACCTCTGGTAAACCCTCACGAGACTACAACTCGTCCACTAGGGACACCTAGGGGTTTAAAGACTTAGTGCATATGCTAAATGCATTCGAGAGACCTGCGACAGGGGTATAGTTAGGATTTTTTAATTTCTGTTTCACTTGAGGACAAGTAAAATTCAGGTTTGGGGGTATTTGATGAGTGCCAAATATTGCATATTTATACATCTTTTTATTGGCATTTTACTCATCTTTTGTGCTTAGAAATCAGATATTATCCCAAATTCTGTATTTTCTTTGTTTTCAAGAATAAATATTTGTATTAATTAATTTTGTATTTTTAGGTACTAAATAAAGTCCGGAGAAACTGAGGAGCCGAAAGAGCGAAGAATTGGAGTCGAGCATCTATGGAGCAGATATCCAAAGCCCGCGCGCGAATCAGCTTGCAACCCAACAAGGAAGACATGGGCTAGAGCTACCCATGAACCGGATCCGAACCCGCTCATCCCGAGCCGTTGAGATCTCGCCCAGATGCATCCTACGGTCGCTCCATCGCTCACATCTATCTCTCGATGCTCCCGTGCAACACCAGATCACTCCGAGTCACCTTCAGCCGTTCAGATCTCCCCTCGCTACATCCAACGCTCGCTCAGCCTGGTCCCATCGCACTCGATGTCCCCGCTTTCACAACAAAAATCACATACCCTATACCCCTCGACCAAACCCTAATCTCACCTTCACTTTCTCTTTCTTCCTCCTTCCCCTCACCCGACACTCTCGGAGAAACGCGAGCGAGGCTCTGCTCCTCTCGCAACCCCATCACCTTCTTCCCCGACCCGCCGCGCCTCCATCACCTCCCGACACTAGCCACAACCACCATCCCCTAACGTCTCTCTACCTAGTTCATAGCTTCTTCCCTAGGAGCTAAGATCGAGATAGAGAAAACTAGGGTTAGGGTTTCTCGAGCAGAGGAAGGAAACATCAATCAGAGCCGATTGACAGAGCCGACAAGCGATTCAGAGACGTTTGAAGATTGGGTTTGATTTATTTTCTATCTTATTTTTCTGTTTTTGAAATAAATTAGGGTTTTGATACTTTGCATGTATAAATAGTTAACTGTGGAGGTTTGAAACTCATGCCTGGGCTAGCCAGAGCACCACTTTAGCTTTATTTGTATCTTATTATGTTCTAATTTAACTTTCCAGGGTGTTTGATGAAACCCCTGATTTCCATGGCTAAACACTTCTATCTTATGCTGTATTCTTGCTGTGCTATATTGTGTATGATTATTTAGTAATTGAGGCAGCTAATAAGCCTGTGATGAGCTGTACTGTAAGAAGACAGCTCATACTAGGGGTTGATTAGCAAAATCAGTTAACAAACTTCGATTTTAGTCTTTCATGGGAAAGCTCAAGAACATAGTTTAAGTAGATTGCCTTAGCATAAGAACAGGTGGTGGAATCAACCACCCTGGTGCTCTCCAATTGTTTACAATCATTCACTGCCTTAGATTAGAGTCACAACTCCACCACCTCAGTCGTTTCGACAAACCATAATTGTGTTACACACTTGCTAGGAAATCAGTTAAGCAACCTTAGATCAAACATCAGCACCTCCTCGTCTCTGTGGTTCGACCCGTACTTGCCGCGTCTCCGATAGACGCCGTGCACTTGCGGTATCACAAGTAGGCTTTAGAATTAGACCCCTTTCCAGGCCTACCAATCACTCCCTGTAGGCGAGTGGCGGATGGTAGTAATTCTAAAATCCTACCGATTGATCTAGATTGGATCTGGATCGCTCAAATTGGCTAGCCAAGTTGAGTGGCCGAGACAATTTGCGGCAGTTAATGACTGTTGTTGAAGCAGCGCGAAGGGCCATCTTTGGGCGATCGTTTGGGATCGCACGGGCGTGTTGTAGCTCAGTCGATCGCTCCTTACAGGAGGGGGGTGGCCGGTGCTCATAGCAGCATCCTATCAATCACCTATTATCCGATCTAAGTCGCCCGACCAAGCTAGCGAAGTTGGACGGACGAGATGTTTTTGCGGTAACGGCTTGCTGTCGTTGATCCAAATTAGGGTTTGGAAGCCGTGCGGCCAACCCTATTTTGGCTGATCGAATGAAAGCGCTGGGCACTGGTTTGAGAAGGCCGATCGGCCACGTGCAAATACGGGTCGCTGGTGTGCACGCTGACACCTCTTGGACCATCTAAAATTAGATCTAAGCCACTCGATTTGGATGGCGAAGATGGGTGGTCATGATCGATTTACGATAGTAACATACTGCCGCAAGCACCAATTAGGGTTTTAAAGCAGCCGCGTCCGCCCTAGTTCGATCGAATGGTTTGTCGCGTCATTGACTTGCTATGAGTAAGTCGATCGACTGGGAATAAAGTTGGGCGCGACGAACACATTGGCACCTCTTTGATCGTTCGAGATGCGATCTACGCCGTCCAACTAGGCCGGCTAAGTTGGACGGATGTGATGGATTTTGAGATCGTTTTTGCAGGTCTTAGCTCGTTTGACCAACAGCGCGATCACCCACATTAGGGTCAATCGTTCAAAGCACTGCAGATGTACTAGATGGGATTCACTCGGATGGGATGCTTGTGGGCCCGCCGGTGGTCGTCGTGATGATTGCCTAATTCTGCCAGGAGTAGGCTAGGCTTGTTGAATTGCGTGACCAAATTGTATGGCCGTGATCGTTTCTTAAGACCGATATGGACAATCTAGATTTCCCTTAAGGATTTTAAACGCGTTCGATCGCGCTAACTTTTAATTAAAAGGTGCGTGAAAACGCTGATCTCTTTGTCAAAGGGTGATGTAGCCTGTGTGAGTGTTTTCATGCAAGTCTCAATACTGACACTTCGGAAGATTCATGCTACTCCGCTGCGAGTGAACACTAATCGTCATGTCATGCCAATATTGAGAGTTCGGCTGGGAACATTGCATAGGAAAATACTAGGCAGGCGTCTAGGAGCTTAAATACTCATTAGGTTATATACTAGTGAACAATTCATCTAGGAGCTTGAGTTTCGATATAATATGAAGAGAGGCATAGGCACTCATCATATTTTGATATATTCTCCAAATTCACTGCGGAATATAGATATATCAAGGTCTACTAATTCTGATGCCGGTCGTAGAGTAGACTTTTCTTACGATTTTCGCCTAAGCTAAAAACCACCATCAACATTAAGTCCCCGCTAGCACGTAACATTGACATTGTTGCGGGGTAAGCACTAGATGGTGACAGACGAAAGATAAAATTGAAAAGACGAAGCAGGTAGATATTACCAGGGAAATCCAAATCGACCTTCAGCAGCGGGATCGTGCGACCAATGGCTTTCGTAGTAGCGTGTTGCTAGCTCAGCTATGGGGTACGAGTGTGGTTCGCCCAGCCATCTATTCCCGTTCATGGAGAAAGAAGAAATCTTTCTTCTGTTCAAACTCTAGAAACTCCGTTCGTATGAAAAGGGGTATCGACCCTCTTCTATTTTTGTTTCTCGTCCGGCTTCGTGCTTTCGTGTGCGGCAGCCGGCTCCTCTTCGTCACTGTCAGCAGCTCGATCATAAGCGTGCCAATTGTCAGCGACAAGGTAAATTCATTTTGTCTTCGTATTTTAGCTGTGAGTGTAATATCCATGAGTAGTTGATCAAACTCGGATATTTAGCTCGGTGTGAATGAATTTCTTTGTTAGTGGCGGTAGAGTGAGCGTCAACGGCAACAAAGCAATCTCCAATAGTTATAATCAGCAGCAAGGCGAGCCAGGAGAATCCAAGGTAGGTGATGCTTTCTTTTTTGCGCATGTAGCCATCCAACAGTACCACTGATCTTCTCTAGAATGTGATAAGGTTCTGACTCCAGAAAAATGTTTCGAAATTACCGAACTCCATCGCGCTCAATTGCAAGAGGTTTTGACTTTAAGTTGCTTAGTGTCTGGACTGCTGAGTTGTAATTGAAATATTTTTTAAACTCTTGAGCATTGACTGGCACAAAATTGTATTTATTCCGACTCTTTAGCTCATAGACCTATTCTTTCCTTTCTGATTGCGATGATGACATGCTTGGAAAGCTTGTATGTGCAAGATCTTCCGGAGTCATTGAGTGAAGTAGACGAGCTGAGAGGCGTTCCGTCGCCAACATGCTACTATCAAGTCTTCAAGGAATTAGTTCCAAGCGACATCATTTGAATCATCTTCTGAATCTTGGATTGTTGTATGGAATGGGATGCGATGAGCAGTCCCCAGTTACACTTCTGTCTGGTCACTATAGCTATATTTTTGAGTCGGCTTGGGAATACAATGCGGTCTTGTAAGGAGGTGTAGATGTGTACTAGATCTGATGGCGTGGCCGGATATGTGAAAATATCTCTGCGGCGTACTTTGGAGTCTTTGATGCAGTGTACAGCTTCATGTTGAGAACTTCCTGCGGCTCGTAAAGCTTTGACAGTGATGATGCTATATCATAAATAACCTGGTTGAGGGACATGAAGGCATCCCGTGCTGGCAGTCCCCAGGTGTAATTATCCTGAGCCTATTTTCTCTTGAAAGACGTAATTTCATTGCATTTGCTGGTAAGGGGGTTGACGAATTGATGAAGGTGGCAATCTTTTGGATTCGTCATTTGTTGATCAATGAGAGGGAGTCGCACTTGATAGATCTGTATTATATCCAACTTCTGGCAGCCCATGCACCCCTTCCATAGGAAATTGGAAATAAACACCGAATCTAACTTTTTCAGCGATGTGGTTGTTGATTCACAGCTTCGTGCAGGCCTTGGGTGGGCGATGCTGAGTTCTGAGTAGGTGATGTGGCAGATCTGATGTGGTTGGTCTGTGTGACTTGATGAGGCGTTGAAGCGGCTTTGGCTTCTGGAGAGGACATTGAAGCGTCTTTTGGGGGAACGTTGAAGCGACGGCTTCTGGAGAGAACGTTGAAGCGACTCCTGGAGCGAACATTATAGCAGAGCGGCTTCTGGAGAGAACGTTGAAACGAACGTTACAGATGGGAATTAAGAAAGGTTTTAAGTAGGTTATTATTGAAGGGGGTGCTCAAAGTTATAATTAACATTCCCAACAATGTTTCGGTGAAAATTCCCTGGAGAATTAAATCACAAATTCAACAAATAAGAAATCTGATGCAGATAGTTCCTAAAGTGGAATTCAGTTTTGTGGAGAAAAAAAAGCGCTAAATTTTTTTGCTCGCAACTTAACAAGTGTGCTCGACCTAATTAACCAAGCATGTTGCTGGTGGTTAGATTAATCCCCTTCGTCGTTCTTGATTCCCTTCATTATTGAGGGACACTGTTCTTAGTCTTTTTTATTCTTTTCCCTTCTTTATTTAGATGATCACTCTTGATGTTTAGTGGTCAGGTTGTTGTGACCATATCGTTGTATCGAGTATTCGTATTGTATAGGTCCTCATAGATACACATACGATACAACGATATCAGTGTTACTGACAGAAACAGACCAATGTTGAAATACATATATTAGGTGTTCAAATAAATTTTCAAGTACAATAAATAAGATAAATACAAATGTGGTTAAACCATTGGATGTCAAAAATATTGTAACTCAAATAAATAATTATTACAATAGATTTGACTGGGCATATTTCATTGTCTCCACTGGCCAAAAAAAAATATAATACGAAAAGATATTAAAATTCGAGCTAATTTTTTTTCTTTCTTTTTTGATCAGTAAAGAATACAAAGGTGACGAGTTTCAAACCCAGGTGCTAAACTTTGAATAATAGTAGATGGTTGACTTTGCTCTTCTAGCGGATATTGTATTTGTATAGGATATATGTAGGTAAGAGATGAATCCTCAAAGGACTTCTCGTCGATCACAACATTATGCATTGGATATTGAGATTATTGATAGTCTAAGATAATGCATGGTATATAATAGCAATGTTGCAAGGCAACCTAGCTGGAAGTGCGAGCTTGTTTTTTTCCTCCAATATAGTGTCATCTGTGTAGAATTCCCATCTATGCCAACATGTCAATGCATAAATGACCAAAGTGTGTCATTGATACTTGTGAAAGGATCATTAGGAGTTTTCTGTGGTATGGTGATGGGAGGAGAAAAACTAGTTACTTTCGCTTCAGACAAAGTTTGCAACCCTCTATAACTAGAACAGCGCTGCCACGGTGGAGAGGGCCGACCCGAACAGAGAAAACAAATATGCCAAATTGAAAAAGTTAAAGTATCACTTTTCCCGAAATGGAGGGAGTACATCATTTTATTAGTTGCAACGGAAAATTAGTTGATGCATAAACCAAAATATGGCTGCATAATGTGTTATGCATCCTTTGTGGTGGTTTCATAATGTATATGTATTCAATTTTCAAAAATTGTGCCTAAAAGGATATACACCTCCGAATTTTTAGTAAAAACACTAAATTTGATATTGTTGTTTGTACTCATTGTGCAGATCTCTTTTAAAGCTTTCCAACGAGATAAAATTTGTAAAATTTCGATGCACGGATTTTTAGATATATTATATATTCTAGTTTGCTTGCCAATTATATCCCTGAAAAAAATAGGAAACATAAAGAGTTATAGTAATTGGATTAAAAGAGAGAGACAATTGTGTCAAGTGAAAAAATAACCATGGACACCAAAAATTTCCAATCTTTTTATCAAATTGCACATTTGCGTGAGGTTTCATTTTACAAAAAAATGGCCATAAAAATGACTTCCCCTCTTCGGGCCCTCCGGTCGGTCGGCCCAATGAAAGTGGAGAATATTTCACATAACATGTGAACCATTTTTTTGCCTGGCGTCTTTAGGGGCGACCCCGAAAGAATTAGGGGCGACACAAAAGACAAAATAGGATGAAAATACTTGTATGCCCCTTCATAATCGGTAGTTTAGTTAGCTACCGATTGCAAAATCTCATTTTTGGGACAACTCTATATTCGGTAGTTATATGAACTATTTTGACTACCGATTATAGGCTCAACTAAATTAGAAAAATAGAGGATTTTTGCAAAATCTCATTTTGGGGCAACTATATATTCGGAAGTCAGGATACCTTCATTTATTACCGATTATAGGCTCAACCAATGCAGTTGAAAAGCTCGGTGCGGGCATGAATACAATGCCGACGCTATACTGGGGGTGCTGGGGGTCCGGGCGTGAGCCCTCCCGGCAGTGTTCGACTCGACGGTCGTCGCGGGGGTCTCGGGGGCAGCGCCCCTGCTCCGAGACTGTGTTCGACCTACGATTTTTGGGATTTTTGCAAAATACGATTTTGGGGCTACTATATTCGGTAGTTATATGAACTATCTTGACTACCGAATATGGTTGGATATTTGCAAAGAGAGCCACCTGTATAATCTAAGTCATGATAACTCTTCCTTTCTTACCGATTATAGGCTCAACCAAAATTCCAAAAAAAATTTTTGCAAAATCGATTTTGGGGCTACTCTATATTCAAAACTATTTTGACTCACGATTTTATTTGCAAAGAGAGCTACTCATGATAACTCTTCCTTTCTTACCGATTATAGGCTCAACAAAATTCCAAAAAAAAAAAATTTTTGAACTATTTTGACTCTATATTCGGTAGTTATATGAACTATTTTGACTACCGAATATGGTTGGATATTGCAAAGAGAGCAAGGATAATCGGAAGTTAGGATAACTTCATTTACTACCGATTATAGGCTCAACCAAAATTTCAAAAAAAAAAGGATTTTGCAAAATCGATTTTGGGGCTACTCTATATTCTGGAGTTATATGAACTATTTTGACTACCGATTATGGTAGAATATTTGTAAAGAGAGCCATTGTATAATCGGAAGTCATGATAACTCTTCCTTTCTTACCGATTATAGGCTCAACCAAAATTCCAAAAAAGGATTTTCGCAAAATCTCATTTTGGGGCTACTCTATATTCGGGAGTTAAATAACCTAAATTCCTACCGATTATGGTAGGATATTTGCCAAAGGTCTACTTTAATCGGGAGTCAAGATAACTATTTTGACTACCGATTATAGGATAGTCAAAATTCAAAAGATAAAGGATTTTACTTTATATTCGGAAGTTATACAAACCAAATTTACTCCCGATTGTTGATTAACTACCGATTGTATAGTTATCTACCGATTGTAAAAGGTAGTTTGGGATTAAAAACGCCCCGAAAATAACCTACCGTGTGAAATAACCTACCGATTATGACAGTTTTGTCGTTTTGTGTCGCCCCTAATTCTTTTGGGGTCGCCCCTAAAGACCCTTGGATTTTGGGGACCATGGTTTTTTTTTGGGGGACCATGGTCTTATTAGGCCACCTTCCCTATAGTTATAAGGGGTGTCCTAAAGTGTGGAAATGACTAACCTACCCTTAACCTAATTTAATTTAAAACTAACCTAATAACCACCTCTCTATATATATAACCACCACCTCCTCCTACCACCGCCGCCGCCCACCACTACCACCTCCGACTACCACCACCACCTCTATATATATAACTTAATTTAAATCATTAACAAAGGTATTCTCATAAACCCATTATTTGTCATTCGTTTTTGGTTGAAAAAATGAGTATTAACCATCAAAATGAGTTGAAAATGGAAGTTGCAGAGAAAAGTTCGGCTAGGAGTTATGTAAAAAACTTTGTCGAACTAACCGAACCTAATGGAAATGATGAACATGAAGAACAGTTTGGCTATTTCGCAAAAATAACTCCCAACCGAACATCGGTTCAACTGCAAAAAATATTTCCCAACCGAATCGGGTCGGTTCGGTTTGCGTCCGTAAAACATTTCCCAATCGAACAATAGTTCGGTTATGTCGCAAAAAAAAATTTCCTAACCGAAAACGTCGCAACAAATATTTCCTAACTGTTCGGTTACGTCGCACAAAAATGTTTCTTAACCGAACTTTAAGTTCGGTTTTATCGTAAAAAGTTTTAAATATTTTTGTAACCGAACTATTTAATGGTCACACCAAATATACAGTTCAGTTTGATCGCAAGGAAAAATTTCAATTTTTTATAACCGAACTTCTTACTGGTAACTAATCATTATTAATCATACTAATCACTAATCATTAAGTTTGTTTTTGGTCATAAATTTGGGTAACCGAACTTAATCGCAAAAAAAAAATTAAAATTTCTCGCAAAGAAAATTTTCAATTTTTTGTAATAAAACTTCTTAATGGTAACTAATCATACTAATCACTAATCATTACTAATCATACTAATCATTAAATAATAACTAGTTAATCGTTAAACTAACACAATTAATTAAGGAGAGTAAGTTTGGTATTAAGAAAAACATTTAGATAAGGGGTGATTTAGGATTACTTATAATGTCTTGCCTAAAATAGAATCATGGTCCCCAAAAAAATGGTCCCCAAGAAATGGTTCAAACATATATCCCAAAGGAATAGTTATGGACTGCGCATTCATGTCAAGAGGAATTAGGGGTTTAGTTTGCATTAATTTTTTTGTGGGATTGCACAAGGAGGAATCGTGACAGACGAAGCCCCCTCATCAAGCTCAACAGTCTTGAGCGAAGAATCTCACCTTCTACGAGTTTCTCTTAGCAAAACCAGGTAGGTAGTAAATGTCCAATGTTGGGACCGGAGTCACCTTCTACGAGTTTCTCTTAGCAAAACCAGGTAGGTAGTAAATGTCCAATGTTGGGACCGGAGTCCCGCCACCAGCTTGGATGGTGGTGGTGCTTGTGGTTGGAATATAGTGCAACTTCCATTTTTCTTTCGTCCTTGACCAAGGCTAAGTTAAGGTACAGCTCTCAAGAGCCAATACCAGCTTAACCCTAAAAGCAGCCAAAACTCAAAAGAAAGAGATGGCTTTCTTTCTTTTCTTTGAGATAAAATTTGTGCTTTGAATAACAAATACTTTTAATGCATAAATTCCTCTTGTAAGTAATGGACCATTAAATTTGTACCTTGCCAGAGAATCTCACTTGGTTATTAATATAATACAATATCATCTTCAACAAGAAAGAAAGAAAAAAAAATCCTAAAAGCTGCATTATGTGGTGGGACTCTTTAAGGCTTTAGAAACACAACGGAACAACTGCACAAGCTTACCATTTCTAAAAGCCAAAGCCAAAGATGTTTTCTGATGGAGACTATCTGTTTTACATTGAGTTTTTCCAAGTTCTATGACCACACTTCTACTACTATTACTACTACTAGAACATTTCTTGTGTTCCGTTCCTTCTTTTCACCTTCACTCTATTAAAGAAATAAACTAAAGTAGTTCTTGTCTGCAAAGTGTAGCTTCTCCTGGATTCTTGTATGTGTATTTTGTGACTGAGAAGCTTTATTGGATTTTAACTTACCCTTTTTACTCCACTAACTCAAAGTTTCAAACAGAATCTGTCTAAAATTTGATGTGAAACATAATTAGACTTAACAAACATCGTTTATATATTCTTCTCATTCAAAACTTAAACATAAAATTGTAGACTTCATATTCTGCACAAGTACTGATTATGATGATGCCGAAGCTTCAATATCTTCATACGGGTTTAAGCTTGACGAGGAGGTCTTCCAGAATTCCCAGCTCTCCTGAAAACAGAGTAGAAAAACAAAGCATCTACAATCGTTTAAGAGATGTCCGGGAGATTACAGAACAATTAAAAGCTTAGACTTGGAAATGAAAAAGTTCTTTAAATTATAAAAAAGAGAAAGAAACAGGCAGCCAAATTTAAATTGGGAAAAAGAAGAAATTAAAAGATGAATGGCATGGTGCTCCTATGAGTTATGAATAAAGTTGTCTCTCATATCTCTCTCCCTTTAGTCTCTTTTTAGTTCCTCTCTTAAAATAAGAGAAATTTAAAGATTTCGTGTTTGTTAGCAACTTTTGTTCCTTAAGGTCTTTCTAAATGCATCAAGAAAGAGACCAAGTAAAACTGCTGCTAAACTCAAAAATATTCCACATCAAGAACCAAATTGGATTCACAATACATGACTTAACAAGTTTCCAACAAATTCTTGATTCTACGAAATAAGAAAAGAATGACAACCTGGCCTTCACACAAGAAGGTGAAGCAGTTTTGAGTTGGATAATGACCTCTATACATAACTGCCTACACCTTAACATGCTATTGCTAATGGGTAATCATCAGTAACAAACTACTTAGGTAGAGTCTCAACTAAAGCATAGATTTAGGCCAATATAACATAGCTCAAAAACTCAAAACTGAACTGACCCATGCACACATATATCTATAACTATGTGTCTCTCAGACATGAAAAAATAAAGAAGAAGAAGAAGAAGAGGGTGGATAAAGATATATGTACCTGTTATGAATGGGATCGGGTCCATTCGGAACTTTTCTGTTGCTCATGGAATTGGGATCTAAACCAGTTGGATGAACAACACCAACATCACCATTATGTCTTTCACTTCCTGTAATCATCGCTGAATACTTGAAACTTCTTTTTGTTGGTTTGTTCACTTCTTCACTTGTCAGTACTCCAACAACAAAAAACACAATAAAACCAACAAAGGCAACAATTCTAACAAAACTCCTTAAAACCCCACCTCCATCCATCTCTCTTCTTCTTCTCTTTTATGCGTATATGATATCTTCCCTATCTAGAAAAACATCATCACCTGTACTTCCAAAAGAGACATGAACAATAAGAGTTCAGAACAATCATGTTGTTTTTCTATGTAAGACCATGCATGACTAAGTTATGTGCATACGAGTTTCTCTGATTTCAATATGAAAGAAGCCAAAGAAATTAGAAGTAGAGAAGAGTCAGAGAGAGAGAGAGAGAGAGAGAGAGAGAGAGAGAGAGAGAGAGAGAGAGAGAGAGTAGTAAGGGCAAAGTATATTTTGGTGTATAAGAAGTGGTAGTGTAGGTTTTCTTTATAGGTGGAAGTAATTCTTGGTGAACCTTGAACTTAAATAGAATTGGAAGAGAAACAGGGGAAAGAAAGAAAGAAAGAAAGTTCAATAGCTGGTAATTCTGAAAATGATTCTGATCAAGAAAAAAAAATCTGAAAATGACGTGGAGAGAGTTGAACACTCAGTTACTTTAAAGTTTTACTGGAATGGGTCCATAGCGACCTAACTGTCCCTCTCTTTGCTTTCAGTTGCTTACTTTCATGCACAATTCAACCAGATACCATAACCCAAAGGGACCTTGTACCTCGCAATCTTAACTTATATACACTATCAAAACCAAAAGTAGAGCTTCTTGGATTTAGTGAACCCTAATTACGTAAAATTAATATGTTCAGATACATCTAAAATCCTAAAAAAAAAAACGTGGAAGAAGAAAACTTTACAGCCTCAGTTACTATTTAATAAAACAACTATATTTATACTCCGTCCGCACCCTAGTGGTGGAGCTAGAATTGAGATGAACTAAGCACATACATTTTGAGAGGATGATCTCCCAATCATATATACCGTTTTCCTAACAAAAATCATATCAGTGTAGCCAAATTAGTGGTAACTAAAGAACATGCAAAATGATTTCCTATCCATAAGTACAGTGTATCTGATCATACTTTTATTGAAAGAAGATATGATCTTACAGAATAAATGAAGATTGCAATCTAATGAAGGATTGCAAAAGAGGTTATGGAATAGTGAACAATACTGACAAGTTGAATGTTACAGTAAAACCCAGATTTTTTAATAGGAGAATCAAGAATTTCACCAACTAATCATGGGGCCTGCAACCAATATTGTCTAGTTTGCAATCAAGTTTGGCGGCTGCCGAACATATACTTGCTTAAAAGATGGTCATCTTTGAAGCATAGAAAAAGCATATGTACAGGGAAATTATGTCCTCTCCTTCGAGGGAACTAACAGAATCAATAGGTCTATTAGTTACACAAGAGAATCTTAAAAATAATGCTCATAAAAGAGGAAATGTATCACTGGCTTCTTTTATATGAGCCGAAGAATCAGACAACATTGCTTTTGAAGTTTAATGATAGATTTGAAATGTCCGTTAAAAAACATTATGATTTAAATCTTATACAATAGAAAAGGCAAGAACGAGGACGTATACGTGTAAATTGCATTTGATTAGGTTGTACATTCGATATATTCACTACGAAAAAGGTTCCAGAATGATTTTGGGATTCTGGGTGAAAAGAGTCATTATTGGTATCTTTAATCTTTATATGGTGAATGCCGCTTATGCTACAAATTACAAGATAGATAGATTTTGGGAGTTCACAAAAATAACCGCATTGTACATAAAACATGAAAAGCATCTAATACGATTGGACACCTTCCCTTAGTGTAGGGTGTTTGTTCATGTCATCTAGGCAGCTTAGCAGATTATTTATACATAGTGACTTTAAGGTTTGAATCTATGGCCACATAAACCGGTAGATTTTAGAAGCAAAACATGCACATTTGTACACTACATAACCATCCTTCTGCTCCTCCACATTAATAAAAAAGCATCATGATTGAAGAGGAATGGTTGATTTCAAAAACCATTTTCTCTTACTAGGTTCTTTTTAGTTTTTACACTTTATGGTCTATTTCTTTTTGCTACGCTAAGATCCATACGAACTATTCTAGCAGAAAATCCAACAACTTTTAAAGTAGTGACGAAGAAGCTTATCCAAAATCCTTCTCGCAAGATTCTTTTCTTCTTATAAGCTATACACGAGTTCATAATGTAAATATGCGTTCTAAAGACACCTGTGCATGTATGCATAACATGTGTTAAACAGACTGCATGCATGGCAATTCGACGGTAATGATTGGGCATATATCATGCCACAGGATGGAGCAAATTTTGTCTATGGAGAAGATATGTTGGGGCGCTACAACTAAGAAAGAGAGTCTTACTCAGCTTATGTTTTGCGCTTGTAGTTGGACAGTCCCTGCAACTGTAGCGACTGATGATTTGGATTTTCTTTTCTTCTGAGCCCAACTAGGTCCATATATTGCCAAATGTGTCCGGCCAAACCGCCTATCAGCAACCTGCAATAAACATGATTAAGGCTTTCTTAGATTTCTTTTTTCTCTTTATTGCAGGGTAACTAAAATTAGCATTTCCATGAACTAGCTGGGAGAGGGACAGAACCTTTACAAGGCAACAACCGCAAGAATCCAACATATCAGTTCTTATAGGATACTCTACAACCTATGAACACACACATACGGATAACTGATGTTAGCTTCTGTACAGATATATGGATACTGAAAAAATACCACGTGCGCAGCAAAACTTACAATGAAGGTATTTTCTCCAACTAAAGCAGACTCTGCAATTTGACTCATCAGGATACCATAATCAACTGCCTCATATGGTGGTGTCACACTAATATAATCAAAGCATCCATGTTTCGCTACACCAAAAAAAAAAAATTATTCAATCTTAAGCAGCTGAAGTGAACTTACCGAAGGAAGTAGAGAATATACAAATATGTAGGGTAGAGTTTAAATATATAAACTTTAGCACCTTAGCTGTCTTTTTGAAAAGTATTCATAAATACTACTACGTATCTTTCAACTTTTGAGTATCAAGCTAATAGGGATGCAACAGCAACAATAAGTGTATCTGAACTTGGGTGCGTACAAAATAACTTTACCTCAGGGCCAAAGTTAGATAATCTAGGGGCGAAATCTGATGGCCCGCCAACCTTAACAGTTCTAGACTATATCCTACTACATTTACTGACAAATATTGAGCACTTGAGTTAGCCTCTCATAAAATATTGCAGCCACAGCCGACAAGTTTGTGATTTAACTTAAAGAAGCACTGTAAGCAGTTAGAGGATGGAAAAGAAAAACTGTAAGTTTCAAGGGTACGTAAACCTTGACTTAGCTCTATCATAGTTTATCACACCTGCAAATTGCTCAGCTCGTTCGAAGAAGCTTTCAACGCGGATCGTGTGTATAACTGAAGCATCAAGGAATCCAGTCCATTCTAAATTTGGTCTCAAAACTTCAGAGACAACCCAAGGATCCATCTCAACAAAGTGAACCTGAGGTACAGCAAACACAAGCGTTTATATTTTGCTTGGGGAAACATAAAACAAGCAAAAATACTGAGACAAGTTACAAAATACACCTCAGAACATCCCCTGCTGATAGCTTCAATCCCAACGGATCCCGTGCCACTGTATAAGTCTAACCAACGGCCAGGCCTTAGAGAAGCAGGACATCCACCAGCTACCTAAAGCAAAATGACTTAACTAAATTATTCCCTGTTCTCGACAGTAACTAAAAGATAGAATAGCATTAAAAACCAGTAGTGCTTTCATTCCTAACACAAGCCAATCTAGCAGAGACATACTATCCCCTAAACATTACCGCAAATATCTTACACAAACCATTATACCTGCAAAATATCAAAGGCCGCCCCTTTAACAACTTCCATCATCGGCCTTACATCCATCCCCTTAGGGGACAGCAATTTCATTCGGCGTGCAGTTCCTGCTAGCACCTTCAAAACACACAAAATTTTGAAAGCACCAAAATCATCAACACAGGATGCCCTAAGAATAATTTCAAGTTTGTGCAAACATATCCAAATTATGCCCAGCGGAAAACGAGAGGATGTACCTGAAGTAATTTATGAGTAGTTCTAGTTGGCACGGCAGCCTTTCCTTTCCCTGTCTTATCCATTTCTTTTCTTCTCTTTGTCTATAAAATTAAAAAACCCAATTTTATTAACAACCCAAGATCACATTTTGAGAAACAGACGCAAGAAATTAAACAAAATTAAACTTTTGAAAGAGAAGAAGAAGAAGAAAATGGGACCTTTGAGGTTGTCTGGGATAAGTATTCGTCATGGTCATAACCATATCTTTCCAATAAGATTTTCTTCTCTTTACTTGATAAGTCATTGCTTCCATCTGAAATCAACCAGTTATGAATGAGTTAGTGAGAGCGAGAGAGGGGGGAGAATGGAAGAAAGAAGTAAGGAGGTTTTACTAGTAGAAGAGCATATGATAATGGAGGATGTTTGACTCTTCTTCTTCTTCTTCTTCAGTGAAATCAAATTGAAGCTGTTTTTGTTGGTTTGAGAAGAGATAAACGAGTGAATAGATGTTGTTGATGATGACGATGTTAGAGATAGAGATAGAGATAGAGATGAGATTGCTGCCATTTTTGCTACCTTCTTTCCAGTATCGAGAGGGGTTTTGGTGAGTTATCCTCAATTTCTGACCGTTGGATGCTCCTTTTAACGAGGGCAAATCCAAGGCTAATGTACCCGGGTGTAGTTCCAGGGACCATTGCTCTCTTTTATCAAAAAAAAAAAAAAAAAAAAAAAGTAAATTATTTATATGTACTAATTGTCTTCCCAATGAAAAGATACAAACTTCTCACCCTCTCTTCATAACCGTTTTCTCCCTTCTTTCTCTTCCGGGTATACAAACTTCCTGATTTCTTTCAATTGTGATCCAAATCTATCGGATTTGATCTGATTTTTTCAGATCTTTCTGATTGATTTGGGTACAACCATTAGTTAATAGTATTATTAAATAAACCATCGTTTTCTCAAACGATTTTAGGGTGTAAATATGATTATGGTATTTGTATTTTGTTATCAATTGATATCATATCTAATGGCTCCTACATGCCAATTAGAAGATTATATCAGCCGTAATGGCGTTTCCATTGAATGCTTTCATCAGAGATATGTCATCGGGAACGACTTTTCAAAAGCGGCCATGATTCTACGATTTTCTGAAGATACATGGCTACAAGAAGTGATCGTGATAGCGATGATTTGGGCATACTATTCCCTTCTGGGACAATTTACTCTTAAAGGAGAAGAAAAGTTAAATTGGGCAGATTATTCCCCTCCAAGAAATTTTACTCTTAATGTAGAAGACAAATTCAGATGGCAGGAATTTATTTCACATGCCATGTTTCAAATATCAGTTTCATCTATGAAACGAGATATATGCAATCTTTTATTGTTCCCATCTTTGATGTATTTGGAATTGATGTATTCAATTTTACCATATTAATGAAATCAAGATGTTTCCTTCAAAAAAAAAAAAAAAAAAAATTGTCTTCCCAATAAATATATCCTTACGATGATGACACGGTTGTCTTTTTGGGGAAGACAAAAGAGCTACGGATGGAGTTTTGGGAAGACAACTAGTGGTCATGATCCTTCAAATCCGATACACCGATCCGCCCGTCCTTTATCTTTTCTTACCTTCATCCCAAGCCTAGTTAGCAATTCGACCCTGGCAAACGTGCGGAACGACAAACGTCTTTTTGAGTATTATACTGGTTTTGTGAACCGAACCGGTCCAAAATTCGGTCAATGGGACGTGATTAAGTCGCATCGGAACGGCATACGTACGTGTATAATTCGATTTATAAATGTGATTTCGGCTCTACGAAAGTTCGGTATCTTTTTATATAACAAACAATTTGTATTTATAAGGTCATAGACCAATTTTATGCATATGTGTGAGATATTTAAAGAAAAAATAAACTTAATATGATGATATTAATAATTTATACAACATTAGTCATCCAAGAGGACGTGGTATAGTAGTTTAGATGCTTGGTTAGTGAGTTAGAGATCTCTCACCTTCACCTTCAAATCTCTTCGATCATTTTTGTTTCATAAAAATTACAACAACGTCTAATATTGAGTCGTGTATGCTCTGGGAGCGGTAAGCCAATAGTTGGGCCTTTGAAAACGTAAAAGCTAAAGAATTTATGGCGAATGCGGACGTATTATTCGGGATACGTAAAATTCGTGAACGATTCGCGAATAATCCAAAATGCCATAAATACGCGACTTGGGTTCGGGAGTTGCAAACGTACGCGAATAAGGCGGTAAAATTCGTGATACGGAAAAATTCGCGAATGATTCGCGTTAATCATTCGCGAACTTACTAACTAGGATCCCAAGTCTCAGTCCAGCGTATGTCGCCGCAAGCTCCTATTTCCTCTCTTTTTCTCCCAGTGTCTCTTATCGGGTGCTTCCCTGCGGTTTAAAACCGCAACGACGATTACTCCCATATTTTATTAAAAACCGTAATTGCTAACTCTTTTCTTCGAATTTTCTTCGCTAACCTACTGAGTTTTTGCAGTGCTATATTAGAATTATGGATTATGGCAGAAGTTCTTTTTAAAGGTATTTACCGGTGTTTGAGTGTGATATGATTTACATCGTTTGTCCATCATTCCGTTTGTGTTGTTGCAGACGATGTGCATATCGCTTTGGTCGCATTTATTTGAGTAAACCTATGAAGATCACATGGATCGTACACTCTTCGTTTCTCGTAACAACATTGGGAATGGATGCTAAAGGTTTGGTTGTTCTTAACTCTAAGAACTGGTGTGCATCTTAGGTTCAATCTCTTGGTTTTTGTTAAGTCGGTTCTATGTTTTGTGCATGTTCGTTGATTTTTTCTTAAGTCCATTCTATGTTCTCTAACCGTTTTTACTTTTCCCTTCTACTTCCGCACAGAGATGACAACTCCAACAATCAATCGAGAAAGTGAAAAATATGAACGGTTATGTAAGTCTCCTAAAATGGAAGTTTGTAATTTACGCAGTTAGCTTTCTGTTATACGGGTTTATAGAAAACTCTCGAGGAGGGTAAACCTGTGGTTCCACTTTAAATCCAGTCAATTATTTTTCGTTTAACTTTCCCCCGTAATTTTTTTATTTTTTGGTTGATATAATGATAGTTGATGTGTCTATTTTCCTTCACTTTTGTTCGTTTTGTTCAATCCCAATGAGGACTATTTTCTTCTATCGCTCTTCAACATTTTTGCAGAGCATGCATTAGTAACTCAATGGCAATATCATCATAACTACAGGCAAATATGTGTATTGTCATTTTTGTTTTTCATTTCGATTTTGCTTTTTTTTCGGTTATATTGTTTGTCTGATGCTTCCAGATTATGCTTTATCACTATGGCATCCTTGGGAAGACAAGGATGTTTTTGAAATCAATATGTAAAAGCAAGCAGCAGTTCTATGAGAGTCTAAAGTAGGCATATGGATTTGCAATTTTTTTATTATCTGTTAGTAAAGCAACAGTTTCCAAGGATGTATTTGGTTAATTATTCTTTTATCTTCTTACGTTGCTTCTAGCATCTTTCATGCTTGGCATGGCTGAAAGTTTGATCTTCTATATTAAATATAATGACTATGAGAAGTTAACGACTTGGTTTGTAATGCTACCTTGGGCAGTATATAGTGTAGAAGGAGGGTTTCCTCCGGGACAGGCAGGCTAGATTTGAAAAGTACCGCCGCCGGATTTCAACCTTAGTTTTGTACTATCTAAGTGCGCTAATAACTCATTTACGACTTAATGAAAGTTCCAATTTTAAACCAGTCAATATGTGGTTTCTGATTAAGTTGAGTTTCACGTTTGGTGACATTAGTGTATAGTTTTATGCGGTTACAAGAACTGTTTTTTCTATTAACAAACGGAAGCCTTGGAATTTTGCTTGGGTGGAATTTGGGTTTTAGAACCAAATGATGATATCTCGGAAGATAACGTCCAAAGTATTTTACATGTAAATTTGGTTAGCTTATTGCCAATCAAAACCAAGGGTCATGGAGTCAATTTGTTTTCGAGTATATCAAAGTTCTAAGTAATTGCTTTAATCATTTATTATTTGATTAATGGAAAGGCGACTTAGTAACGATTGTAGAATCGTTATCTAGGTTTTCGATTTGTTTTGATTGTCTTGCTTTAATCTATCTTAGATACCTTCATCTCTAATCTATCATAGCTACCTCTTCATCTTTTTCCTATAAAGTTTTCTCTTTTTTCTAATGGAAGCTTAATCTCTCTTGTGCAGACATATCCTGGCAAGATTTCTATGGGAATCCAAAGGTGGGAGTTTCAAGATGTATCATGCACTTGGAATACAGTGAGTGTTAACGGGGTGTGTTCACCATCTTCTCGCCAAGGTGGTCCATAGTATTAAAAACCCTTTAGGTTATACCTGTGAAGACAAAAACAACAACTTCATTCATCATCATGTTCACAATTCAATAAACATGTTCAAAATCCCCATCCCGCAACTCTCCTGGCCCCAAATAAACCAATTTTCAAAATTTCTTGCCCCCAAATTGTAAAATCAGTAGGCATGTTAACAAAAAGGGGCAACAACATTCAATCCCACACTGAACCCCTATACAAATCACCGATTCAATCAAATCACATTTCAAAATTTCTTGCCTCAAAATGCTTGAGTAATCAAAGGCATGTCATTCGCAAAAGGAAATGAATTACAAATCTTCTGGGTTTGAAATCTCAGAGATAATCCTCCCATTAATCATCCAAAATTCTTCCAAGATTTTAATCCTGGATATCTTGATCTACAACACATACAACCAAGGAAATCTCTTCTCCTACATATACAAGCCTACTCCTTTGATTTTACATACTTTTGATTTATCGTAATACCTTCATCGAATAGCTAGAACCAAAAAACCGAGAAATACCCTAACATGGCTACAAACAATGAGAATCGTGCATTAATCTTCTTTCAAGACAAATTTTTCGTAAATGCAAAGATTGAAATCCACGAACCCAAAGACGAGTAGTTGGTTTCTTCGAACATCAATGCTTCAGCGAGAGGAATGGACACATGCTCTTCTTGGACAGCTCAAATCAAAAACCAAAATCAAACATGAAGATAGTTAGAGCTGGGTGTGAACTCTATGGAGACAATATAGAAAAGGAGATTCGAGTGATGGGTCATAACCTAATGTTGGTTAAACTAAATAATGAAGAGGAACAAGATGAAATCATTCAAAATGGTCCCTGGATAATTGGTGGAGCTTTGTTTGTTGTGTAAAAAAGTATTATTCAAATATCCCTCTCAAAGATTATGAATTCAACACTCAAGTTTTTACCATCGATTTTAAGTATTTGAAGCTTGAACATATGAATGTTGCAATATTGATGAAGCTTTAGCTTTCATGGGAAAAAAGATATCTACTAAGCGAAACCGCAGCCTAGATATGGGATACGTATCTCCGAATAGAGATTGATCTCAAAAGCCATTATATCGTGGAGGATGGTGGAAACAGCCTCTCGGTCGGGAGGCGTGCTGAGATATCATCTGGTGTTTGCGGCCAAAACAACATTTGTGATAAGTGCTTCGGGTAATAGATCATTATGGAGCATACTTGTATGCAAAACCAATTATCTACCGCATCTAGATAGTTTATCATCTGAAGAATATGAGGCCTATATGCGGGGAGGAAGTGATAAAGGGAAAGTAATGAGGATGAAAGGTCTATGAATAATTCATTTGCAAGAAATGGAAGGCTATAGCTAAGAAGCTGCATAAAGCAAAAGGATGAGAAACTCAACTCAACCACCAATGAACCTCATAACCTCCGCATGTTATACCACCTAATTCTGGGGAAGGAAACACAACCAACACTATGGACAACCAAACGCGAGATGATGAAGCCGATATTCCAAGTGCAAACAACTCAACCCCATGACCGAAAGCCATGGAACATTCTGGTAATTACTAAAAACTCTACCTTAGAATTTTGGTTCATTAACCGGTTTTCTCTGCCTTTAGTAACTATCTTCTCGCTTTACCAAACATCGTAATTGTCGTTTTTCAACTACTTTTCCACACATCATGAAAATCATCTCTTGAAATTGCAATGGTTATGGAGCTAAAAATACCAGGAACTATCTTTCTCGATATAAACAGTAATGTTTAACCCGTATATCATATTTCTTCTGTGAAACCAAAATCAGCTGAAAATTTTGAATTATGTTAGGCCTCTAAACTTTCCTAATAAATGTTTTGTTCCTTCCATTGGCAGAGCTGTGAGAATTTGCCTCGTTGTGGGAAAAGATGTTTGATTTAGATATCATATACAAGGACAAAAACATGTTTCATTGTCTAGTGTGTAGTGACCCTACTAAACCAAATGGTTGCTATCATGTGTCTATGGCTCACCATACCCCCAAGAAAAACCCATCAGCCGGAATTTTATTCAAAATGTTTGACAACTTTAACATCACCGCTCCTTGGGTTTTAATAGGTGATCTAAATATTATCCTAAATGCTGAAGAAAGACTCAATAGTGTCACTATTCGTCTCGTATCCCCATTGCTCGTATTGTGGAAAATATAGGTTTGTCCTGACCTAGGCTTTCATGGAAATCCCTATACTTGGACAAGTAATAAACATGGAACAAGAAAGATTAAAACTAGGCTAGATAGAGCTCTTATAAATTCGATTGGTTAATCTATTTCCCCAACTCTTGTCTTAAACACCTACCTTTTAGGATCGATCACCGTCCTATTTTTCTTGACATGTCACCAAATGATGTTATTAGTACAAGGAACCTGAAATTTTTTGAATGTTGGCTTCGTGATGCTTCTTGTAAAACACAACCGCAATGCTTGGGCCAAGCATTTTAATGGTTCCCGTCATAATTTTGGACCAAAAACTATCCTAAACAAGAAGATCACAAAATGGAACAAAGAGATCTTCTTGCAATATCCAAATGCCATTTCAAGGATTTACAACAACAAACTTACAAGCCTCTACAACGACCTCATCAACCATCCGATAACACCTAAAAGTAATAAAGCGGGAAAAGAAATCAAGAATGGCACCTCAGTGGAAGAAGAATTCTACAAAGCGTAAAGCCAGAGATACTATGTTTCATGAAGCCGATCAACACCAAACACTTCCATTTACAAGCTAATAAGAGGTGTACTCGTAATCGAATTGGAATCTCTACAAAAACCGAATGGAAGTTGGTGTAGTGGCAAACAACATCGAAAATCTTCTTATAAACCATTTTCGTGGAATAATGAGCACCTCAATCCCGTGAATGATGACGAGCTCTTAAACACCCTTCCAAAATGCATCAAGAAGAAGATAATATGTCTTTAGTCAAGATTCCAAGTAAGCAGCGTAAATAGAAGATGCCTCAAAAGCATGCAGCCATGGAAAGCTCCGGCCGACGGATTTCGCACCGGATTCTTTCAAACACAATGGGCAAATCGTGGAAAGAAGATGTTATTAAAATGATACAAAGCTTCTTCGTGTCGTGCAGATCGCCCGCAAAATGAACAAAACAAATATATGTCTCATACCAAAAGTAAAGCTCCCACATACTCCAAAAGGAGATTATCATTCAATTGCCCTTTGTAATTCAACTTACAAGCCGATTACAAAAAATCATGGCTAACAGGCTAAACAAGATCTCGAGAAGATTATATCTCCTATGCAAATCGCGTATGTTCCGGTCGTCAAATAGGTGATAATATCATCTTAGCTCAGGAGATAATCCATTGTATTTAAGAGGAAGAAAACAAAAAAGGTTATATGGCTCTTAAACTTGATATGAGCAAAGCCTTTGATCGTAGAGTGGAGCTCGAAAATGTTATGACAAAACTGGGCTTCAACAAAGAAGTGGTGCCACTGTCCAGAATGTATAAGCACTAAGGAGATAATATCCCATCAATGGTTCACCATGTAGATCCTTCAAACCATCAAGAGGTATCCGTCAAGGTGACCCTTTATCACCATATTTGTTCCTTCTCACTATGGAAGTTCTCACAAGATCATTAGCCTCACTAACACAACAAAAAGCTACAAGGCATTAAGATATCCAAGAACGCACTACGTGACGATCTTCTATTCGCAGACGCATTGTCTACTTCCTTTCGCCAAAGTCGATATTCGTAATGTAAATACTTCTACCGGATGTTATTAACAATTTCAAAAGAAAGTGTCAGGCAGCAAATCAATTTTCAAAAATCAAATGTTTTCTTTTCAAAGCATCTACATCCCCGGCATTGCAGAATCTTATTGAGAAGGCTCAAGATGAAGAAAATGTCTTTAGAAGAGAAATATCTAGGAATTCCATTATTCTTAAATAGAAAGAAGACAACCTCTTTTCATGTTTGGTAGGGAAAATGAAGGGGAGACTGTCTAAATGGAATGGAAAGTTCATCAATCAAGCTCCAAGAAACTGCTATGATCAAAAGCACAATTGGCACAATGTTCGCACCACATGACAGCTCTCAAAATCCCCCGAAGCTACCATTAAAGAAACGGACAAGGTTCGGCGTCCGTTTTAGTGGGGAAAAGAAGATAAAGAGGTTTGTTCTTAGTTTCTGGCCTTCGCCCGGTAAAAAGACAAATCACGGGGCGGTATGGGCTTTCGTGATCTATCTGTTTCAATCAGCACTTCTTGCAAAGACAGCATGGCGACTTTGTAATCTAAAAGACCAACTTTGGTTTAATGCATTAAAACAGTGTTACTTTCCGTGATAAACGGTGCCTTTGCAAAGAAAAAGAACTCCTCTTGGGCCGCAGTATATAATATGATGAATTTCATTCGAGAATTCAAAGTACGGCTTATAGGAGATGGGCAAAGAAAAGTTGTAGACGGACAAAGACAATTGGTTACCCGGAAGCAATACTCCACCTATTCCTATGGTGCCAACAGACAACAACTACAACCAAGTCTCTCGAATTAATCAACCAAGAAACAAAAACTTGGAAGCTAACTTAATTAATGAGTTGTTCACTAAGAAGAAGCTCAAAGAATCCTTCGTATCCGTATTCCATTTACCGTCGAAGATCGCTTAGTATGGACTTTAACAAGGAATGGGCTGTTTTAGTCAACGGATAATAAAAACTTCTGGAGATAAAAATAATAATGTCGGTGGGTATGATATTGATGTAAGTTACTGAAGAAATTATGAGCTTAGATACCCTACCAAAGGTAAAACACTTTCTGCGAAGGTTGCGGCGATATACTCCCATCAAACGAGCGATTAGCAAGAAATATGGGTTATGGAGGAGATACCTGTAAGACATGTAACCAAGGAATCGAAACTACAAAACATATCCTTATGGAATGTAGTTTCTCAAGAGCCATTTGACTATGGTTCCGGGGCACTCGCAAAGCATACAAAGGAATGGAAATACTACAAAGAATGGATAAGAAGTTGGTTTACGAATAGCATGAATGATTTAGTTAATGATTGACAAGAAAGATGGCAAATACTCAAGGTTAGGAAATATGGAAGGCTCGGCTGTACCTGCACTTTTCAAGATATTAGACCCAATTCGATGAAGTCCTAAGAAATATACGGCCTATTGAATCAAGGAACGGGAAAACATATGAGAATCAAGCATAGTACACCGCTGCTCACGATCGAAGAAACTATGACGAGTCATATCTGTTTGACTCCTCCTCTAAACCCATACTACTCTATCTGTTGTGATGCTTTACAAAAATATCGGAATGTTCATCATACGGTATCGGACTAATTCTCGCGAAATTTTGAGGTTCCTATGAATGTGAAGGTGTATCTATGGCAATGACTACGTAAGTGCGGAGAACAAGCGAGTGTGGTGGTCTACTTATCAGCGATGGAATGGGCAAGAGAAAAAGGAGAGGAGTAGGTGCTTTGAACTAGATGCTAAGCTAGTAGTTGGGATGCCGTCAATGGAGATCACCAAAACATTGTTTGGGAAAATGGAGCCTTTTAGTATTAGATATTAAGTTTATGCTAAGTATCAACCCACCGTGGTGTTGCAAGTTTATTAATAGAGTCGCAATAAGTAGAGCAGAACAAACCAGCTGTGCATGGAAGAGTCTTCAAAATTTCAAAACCCGCTAACACATCCCCTAGTTTTATTGCTACGGCAGATACGAGGATAGAAATTACGTAGTTCTTTCACAATCTTAATAATATTTCCTTATTGGTATCAAAAAAAAAAAAGTAAAATTAACCTGGCATTTTTAGGGGCGACCCCAAAAGAATTAGGGGCGACACAAAATGACAAAAAATGTCACCCAAACCTAAAACAAAGCCATCCCTTATCTCAAATTTTTCGAAATGACAAATATGCCCTCCATAATCGGTAGTTAAGTCTACAATCGGGAGAAATTTGTTATATAGAGGAGATTCCATTTTCATATGATTGAGAATTTCCACAATCGGTAGTTTCATGATGTTTATTGCCTACCGATTGTACAATCGGTAATGTCATGATGTTTATTGCCTCCCGATTATGGTAGTAGACCTAAATGCGAAATTTTCAAAAACCAATAGGAATTTTAGATTGAGAATTTCCGCACCCAGAAGTTTCATGATGTTTTATTGCCTACCGATCGTACAATCCGTAGTTTCATAATGTTTATTGCCTCCCCGATTATGGTAGTAGCCTAAATGCGAAATTTTCAAAAACCAATAGGAATTTTAGATTGAGAATTTCCACAATCGGTAGTTTCATGATGTTTATTGCCTAGTTTCATAATTTTATTGCCTCCCGATTATGGTAATAGCCCCAAATTCGAAGAGAAAATATTTGATGGGGGCGTTTTTTGAAGGGGGCATGGGGGACAAATGATATGTTGACACGTGCATCGATATTAATGAATTATGTTTTCCAAAAATACCAACACCAATTAAGAAAACAAATTTTCTCTCCAAAATTACACTTCTTTTATATTTTTGGAAACATAATTCATTAATATCGATGCACGTGGCTCAACATATCATTTGTCTCATGCCCGCTTCCAAAAAACGCCCCCTCAAATATTTTCTCAAATTCAAAATGTTCAAAAACCAATAGAATTTTAGTTTCTCTATTTCCACAATCGGTAGTTTTATGATGTTTATTGCCCTCTGATTGTAAATCGGTAGTTTCATGATGTTTATTGCCTCCCGATTATGGTAATAGCCCCAAATTCGAAATGTTCGAAACCGATAGAATTTTAGATTTCTCTATTTCCACAATCGGTAGTTTTATGATGTTTATTGCATACCGATTGTACAATCGGTAGTTTCATGATGTTTATTGCCTACGATTATGGTCGTAGCCCCAAATTCGAAATTTTCAAAAACCGATAGGAATTTTAGATTTCTCTATTTCCACAATCGGTAGTTTCATGATGTTTATTGCCTACCGGACAGTACAACGTAGTTTCATAATGTTTATTGCCCTCCCGATTATGGGCAAATAGCCCCAAATTCGAAATTTTCAAAAAACCCAATAGGAATTTTAGATTTCTCTATTTCCACAATCGGTAGTTTCATGATGTTTATTGCCTACCGATTGTACAATCGGTAGTTTCATAATGTTTATCGCCTCCGATTATGGTCGTAGCCCCAAATTCGAAATTTTTCAAAAACCAATAGGAATTTTAGATTTCTCTATTTCCACAATCGGTAGTTTCATGATGTTTATTGCCTACCGATTGTACAATCGGTAGTTTCATAATGTTTATTGCCTCCGATTATGGTCGTAGCCCCAAATTCGAAATTTTCAAAAACCAATAGGAATTTTAGATTTCTCTATTTCCACAATGTTAGTTTCATGATGTTTGTGCCTCCGGACAGTACAACGTAGTTTCATAATGTTTATTGCCTCCCGATTATGGTCGTAGCCCCAAATTTAATTATTTCAAAAACCAAAGCTAGGAAGAAAGAACATAGTCACAATCGGTAGATATTTTTTTCTTCCTAAACTACCCGATTATGAAGGGACATATAAGTATTTTTAACCTATTTTGTCATTTTGTGTCGCCCATAATTCTTTCGGGTCGCCCTAAAAATGCCGCGAAAATTAACGGTGATGTTTTTCATGGTTATTTCTTTTGCACCTCTTTAAATCCAACCAACACTGATATCTTCGTAGAGAAACACCAACATTTTCCCCTGCAATCGGGCATATGCTTCTGTTATACCATTGCATTCAGATACGGTATCATATACTGTACCCAGTTCTAGATCTCTACCTATTCTTCACTAGCTGCAGTTCGGAAGAAAAAATCAGTATGGAATGATAAAATGAGCTAAGATGTTTGCAAGATTGAGAAAGGAAACATTGAGGATTGAAAGAAGAACTAAAACATGAGTTAATTAAAAATGTTTCTTCCAAAGAGATAACCAAAAGTCTGCTGCGTGAACGGCTGAAGTACTTTCTTTACTGAGTAGTAAATAATTGTATGATTCTTTTGTTACTTATAAAGATTTTGAACATGTCGAGGCCCCGAAGAACTAATCAATCGGAGCTTACATTTCTCTTTGAGCACTGTAATCACTCGATCGGTGAATTGTTCCATAATTATTCCATGGGTGAGGAAGTTGGGCAGAATATGCGGAAAGGTAAGGCGGCGGTCCTACCTATATAAGTTACAGCTGCATTTGACCGAAAATGATTTGTGGCAAACTGGAATTTTGTGCACCCAATGCACCCAACATGATGTGTGCATCCCCACGAGCATTCAACTTCGCTTTTACATGTTTCTTTCTTTGCATCATTTTTTCCTTTATCTCTTCTCCATCCACTATACAACCATACATCGGCAAGATGTGTTGAAAAAATTGGGAAAAATCAACACAATCCGATTAATGATCCATTTTCAAGTTTTTCCATGAAACAAACCCAAGAACATGATCAAGTTTGTGAGCAGAACAAATAATTCAAAGGTAAGAGAAAAATGATCAAGATTGTTCTAGAACTGCTAGCTCAAGCTTAAACAAATAGAACAATTGTGGGATTTGATAAAGGGTGGCTTTGGGCGTTATGGGTGAATTTTTTACAGTCCTGAGTAAGAAAAGCTGGGTTTGATTTAATTAAAAACTTCACCTACAAATGATTTGTTCAAGCGGGAAAATTTTATTATTTTATATTATATTATTTGAGATGTTGAGCCATTGAAATATAGTGAACTCTGAAGAACAATTATTTTTGTTTTGTTAAAAAAATTCCATCCCAATTAATAAAATCTATGGATATGGGTTTTTCTCTTTTTGATAAAATTAGACGGATTAGATCGCCTTACAACTTAGAAAGAGAGAAACAAGAGTTGTGTGGATGCCACCTCATGTTGATTGCATTG
>JAJJWW010001197.1:0-140668 GCA_023531295.1 Papaver armeniacum | reverse complement strand
GGAACTCAGCTTGCAAGATTACCATATACAGACCCAATGTTCTCGTCCAGTGAGGTTTTTTATGTCAAATATAAGATTAGATGGATCCTGAGTGGATTCTGCAACCTATTATGGATCTCAGCTTGCAAGATTACCATATACAAAGCCAATGTTCTCGTCCAGGTGTGGTTTTTGATGTCAAATATCAGATTGGATGGATCCTGAGTGGATTTTGTGATCTATTATGGAACTTAGCTTGCAAGATTACCATATACAGACCCAATCTTCTAGTCCAGCTGAGGTTTTTGATATCAAATATAAGAATGGATGGATCCTTAGTGGATTATGCAACCTATTATGGAACTCAGCTTGCAAGATTACCATATACAGACCCAATGCTCTCGTCCTAGTGAGGTTTTTGATGTCAAATATAAGATTGGATGGATCTTGAGTGGATTCTGCAACCTATTATGGAACTCAGCTTGCAAGATTACCATATACAGACCCAATGTTCTCGTCCAGGTGAGGTTTTTGATGTCAAATATTTGATTGGATGGATTCGAGGTGGATTCAGCAACCTATTATGGAACTAGCTTGCGAGATTACCATATACAGACCCAATGTTCTCGTCTAGGTGAGGTTTTTGATGTCAAATATCAGAATGGATGGATCCGAGGTGGATTATGCAACCTATTATGGAACTTAGCTTGCAAGATTACCATATACTGGACTCCAATGTTCTCGTCGGTGAGGTTTTTGATGTCAAATATCAGATTGGATGGATCCTGAGTGGATTCAGCAACCTATTATGGAACTAGCTTGCGAGATTACCATATACAGACCCAATGTTCTCGTCCAGGTGAGGTTTTTGATGTCAAATATCAGATTGGATGGATCCGAAGACGGTGAAAGCAAAATTTCCGGAGAAAGAAATTTTCCGGTGAGTGTAAAATCAAATTTTCCGTCGAAGACAAAAATAAATTTTCCGCCAAGCCCTAACTTTGACCACGACGCCAAATCCTATCCATGGCCACGCTGCCAAGACCTAACTTTGGCCACGACGCCAAATCCAAGCCTTGGCCACGCCGCCAATCCCTAACTTTGGCCACAGCGCCAAATCTTAGCCTTGGCCATGACGCCAAGCCCTAACTTTGGCCACGACGCCAAATCCTAGCCTTGGCCATGCCGCCAATCCCTAACTTTGGCCACGACGCCAAATCCTGGCCTTAGCCACGTCGTCAAGCACTAACTTTGGCCACGACACTAAATCCTAGCCTTGGCCATGTCGCCAAGCCCTAACTTTGGCTACGACGCAAAATCCTAGCCTTGGCCATGTCGCCAAGCCCTAACTTTGGCCATGGTGCCAAATCCTAACCTTGGCCATGCTTCCAAGCCACATGCGTGGCCATGCCACAACGCCACAGACACGGCTATGCCACCATGTTGTATGCGCATGCCACTACGCTGCCGGCTATGTTGTTATGCCATTAACAGGTGCCAACATAATGTGGCCATAATCAACGACTACCCTTCCTCATGAGATGCAATCTCAGCCATCCAAGTTCGCCACCGAGCTGACAGACTTGTAGCAAGTTTTAGGCGACCATCCACTTAAATCTAGTGGCCATGGCTACGTCAGGCACCACTTACACCACTATGCCACTGGCATGCACGAGCTATTCCATTAGTGCCGCAGCGCCACTGGCATACACAAAAAATGCCACTATGCCATTACTAGGCGCCAACAGAAGGTAGACATAATCAACGACTACCCTTCCTCGTGAGATGCAATCTCAGCCATCCAAGTTTGTCACTGAACTGACAGACTTGTGGCAAGCTTCAGGCGACCAACTGCCTAAATTTAGTGGCCATGGCTACGCCAGGCGCCACTTACACCACCGTACCACTGGCATGCACGAGCCATGCCAGCCATGCCACATTGCCACTTGCATACACCAAAACGCCACTGCGCCATTATCAGGCGCCAACAAAAGGTAGCCATAATCAACAACTACCCTTCCTCATGAGATGCGATCCCAGCCATCGAAGTTCGCCACCGAACTAACAGACTTGTGGCAAGTTTTAGGCGACCGACCAAGACAAGCCTAATAGTATCACATGTTATTTTCCTACGACAAGCCTCTTGATTTTAACTTGCCACACTTAGCAAAATGCTACATGTTTTCCACGAAAACACTCGAGACATCAAACATGTCACAAACTGGGGGATACTCATCAGGGTATTGGTCTGGCGGTTTACAGTGTGCGGCGTGCAATACACCCGTTATAAGAAAGTGTCATGAAGTAGGACAATTAATGGCGGCAAGAATTAACGGGTGCAAACGGATCCACTTCCTTCATCATGGAAGCATGGGTTTCTGGCGGTTATACATTACTTCATTCTTCCACCACTCAATCGTTTCCACTTCCTACGAGACCAGGGTACGTTTTAATATGACTTGTATAAATAGGCTTCACCTATTTCCACCAAAAAACAGGTAATCGAATAGAGTGGGGGCCGTATCGAACGAGAGCAAAAATGGAATGGCCAACACAAATATACCATCCGCAAGTGCAGTCATCACGTCCCATGGTGTTACATCCTCTACCACTAACACCAGCGGTACCGGAAGCATCCCCTCTGACATGACGCCTATTATTACCAGAGCTAGAGCCGCCGCTAATCCTAATATTTCTTCGAGCATGACCACCTCCAATCATCACCAGAGCAGTCACCACTTCTATGTCAGGACGAGAGACTGGATGAGCCAGAAGAAACCAACCTTCCCATTATCATTATCGATTTAATGAAGAGACAAGAAGTTCTTGCCAAAACTCATACGGACATGGCCATAACTCAGAAGGATCCTCTTTAACGTTTTTCTCCAGAAGCCGCTCCGCTTCAACATTCGCTCCCGAAGTCCCAACATTCTCCCTGTAGCCGCCACTCCTCATTGCCAAGGATTGTGCCGTAGCCGCCGCGCCTTCCTGCCAAGTATCGTGTCGTATCCGCCACACTCCCCCTGACGAGGATCTTTATCGCAGACAGCCAGGGTTTGTAGTCGTGGCCACCTTTTGATCCATACCACCAAAAGCTCGTGGTCGTGGACAGTTTACTCGCTTGTTTGTTGATACCAGCCAGAGCTTCAGCATAGCAGCAATTACTACAAAGTCACCAGTGCGGATGCAAGATGGCAATATCTTTATCATGGTTAACCCACCGAATATACCAGATAGAAACATGTAAACCACACTTGGGGACTGAGGCTCTACACAGATTCCCTTCACTGTCAAAGCTCAAAAGACACGTTCAACCAAAAGGTCATAACTATGACAAGGTCATCTACTCTTCAAGGGTGTAGCGTAAGAATATCATCACCTCTCTGTCTAGAAGGCGCCTGCAACACTTTACGTGGCCGCAGCGGATCCCAAGCCTGCTCAGAGAAAACAACTTCAGAAACTAAAGATAAGTGCGACTGGGGACTGCTCATTGCAGTCCATCCTGACAACCATCAAAGACTCCAAAAGCAAGCCACAAAGATACATTCACATATCCAGCCATGCCATCAGATCTAATAAAAGTATAACTGAGGACTGCTCAGCGCATCCCGTTCCATGCAATAGTCCAAAATTCAGAAGATGGTTCAAAGGATGTCGCTTGGAACGAAGTCCTTAAAGTCTTGATAGCAACACATTAGCAACGGAACGTCTCTCAACTAATTTATTTCACCCAATGGCTCCGGAAGATTTCGACCATACAAGCATCCACAACATTTCATCATTGCAATCTGAAAGTCTAGGTACCAAATAACCTAAAGTCAAGGATGAACCAACAACACAACCACAATCTCCAAGATTAGCCCTGACATTATTTCATCCATCCATCCATCCGAAGAGCGCAATGGAGTTTGGTAAATTTTGAAATTCACTGGAGAGGTTAAATACTCGTTCTTCTAGAGTCAGAACCTTATTACACATTCTGGAGAAGATCGATGATACTGTTGGGTGGATACATGCGAGAGCACCTACCTTGAGTTCTCCTAGCTTTCCTTGTTGTTGATTATAACTATTGGAGATTGCTTTGATTGCCATTAATGCTCGCTCTACCACCGCTAACGAATGACGAAGAAGAGCCAGATGCTGCAGATGAAAGCACGGAGCCGGATGAACAACAAAAACAGAAGAGGGTCGATACCCTTTTCATACGAACGTAGTTTCTAAAGTTTGAACATAATAAGGATTCCTTATTGTTTCATGTACGGGAATAGATGACTAGGCGCACCATACTCATGCTCCATAGTCGAACAAGTAGTGTGCCAATATCTCCGCTACATGACCGAACCAGCAACGCGCGAGCACGAGGAACACCAGTCGCTCAACGTACAATGCTCCATGGCTCCAGTACTCTGTGGTCAAGCCAACTCTACATGGCTCTAGCACTCTAAGGTTAAGTTAGCGCCAACACTCCAGCATTTCGTGATCCAACCAACAAGCCTTCTAAGTGCCATTTCCACCGTTCCACGAACTGAAGCCTTCAGCGTCACCATCACCATTTGGTAGCCAAAGTTCCAGCGCCACCATCACCATTTGGTAGCCGAAGTTCCAGCGCCACCATCACCATTTGGTAGCCGAAGTTCCGGCGCCTTCATCACCGTTTGGTAGCAGAAGTTCCAGCGCATTCATCACCGTTTGGTAGCCGAAGTTCCAGCGCCATATTTTCACCATTCCACGGACTGAAGCCATTTTCCACCATCCCATGAACTGAAGCCAGTTTCCACCATTCCATGGATTGAAGCCAAGCGCCATCTCCATACGTTATGTGACCTAGCCAGCTAGCGCCATCCACCGATCCGCGGACCAAGTTGCAGCGCCATCTCTTCCCAGTACCCTATGGCCAAGCCGGAGTTACGTAAAGTAGCCAATACAAGGATCACAGATTCCTCATGACTCCTGCCAAAGGTTAGCCAAATTCTCCCTGGCAATCTCTCCATGACTTGCACTTTTGATTTTTATCCTTGTCTGTCACCATCTCATGCTTACCCCGCAACAATACCGTTGTTACGAGCTAAGCATAGGACTTAATGTTGATGGTGGTTTTAACTCAGTGATAAATTTGTAAAAGTATATCTACCCGACCCGGCATCATATATAGTAGACATTGATATATCTATATTCCGCAGGGAATAGGAGAATATATCAAAATATGACGAGTACCTATGTCTCTCTTCGTAGTATATCGAAACTCAAGCTCCTGGATGAACTGTTCACTAGTATAAAGTCTAATGAGTGTATAAGCTTCTAGCTGCATTACTCACAAATGTTGGAGCCTGCTGAGTACTTTTTGTGCTTATGTTCCCTGGCAGAACCCTTAATATTGGTATGACATGACGGATTTGTGTTCACTCGCATCAGAGTAGCACGGACCTCCAAGTACCAAGGTTAAGGCCCTTGCACAAAATACTCAGTCAGAAAGCAAAGAATAAATAGAGCCCCGGAGTACGAGCAACAATGAGGGGAGTGTGGCCATGCCATAGGCTAACCGGCTCCACTTGGACACGCCCCATGCTACCTAACCGGCCCTTACTCCTTCGTCGACCAATCAAGTCGCTTTAAACCTGCCACACTCCCATGAGTTGTAGCTGGGCCCATACGTGCCGACCCCAGTTTCCATCGACCAATCAGGTCGCTCAAAAGCCGCCACACTCACACCAGAAGTGTAGCCACGCCCATGCTTGGCCGGCCCCTCTCCTTCCTACCGACCAATCAGGTCACTATAAAATGCGCCACGAGCATTGGAGGTGTGGACGCGCCTTATGTTTGGCCGACCCCTTTTCTTGACCAATCAAGTTGCTCTAAATCCGCCACACTAAAACCAGAAGTGTAGCCACGCCCATGATTGGCCGGCCCCTCTCATTCCTATCGACCAATCAGGCCACTTTAAAATGCGTCACAAGCACTAGAGGTGTGGCCGCGCCTTATGTTTGGCCGACCCTTTTTCTTGACCAATCAAGTCACTCTAAACTCGCCACTATACATTAAAGGCCAAACGCACCCCGCCGCGCCACCATACTAACTGGAAAGCAATGTGCCCTGCCGCAACAATATATTAATTGGCATACCAACATGCCACTCTGCCGCAGTAACATGCCAACATGCCACTCTGTCGCAGTAACATGCCAATGTGCCACAAATGACACCACTATGTGCTAATCCACTTTCTATTCATGGCCAATGCCATAACGGACTCCAATTAGGATTTCGTGATCGAAACCAAGACTTTTTAACCGAAGCCCTAACTTTTGGTCATAGTCCACAACATGCCACGAGCCACTTTAGCCCTTGCCATGCCGCCAAGCCCTAACTTTGGCCACGACGCCAAATCCTAGCATTTGGCCACACTGCCAAGCCCTAACTTTGGACACATCGCCAAATTCTAGCCTTGGCCATGCCGTCAAGCCCTAACTTTGGCCACGACGCCAAATCCTAGCCTTGGCCACGCCGCCAAGCCCTAACTTTGGCCAAGGCGCCAAATCCTAGCCTTGGCCACGCCGCCAAGACCTAACTTTGGCCGCGACGCCAAATCCTGGCCTTGGCCATGCCGCCAAGCCCTAACTTTGGCCACGACGCCAAATCCTAGCCTTGGCCATGTCGCCAAGCCCTAACTTTGGCCACGGTGCCAAATCCTAGCCTTGGCCACACCGACAAGCCACAGATGTGGCCATGCCATAATGCCACAGATGTGGCCATGCCATAATGCCACAGACGCGGCTATGCCACCATGCCTTATGCGCATGCCACTACGCCGCGGCTATGCAGTTATGCCATTAACAGGTGCCAACAGAATGTGGACATAATCAACGGCTACCCTTCCCCATGAGATGCAATCTCAGCCATCTAAGTTCGACACCGAGCTGACAGACTTGTGACAAGTTTTAGGCAACCAACCGCTTAAATCTAGTGTCCATGGCTACGCCAGGCGCCACTTAAACCACCGTGCCACTGGCATGCACGAGCTATGCCAGTCATGCCACAACGCCACTAGCATACACCAAAAACGCCAATATGCCATTACCAGGCGCCAACAAAAGGTAGCCATAATCAACGACTACCCTTGCTCATGAGATGCAATCTCAGCCATCCAAGTTGCCACTGAACTGCCAGGACTTGTGGCAAGCTTCGAGCGACCAACCACTAAATCTAGTGTCCATGGCTACGCCAGGCGCCACTTACACCACCGTGCCACTTGCATGCACGAGCCATGCCATATTGCCACTGGCGTACACCAAACGCCACTGCACCATTATCAGGCGCCAACACAAGGTAGCCATAATCAACAGCTACCCTTCCTCATGAGATGCGATCTCAGCCATCGAAGTTCGCCAACGAACTAACAGACTTGTGGCAAGTTTTGGGCGGCCGTCAAGACAAGCCTAATAGCATCACATGTTATTTTCCTACTACGGCAAGCCTCTTGATTTTAACTTGCCACACTTAGCAAAATGCTACATGTTTTCCACGAAAACACTCGAGACATCAAATATGTCACCAACTGGGGGATACTCATCAGGGTATTGGTCTGGCGGTTTACAGCGTGCGACGTGCAATACGCCCGTTATAGGAAAGTGACATGAAGTAAGACAATTAATGGCGGCAATAAGTAACGGGTGTAAACGGACCCACTTCCTTCATCATGAAAGCATGGGTTTTTGGCGGTTATACGTTACTCCATTCTTCCACCACTCAATCGTTTCCACTTCCTACGAGACCAGGGTACGTTTTAATATGACTTGTATAAATAGCTTCACTTATTTCCACCAAACAACAAGTTTTTGGTCGGCAACAACATAGTATCCAGAAGTCACCAAGAACCGATAGCTTTTCACTCTGCAAGCCAATTCCACTTTCTGATACAAGTCATAAAACAAGCCACATCTTCAAAATTAACCATTCTGGTCTCAACACTCTCTTCGCTTCCCTCCCTAAGACCAACCCTTCTCCTTCACTTTGTGACCGAAGCAAGCCTGGAATGACCATTTATTGGTTTAGGCCAGGATTTTATAGATTGATCTCTCGAATCAAAAGTACTCCCGTGCAGTGCATTGTTTAGGGTTTAGATTCGTTTCTCATCCACACACCCAAAATTATCAAAATCAGCAGAAACAGTTTTCACCCACAAACAATTAGTTTAGGTTTAAATAATTTAAAATAATTAAGGGTAAATTAGTAATTTACTCATTACTAGGACACCCCTTATAAGTATACCCTAGATAGTATCATCATTTACTATGCCTCGGAAGAAAAATAAAAAAATAAAAATGCAGGTTTCTAAAATGAAGCCGAATCAGATCCCAGCCCAGGCCCAAGGGAAGGAGCGGAATTAGCCAGCCTTTATTAGCACATCTCTCGCGGAGACTACAAACCGGAACACGTTTGCGTAACTATTACGGTTCGTCTTTTAATATCTAGGGTTTCCAAATTCTTCCCTCCAAAACACTAAAAAGAAATTCCCAAATCACCGTCTTGAAGATAAGGGTTTCGCAAAAGTTTCCACCTGAAGAAAACAAATTCGTGAATAAATCTCTTCTAATAGCATGGATCTTCTGGGATACTATAACAGTGATGAAGAAGATAAATCTCCATCCAGATTTTATCTTCTTCCGTCTAAATGTTCCGCTCCTTCGATTCCAGAGTTACCAGTTGTGAACAATCAGTCCGACGATCAATTGGGACCGATCTATGGTCCTGTTCCCCCTAGTCATGCAGATTATTGTTCATCAGGAGCTTTTCAACATCATCCTTCTTCTAGCAACATGACTCAGGAAGCATTTCATTCAAGAAAACGAAAGATTCAGGAAGTATCACTCGATCCTAGTTTCTTCAACAAGCAGTATCACCTGTTCAACCGATATGGTTATGCGTCTGATAGTACCAGCTGGTCTGGTGATCTTCATCCGAATCTAGGATATGCCGCCGATCCGAGTATTTGGTGTGGAGATCTGGTGTTCGGTGAGCAATATTGTAGAAAGTATGAAGATGTTATTCACGGCAACATTTCCGTGGATCCGGTATATATTTTCCTCTCCTTTCATCGTTGATTTCAGTTTCGTATTAGTGAATTGGATTTCATAATTGGTTTTTCTGAGTTTATTTCCGTTGTTTCTGGATGTGCAGCTAGCTATGCGGTTTGTGAACACCTATGAATTTCAGAGGTTGGTTTTAAAGGTGTTTTGTGATGCCACAATTTAATGTTTCCTTTTTTTTACTTGTCATGATATCTTTTTTTGTTTTGATTGGATGGTTTTACTTTGATTTGCAGGTTAAACACGATTAAGCAACTTGGTATGTTTCACAGACATAATATTATGTTTATTTGCACCAAATTTATCTGAATATTGTGATGTTATCTAGTATGAGTAATTGGTATTATTCTCGTAATCACCTAATCAGTACAGGTATACAGAGTGTTTAATGTTATTCCTCATATGTTAAATTTAAAGCCACGTATATGGTGTCATTCGATCCATAATTAGGGATTTAGATTTAATATAAAGTTACCTAAAAGTATAATTTAGTCCTGTTAGGAGTATATTCTAGACAAGCGTTATTCGTTGGCAATACAAGAGGCATTGTGTTGACAAGTAAAGTTTCACCAAGGACTTTTCACTTGTAACAAACGATTAATTACGTAACTATTTCAGGTGTAGCATACTTCGTTTTTGACACTGATGATGCAAAACATTCGCGATTCGACCATTCATTGGGTGTTTACTGGCTCGCTAGTAATGCTGTAAACAAGCTTAAGGCTAACCAAGTGAGCAACTTGTGTGGTTGAATATTTCTAATTGTAATTTAAACTTAAATTCATTAATTATTCTACTAAAACATGCGTCGTCCTTGTAGGGATTAGAACTTGGAATCGAAGGTTTTGATATTCAAACAGTGAAGCTTGCAGGTGAGTAGTTGTTTTTTCTTGCACAATTAAACTGAGTTGGTTGAAGGTGCAATACATAATTCCTCACTTTTTTGTTTTCGTGATCCTAAATTTCTAGGACTACTGCATGATGTAGGCCATGGGCCTTATAGTCACGTATTTGAGCAGGAGTTTCTTCCCCTGCTTACTAATGTGAAGATAAGGTGATTGTTATTTCCTGGAAGTTTGAAAGGTTTCCCACCCCTCATATCTGAGGCTAATTTTATCACCGGTTAGAAAGGCAGAGGGAACTTTTCTCTTGTATGAAGAACTTATCTTGTTTTCTAATTTTTATTTTTTCCCTAATGTGTGCCAGGTCTCACAAGGAAATGTCTGTCAAATTGGTTGATTATATCATTGATAAACATAACATTGATATAGATCCTGGCACTATTAAAAGAGTAAAGGTTAGTTACAGTTTTCTGGTATTCAGACTTTTCTGCTTTTCTGGTATTCAGCCTTTTCTGCTTTGATTACTTATTGGATCCTTTGTTTTAGCGAATCAGGGGAAACGCCTTATTTGCATTTCCTTTATAGTTTCTTGTTTATCTTGATAGTTCTTTGTGATGACAAGTTTGGAGTGTTTCTGTTTCTATTTTTCTGATAAAATTAGCTTAGCGTGTATCTTTCTTATCTGAGAAAAGTGAAATGTTTTCTTTTAATGGATATTATGATGTGGTTTTGAGCTTAGGTATTGTATGTATAGTATGGAGTGGACTTACTGGGTCATCTTCCCCGATTAATACTCACACACAACTTTATATGAATAGGACACCTTAACAACCTTCACCCTTATATCGATGGCTAATCAAGTATTGCTTTTAGTGCTTCATTCGGGTTCAATGGTTTTTTTTTCTCTTCATATTGAGCTCATGACTCAGAATAAAAACAAGCAATTTGCTAAAGTCCCAGTTAATATAGACTGACTATGAATATAGAAATGTAAGGTCAGTCTTTGAACATTCTTAAATGCTGACGTACACTAACTGTGAAATAGAAAATTTTATGTTCACATTATAAGTCTGTTAGACTTGAAGACCCTGGTGATTGGTAAGAACATATATGTAAATTTGAGTGAAAACTTTTACTGCAATCTTAAACATTTTTTGTTGATATCTTGCTTATGTTTTGGCAGGATATTATTGTTTCTGGAGTAAACACAGTACAGAAAGTAAGTTAATTTATCATCAAATGCTTATTAAATCCCGTTTTCCAGTAGTTGTTTTTTAGTACTGATGAATTATTGTTATTTTAGAGTGGCTTAGAAAAGAAGTTCTTATATGATATTGTTGCAAATCGTCGCACTGGCATAGATGTCGACATGTAAGTGATAGCTCTGTGAAAGGGTTTGCTATTTGCAACTTGATGCTATCTTTTCCTTTATGTCTATCTTCTGTAATATCTTATGCTTTTCATCCTTATAACAATCGCAGGTTGGATTACATTGCCCGTGATGATCGTGCGGTCCCCCGTGATGATTGTGCGGTCCCCCGTGAAACTGTAGCGTATCGTCCACCCTGCAGCTTTGGGTTTGAAAGGTAAATGCAGGAAATTAGTTATTCTTGTTTTTGGGTATTTGGTTGGCAATTGGCATATATAAGGGCACTGGATCGTATATAATGGTGCTTGTGTCTGCCTGTATATCGCACTGACAACTGATGGTTCTCTCTTTTTCTTGTGTAGGTTAATACAAACAATGCGGGTTATCGGTGATGAAACATGTTACTCTGTCAATGATTGTTAGTTATTTCTGAGACCTCATATTTCAGTTGATCACCCTTTTTTCCTCCCACTATTGCTCATAATGTATGAAAACTGGTGCAGATCCTATAATCAAAGATTTGTTTGCAACTCGTGCCAATATACATAGAGAATTGTATACTGAAGCTAGAGTGAAGGTACATTAACATGTGTTCTTCGTGTTTGTTTGCAACACTTCTGTTGCTGTTTGTCGTTATCCTGTCGTTTAATTTTGAAGTTCACGTATGTAGTACTTCATTTTTTTTTCAGGCGGCAGAACTTATGTTTGTAGATGTGATGCTGGACGCCGGTAGATGGGGGGATATATGTAACTTAGTTGACTATTTAGATGATCCGGAAAAGTACTGCCAGGTTGTGATTTCACTAAGCCTCTCCTAGTATTTACTTAGGAGCCTCATCATATGAGTATAATTGTTTTCCTTCTTGGCAACTGCAGCTAAGAGGCACATTGCTGGAGCATATAGTAAATCGACCTTATAAAAATGTGATGATGCTAGATGCCAGAAGATTGATATACCGTTTGGAATCAAAGCGTTTTTACCAGGTATTTAAGTTGCTGGTTTGGCAGGTAGAGATGACAAGTTATTCAAATGAACTTGCATATCAGGCTCATCGTGTGTGTTTTTGTGGAAGCTCTGCAATGAGTATGTTGTTCCGAATGACAGAGTCGATCACTTTAAAGTCACAGCACAGGACATTGTTTGCTCACAGGTTCTCTCAGCAAAATTCTACTTGTATTTGCCAGTCTTGTTTGAAAATACTTAAGTAATAATTCAACTGATTTCGTCTGCAGATTGGCGGAGAGTTGCTCAAAGAACAAGATGTTGCTGTTAGCAACGTCAAGATTGATTTTTCACGTGGAGAGGAGAAACCTCTTGAGAGGTACTTTGTAATACTCCAACCCCGTGAAAATTTAGCTAAACCACAATTCTATAATAGACACTGACAACTTCCGTTTCTTGTGCATGTTTTTTCCGCCAGTGTGAAGTTCTTTCAGGTATACAAAATTTCCCCTTCTGCGTACGTTTTTGGTTAATGATAAACGTCTTATGTTTTTTATTTCCTTATAATTACTCCTTTCTGTGGGCCTAAAGCTTTAAGCTTTTGAAGACCAAACATGAGATTCATATTCAATTTTTATGTTTATTCTTGGAGTTTTTTCGGTCTGTCCTTCAATGGTTTGGTTTCCCTAGGAACTCCTACATGCGAATAGATCATTATTTGCATGAATCAGGTTCTGACGAGTTGGATTTTGTCAGGATTGTGGGAGCAATTGGAAATTCCCTTTGAACGAGAGGCTCCCTGGTTATTCTGACGACACGATTGTGAGGGTGTACGCGAAACAGGATCAACATGTATGTAAAAAAATCTTTTCCAGTGTAACAAGATATTTGTCATCCGTTCTCAATTGAGCCGTAGTTTTGATCCGTGTTTACTAAATAATCACTATTGCAGGCGGCCGCAATTTCTCAGGCCTTTCAGAACTTTCTGCGGAGAACCCATTAGAAGGTGGCAAAGTCACTGTTGTGTCCATGTTATTCATCTTTGAACCGAAACATTGTTTGTACTGAAGAAAGGTGCAAATCTGATTGGTCCTGGCTTTTTCAAGTATAGATAGGTATAAGTATAAAAAAGTAAATAATGTTCAGTGTTACAAAACAAAACTGTAAATGTTTCAGTGCTGAGAACCTCAATCCTTTTTACATGTTGATTGGTACTAGACGTTTATCATCTGATATAGAGTTTAAGTATAAGTAAAGTGGTTTGAATCTCATTCCATTAGTTCTTTTGCTAGTCATATAATTTTTTTAAAGCAGTTTGGTGAAGACTGGTGTGAATCACCTGTTACCATAATTTAAGCACCGGATATAGCTATTTAGCCTTTTTTGAGCCTGATATTTTGGTGCACAAGATTCCAAAATTTTGGCTTTTTGTGTGAAGTTGTTTATGGTCCCTAGCTATTCTTGTTCTTGCCATGAAAGAAAAAAAAAAAAAAAAAGGTCTAGTTTAGATCAAATCCAAAGAAGCTAATGGAGTAGTAGTTTAGGAAGGGTTTCAATTGTTGTTGTTGGTTGGTACCAAGAGAAACTCGATCCCACAATTCCCACCCCTTTTGTGTGGTTGCACTTGCACACCATCACGACCTCAGGTAGGAACCTCAATAACTGGATAGCAGCAGTCGAATTAGAGCAAAATTTTATGGTGCATTATCAAAGTATTGATAGATATAACAGCTGAAATCCCTTAAGAAAATTCACTCAAGCAACGGGTAATTTTTTTTTCTTTCTGAATATTACTTTTACTGCTACCCTCATTAGTACTAATTGATATAAAAAACATTAATTGGACAATACACCTCAAATTACTTATAATTAAGATCGAGTTTCAATTTTGTTTTCTTCCTCCAATGTTTTTTTTTTAAAGTTCTTATTGATGCCTTCATTATCAATTGTAGATCCTTCAGATGTAATTCTATCATCTAACATCCTGACCCCCATGGACCTACATCAAAAAAATTACATCAAATTAAGTTCCTTATTGTCTAATTAGGCAGGTAAAGGACATTATATCAACAGCTTAGATCACATATAGTTATGGTGTTGAAGTTTGAGAAAATATGGCTAGTTACCTTCCAAGCATCATAACTGCAGGTTGAGGACTTTAACCAGGAGAGTTTAAATGTTGAACCATCGATATCTTCAATAAAAAAACTGTAATAAGTACACGGCCTAATTAGAGTCGAGATTCAGATTTCACCAACATTAGGACACGTCAATACTAATCACTGACAAGAAAAATCAACAACACTGAGAACACACAAACTAAGAACAAAATTACATCAAAACGGGTCCAAAATCAAATACGCATTTCCATGGAAAACTATCATCATCGCCCTCTGAAAAAAATAAAGAAGATAAGAAGTGTAAATTGAACAACATACTCTGACTAGGGTACTAGGAAATGGCCATGTGGCAACAGAGCCTTCACGAGTCTTTCACAGCAGTTGGAGTAACTTGCTTACTTCTGCGCTGGTGAACATCCCAGTTGTACACCCGAGCGATAGTGACCTGGTAAAACAGCAATTGATGATTAGCGAAAAGTTCAAATAAAATAGGATAAAGAAAGCTGGAGGTCAAAGATATACCTGTGTTATCGTCACTTGGTCCCTTAAAAATTGTAGATCAGTAATAAGGACCTCCAAGCTTGCTTTAGCATTATCAAGATTTTTTTGTAGAACGGCACTGGCCTGCCAAAAATTACCCGAGAAGTTGGTATTCACTGATACCAATATGGTGGGTTGTAATTCTGTGATAAGACAGGTGATTGCAGCTCAATACTGATATGGTCAGTGTCATAAAGTTCACGCGAGTTAAAGGGTGAAAGAATAATATTGATTAAGCCAATCACGTGGGGTGTTCCCTTATGTGGTTCTACTAATCCAGCTATATAACTGTTACATAAGATCAGAAACGCTTTTTTTCCCTTCCTTTACCCTTCCTTTTAGCTTCCAGTTATTATAGTTCATTAAATTCCACACTTTCTGCTTAGTACTAATGAACATTGCCTAAACATGTCACTTATATCCCCTTGTTTTGTATTTCTGAATAATGTGAATCAAAAGAGTGTCGAAATTATCTAACTGAAGAACTGAGTAATGTGAATCAACAGTTCTCTTTCTCTTCCACCCAACACAGATTATGGGGCACAGAAATATGCATAGCTATTATTAGCCTATTAGCTCTTTGACAGTTTATAGAAGATGCCTCGGTTATCTCTATCCATCACAGGGTACTGACATTTCTTTTAAAGCGTTTTCCATAAGATAAAACCAGAAGCCAAGTTCTTGTAAAAATGTTTCCTTGAGGACATGCTAATATTTATGTGTAAGGGCCCAGAAGAGTGACTCAGTGACATTACAGTTTTCTGTTCTTATCCTGAATACTGGTACTGAAGTACCACTAAAAGAAGTAAGCACTATTATTGATATGCAAATTCTTAATAAACGTACCTCTTCCCTTGTGTATTCAAGCATGACATTTGCTCCTAGCCACAGACATACAGAGTCTGATCCTGGATGCGGGCCAGTGAATATATGCCTTCTTAAACTTCAAAATCAGCTATTAGTTCCTGCAACCAGATGGAATGAGGAAAAGTGATTATGAGCCAACATAACGACGAAAATAAGTATCAATCAAGCAGGGGGGGAGTTGATTTTCTACCGAAGCACCAAGCACAGCATATTAAGTTAGACTCCCAAATGAACTACGAAGAGTAAGTAAGACGTATCAGAGTCAAACTCATTATAGAGCAAGACAAAATATTCAGCTCTGAAGAAGCAGATGGTGCTGGGCCTGGTGGCTCCACGTGATCTAAACCAGGAAGCTTTTATACCAATAAACTCAAGTTGTTCATGAAGATTTCAAATTTAGCTAAAAACAAAAGTTCCATATATTGATCATCCAGTAAACGAACGTGGGTCCTATGTTAATGCAGTACGCAAATAACAACTGATCATATCCAGTTAGGAAGTTCAAAAAAGGAAGGCAGCATTGGTAACTGTCATTATGGTAACAGATGCCCCAGAGTGGTACAGAAAATCAAAAAAGAACTGACACAGCTGCAAAGAATTTGACTTTTGAGGAATGTTCTGAGCTGCCAGCACATGGTGGGTGTTCATACATGAAAGTTCAAAAGTCAAAAAACAAACTTAGACGATGCAGAAATAAAATAAAATGGGGCCACTTGAACTTTCTGGCATAGTTCATCATCGTTATTTATCCATAACTGTTCATCAGAAACACATATTCAGAAACTGGTGATGAATGTAAACATTATGGCTGAAAATAAGCTGGGATGAACCAGGACTAAACAAGATACAGTATAAGCCCAAGCCTCAAGCTTAAGACGTAAATGAGTTATCCCAGGAACTCGGAATTCAGCATTGCCGTTTGGGATGATAGAGGATAACAGACAACAGAAAATTAAAGATTACGAGACCAGGATAGTTGTACTCGCTTTAGTTGTAACTCAAAAACCCTTGCTTGATCAAAATAAAGACTGGATAAGCCTGGGATCAAGCATCTACAATCAGACTTGTTTTGCTATCTCTAATCTGAATGAGCATAAAATGTAGACTAAGAAAAGAGATGATAGCCAGAACCACCTTCACATTAGAGATAAATAAATGATATGCTGTTGTCTCAGTGTTACTCAATCTCTACTAGCTGAAATCGTGCCAACTGAATCGAGATTAAGGTGGGCATGAATTTCAATACATGTACTTGTGAAAATAGTTTGTGCACAAAAAAGAGTGAGAAGTATCAGCTGAATTTGATAATGGTAGTACTTGTGAGATTAGGTGTGCCAACTAAGCAACATGTATACAAATGAAAAAAGTCATCAATCAAGAAAATGTACAATAAATTTAAACTTAAACTTTATAAAATCGAAGAGTACCATTATGTCAAAAGCATGTATAGAAATATGAATAATGAACCTCACCAGTACCCTTTTTAGCTTGCAAAGTAGCAACTACATGCAGACACCTCTCAATGTCGGGAATTTTCGCCTGGTTATCAAAACAAATAAGAAACATTATCAGTTGCACAGACAAGCCAGCTTACTTCATAGAAACAGCAAGAAGCAGTAAAGTTGCTTTAAAGTATCTCTAGTTAAGTTGTCGAGACAAGTCACAAAAAACTCATCAATAATATTAGACATGCAGATATTTATTGTGTTTTTAAGTCAAATAAAATAATGGTTCAAATCAACCGAATCACGGTTCAAGTTTTAATCAGCCATTCAGCTTTTTCAAGTTTTAATCAGCCATTCAGCTTTCATTGTGAATTAAAAGTGTCTACACATATCACTAATTCAGTAGTTGCATTGTGAGCTACAAATACTAATTACACATACTAATTAACATTGCCTAAACATGTCACTTATATCCCCTTGTTCTGTGTTCCTGAATAATGTGAATCAAAAGAGTGTCGAGACTCGAGATTATCTAACTGAAGAAGTAATGTGAATCACCAGTTCTCCTTCTCTTCCACCCAATAAAGATTATGGGGCACTAAAATTTGCATAGCTAATTAGCTATTTCACAGTATATAAAAGATTCCTCGATTATCTCTAACGCTTACTCTAATGGGATCCAACTTTCAACATTCACAGCTGAAAACCGTGGCTGAAAGTGGTGTTTATAGATTGCATTCATCAGTTGCGTTGATTGTAATGTGGAATCAACACTGGGACGCCAAACTTTTTGGCGTCTCAAAAAGTTCAAAAATGCCAAATGGTTAGGCGTCTAGGAAATATTTTAGGGAAATTGAAATGTCAGGATGGCATAGACCGTCGGATTCATAGTTTCGTTGGTGATCCAACGGTTGATAGAGAAGACGCCAAATGGTTTGGCGTCTGACTATATATCATTTGGCGTTTTTGACTTGAATCATGAATTCCCATAACACTTGGATGTTGAATTTTGGTGACGTGGCGTGGCTGTGAATGTTGAATCTTGGGCGACGATTAGACTAAGCCTAAGCATCACAGGGTACCAACATTTCTTTAAAAGGTTTTCCATAAGATAAAAACCAAAAGCCAAATTCTTGTAAGAATGTTTCCATGAGGACATGCTAATATTTATGTGTGTAAGGGTCCACAAGAGTGACATTATGTTGAAAAGAACAGTTTTGTGTTCTTATCCTGAATACTGGCACTGAAATATTACTAAAAGAAATAAGCACTATTATTGATATGCAAATTCTCAATAAACGTACCTCTTCCCTTGTGTATTCCAGCATGACATTTGCTCCCAGCCAAAGACATACAGAGTCTGACTCCTGGATGCGGGTCTGTGAATATATATGCCTTCCTAAACTTCAAAATCAGCTATTAGCTCCTGCAACCAGATGGAATGAGGAAAAGTGATTATGAGCCAACAATACGAAGAAGAAAGTATCAATACAGCGGGCGGAGAGTTGATTTTCTACTGAAGCACCAAGCACAGCATATTAAGTTAGACTCCCAAATGAACTACAAACAGTAAGTAAGACATATCAGAGTCAAACCCATTACAGAGCAAAACAGAATATTAGCTCTGAAGAAGCAGATGGTGTTGGGCCTGGTGGCTCCATCTAAACCAGGAAGCTTTTATACCAATAAACTCAAGTCGTTCATGGAGATTTCAAATTTAGTTCAAAACAAAGGTTCCATACATTGATCATCCAGTAAAAGAACGTGGGTCCTATGTTAATGCACAACGCAAATAACAACTGGTCATATCCAGTTAGGAAGTTCATAAATGAAGGCAGCATTGGTACCAGATGCCCAAGAATGGTACAGAGAATCAAACAAGAACTCACACAGCTGCAAAGAATTTGACTTTTAAGGAGATGTTCTGAGCTGCCAGCAAGTGGTGGGTGCTCATAAATGAAAGTTCAAAAGTCAAAGAACCAACTCAGAGATGCAAAAAAAAAAAAAAATGGGGACACCTGAATTTTTGGCATAGTTCATCATCATTATTTATCTGTAGTTGTTCATCAGAAACACATATTCAGAAACTGACGATGCATGTAAACATTATGGCTGAAAATAAGCTGGGATGAACCAGGACTAAAACAAGATACGGTATGAGCCCAAGCCTCATGCTAAAGATGTAAATGAGTTATCCCATGAACTCGGAATTTACCATTGCCATTTGGGATGATAGAGGATAACAGACAACAGAAAATAAAAGATACAAGACCAGGACAGTAGGACTCGCTTTGGTCGTAACTCAAAAACCCCTTCTTGATCAAAATAAAGACTGGTTAAGCCTGGGATCAAGCATCTACAATCAGACTTCTTTTGCTATCTCTAATCTGAATGAGCATAAAACGTAGACTAAGAAAAGAAGTGTAACCAGAACCACCTTTACTTTAAAAATAGATAAATTATATGCTGTTGTCCCTGTGTTACTGAATCTCTACTAGCTGAAATCATGCCAACTGAATCAAGATTAAGGTGGGCATGAATTTCTATACATGTACATGGGAAAACAGTTTGTATACAAGAGAGAGTGAGAAGTATCAACTGAATTTGATAATGGTAGTACTTGTTAAAAATAGGTGTCCCAACTAAGCAACATGTATACCAAAAACTCATAAATCAAGAAGATGCTTAATAAATTTAAACTTAAAATTTTATAATCGAAGAGTACCATTATATCAAAACCATGTACAGAAATATGAATAATGAACCTCGCCACTAACATTCTTAGCTTGCAAAGTAGCAACTACATCCAAAAACCTCTCAATGCCGGGAATTTTTGCCTGGTTATCAAAACAAAAAAGGAACATTATCAGTTGCCCAGACAAGCCAGTTTACTTCATAAAAACAGCAAGAAGCGGTAAAGTTGCTTTAAAGTTTCTAGTTAAGTTGTCGGGACAAGTCACAAGTCACAAATCACACATCAATATTATAAGATATGCAGATCTTTATTGTGTTTTCAAGTCATAAAATGATGGTTCAAATCAACGGAATCACGGTTCAAGTTTTAATCAGCCACCCAGTGTGCATTGTGAATTAAAAGTATCTACATATCACCAATTCAGTAGTTGCATTGTGAGCTACAAATATTAAAATCTAGCCAGTATGAGATCTGAGAAAGCTGAAAGTAAGTTAAGCACCTGAAGTTCCTGCTGCTGAGCAAGAAGTTTCGTCTTAATTACTTTGTACTGCTAAAGCCTGCAGAACATTGATACAAACACCCAAGTAAGAGAGCTGACCAGTATGTGTAATAAACATAACATTTGATTTTCATATGATGGAAATCATGCTCCCCCGAAACCAATGCTTTTAGAGTGAGTGACAACTTCGCCATGACTAGTAAAAACTATCCTAGTAGCAACAACACCTTGTACTGACAGCTACATGTATTGGACACACACGGACAGGGCCAAAGTTCTGCTAGCTGCTAAAGTTTAATATATTTGCACTTGAGAAAATGGCAAAAGAAAGAATAGAAATAGAATGGCAAGACACGTGACTGCCTTTCACAGCCTTACTTCAGGGTAAGCATGGATCAAGACATCTTAGAGCTTCTCCAATGGAATGTATGTGAGGGGAAAACTCTTAATCCACATAGGATGCACAACCATATTTATAAAAAATCATCTCCAACCAATTGATGTGGGGATGAGGTGGCAAAAAAAAAGTTAGACATCCTTTAGGTGAACCTCTAGTTTTAGACATTCACTTAGAGGATGTCTTCCCATCCTAGTCACACTTTGACTAATAAAAATCAACGAGAACAATAATGGAAATAATTTTAACCAATTATATGTCTACAAATAAGTAAAGAAAGATGAAACAATCTAATGGGTTGGAGATAAAATTTATTTTTTCCTAATATTTAGGATTTTATACCTAGAGGATGTCTTAAAAGTGATGCCACATATGAAACATCCACATTCACCATTGGAGAAGCTCTTAGTTCCCTGCAGGCTACAACAGAATGTTCTTCCATTAACTCTAACTCTCGTGTGTTTTTATGTAGCCCTGACGGGTACCTTATATAGGTATAAGACACTGAATCTCGTACCCATGCCATTGTTACTTCTCACAATTCAGTGCGCCATACCAGAATCAGATGCCAACACTCGTAGTCATGTTAATGTTATGAATTGTATATCCACATTATATCTGGTCAACAGATAAATCCAGTACTACCATTATCAAATTCAGTTGATACTCCTCACATTATTTATCAAATAGCTGAAAGACTCAGCAGTGCTCCCTGCAATGTGCATACAGGGAACAAAAGTGGAAAATGTCAATCAAAGCCTAGAGTCTAGGTCTACGCCTAAGTGACCTATAGGCTATAGCATGAAGTTAACTAAGTAGGGTAAAGGTACAGTTGAATAGAAAGCAGTACATACACGTATAGCATTACATCCAAACAACTTGAGCCGAAATACTACAAACTGACGTTACTGATCTCAACAAGTATCAGTTTAATCTAGGTTTACACGTGATCTACAGTGTGAAGCACGCCATAAGTGAGGGCATAGAGTAGTACAAAAAGCAGTACAACGAAGAAGCATCTCGGGCCGAAATACTACGAACAAGTTTCACCAATTCTAATCAAATTACTTAAAGCAACATTACATAGAAGGTATATATCAAAATTGGCCTGCTAAAATTGACCCTAAAAGTTAGTATTCATTAATACCAATATGTTGGGTTGTAATTCAGTGATAAGACTGGTGATTGCACCTCAATACTGATATGGTCAATGTTATGAAGTTCACGCGAGTTAAAGTGTGAAAGAATAATATTGATTAACTGAATCGGGATTCGGGTGGGGTGTTCCCTTATGTGGTTTTACTAAGCCAGCTATATAACTGTTACCTAAGGCCAGAAACGCTTCTCTTTCCCTCTTTTTTTGCTTCCAGTTATTATAGTTCATTGAATTCCACACTTTCTGCTTAGTACTAATTAACACTGCCTAAACATGTCACTTATATCCCCTTGTTCTGTGTTCCTGGATAATGTGAATCAAAAGAGTGTCGAGACTCGAGATTATCTAACTGAAGAAGTAATGTGAATCAACAGTTCTCCTTCTCTTCCACCCAATACAAATTATGGGGCACTAAAATTTGCATAGCTAATTAGCTATTTGACAGTTTATACAAGATTCCTCAATTATCTCTAAGCATCACAGGGTACCAACATTTCTTTTAAAGCGTTTTCCATAAGATAAAAACCAGAAGCCAAATTCTTGTAAGAATGTTTCCTTGAGGACATGTTAATATTTATGTGTGTAAGGGACTAAGGGTCCACAAGAGTGACATTATGTCGAAAAGAAAAGTTTTGTGTTCTTATCCTGAATACTGGCACTGAAGTACTACTAAAAGAAATAAGCACTAATTCTCAATAAACGTACCTCTTCCCTAGTGTATTCCAGCATGACATTTGCTCCCAGCCAAAGACATACAGAGTCTGACTCCGGGATGCGGGTCCGTGAATTGCTAAACTTCAAAATCAGCTATTAGCTCCTGCAACCAGATGGAATGAGGAAAAGTGATTATGAGCCAACAATATGAAGAAAAAAGTATCAATACAGCAGGCGGAGAGTTGATTTTCTACTGAAGCAGTGCACCAAGCACAGCATATTAAGTTAGACTCCCAAATGAACTACAAACAGTAAGTAAGACATATCAGAGTCAAACCCATTACAGAGCAAAACAGAATATTAGCTCTAAAGAAGCAGATGGTGTTGGGCCTGGTGGCTCCATGTGATCTAAACCAGGAAGCTTTTATACCAATAAACTCAAGTCGTTCATGAAGATCTCAAATTTAGTTAAAAACAAAGGTTCTATACATTTGATCATCCAGTAAAAGAACGTGGGTCCTTTGTTAATGCACTACGCAAATGACAACTGATCATATCCAGTTAGGAAGTTCATAAATGAAGGCAACATTGGTACCAGATGCCCAAGAGTGGTGCAGAGAATCAAAAAAGAGCTACCACAGCTGCAAAGAATTTGACTTTTGAGGAATGTTCTGAACTGCCAGCAAGTGGTGAGTGTTCATAAATGAAAGTTCAAAAAATGAAAAATCAAAGAACCAACTCAGACGATGCAAAAATAAAATAAAATGGGCCCACTTGAACTTTTTGGCATAGTTCATCATTGTTATTTATCCATAATTGTTCATCAGAAACACATATTCAGAAACTGGCGATGAATGTAAACATTATGGCTGAAAATAAGCTGGGATGAACCAGGACTAAAACAAGATATAGTATAAGCCCAAGCCTCAAGTTTAAGACGTAAATGAGTTATCCAATGAACTCGGAATTCAGCATTGCCGTTTAGGATGATAGAGGATAACAGACGACAGAAAATAAAAGATTACGAGACCAGGATAGTTGTACTCGCTTTAGTCGTAACTCAAAACCCTCTTCTTGATCAAAATAAAGACTGGATAAGCCTGGGATCAAGCATCTACTATGAGACTTGTTTTGCTATCTAATGAGCATAAAATGTAGACTAAGAAAAGAGATGATAGCCAGAACCACCTTTACTTCAGAAATAAATAAATTATATGCTGTTTTCCCAGTGTTACTCAATCTCTACTAGCTGAAATTGTGCCAACTGAATCGAGATTATGGTGCGTGAATTTCTATACATGTACTTGTGAACATAGTTTGTGTACAGAAAAGAGAAACAAGTATCAGCTGAATTTGATAATGGTAGTACTTGTGAAATTAGGTATGCCAACTAAGCAACATGTATACAAAAAAGTCATCAATCAAGAAAATGTACAATAAACTTAAACATTAACTTTATAAAATCGAAGAGTACCATTATGTCTTGCAAAGTAGCAACAACATCCAAACAGCTCTCAATGTTGGGAATTTTCACCTGGTCATCAAAACAAAAAAGAAACATTGTCAGTTGCAGAGACAAGCCAGCTTACTTCATAAAAACAGCAAGAAGCAGTAAAGTTGCTTTAAAGTTTCTCTAGTTAAGTTGTCGAGACAAGTCACAATACACACATCAATAATATTAGACGTGCAGACCTATACTGTGTTTTTAAGGCAAACAAAATGATGGTTCAAATCAACCGAATCACGGTTCAAGTTTTAATCAGCCATTCAGCTTTCATTGTGAATTAAAAGTGTCTACACATATCACCAATTCAGTAGTTGCATTGTGAGCTGCAAATACTAAAATCTAGCCGATATAAGATCTGAGAAAACTGAAAGTAAGTAAAGCACCTGAAGTTCCCGCTGCTGAGCAAGAAGTTTCATCTTTACCTTGTACTGCTAAATCCCTGCAGAACATTTGTACAAACACCCAAGTAAGAGAGCTGACCAGTATATATATGTAATAAACATAACATTTAATTTTCATATGATGGAAATCATGCTGCCTCAAAACCAATGCTTTTAGAGTGAGTGACAACTTTCCTATGAGTGGTAAAATCAATCCTAGTAGCAACAACACCTTGTACTGACAGCGTACTTGTATTGGACACACATGGACAGGGCTAAAGTTCTGCTAGCTTCCAAATTTATATATTTGCACTTGAGAAAATGGCAAAAGAAAGAATAGAAATAGAATAGAAAGACAAATGACTGCCTTTCACAGCCTTACTTCAGGATAAGCATGGATAAAGACATTTTAGTTTCCTGCAGGCTACAACAAAATGTTCTTAACATTAACCCTAACTCTCGTGTGTTTTTATGTAGCTGTGACGGGTACCTTATATAGGGATCAGACACTAAATCTCGTACCCATGCCATTGTTACTTCTTACAATTCAGTGCGCCGTACCAATATCAGACACCGACACTTGTAATCATGTTAATCTTAGGTGGCATCATGAATTGTATATCCACATTATATGCTGTCTACGGATAATTCGAGTACTACCATTATCAAATTCAGTTGATACTTCTCACATAATTTATCAAATAGCTGAAAGACTCAGCAGTGCTCCCTGCAATGTGCATACAGGGAAAAAAATAGGAAAATGTCAATCAAAGCCTAGAATCTAGGTCTATGCATTAGTGACATATAGCATGAAGCTAAATAAGTAGGGTAAGGGTACAGTTGGATAGAAAGCAGTACATACACACGTATAGCATTACATCCAAACAACTTGAGCTGAAATACTACAAACTGACTTCACTGATCTCAACAAGTATCAGTTTAATCTAGGTTTACAAGTGATCTACAGTGCATACAGTAGTACAAAAAGCAGTACAACGAAGAAGCATCTCGAGCCGAAATATGAACAATTTCACCAATTCTAATCAAATTACTTACAGCAGCATTACAAAGAAGGTATATATCTAATGAAGAAATTAATGAAGTCATTCTAAATAAGATCAATACAGCACCGTAATTGGTTTTCTAATCAATCAAATGTTCTTTAAATCTCTGAATCAACGAAAAGACTATGTTTATTACTCTACAATCCTAGATAAACAAAACCCATCTTCAAAACCCTCCACAAAACCCTAAATTATAATTAATTTTGAAATAAATCCATACAATAATAACCTTTTAATCAAGACATGAAAACAGAACTCAAAAAGGTCAAACCTTTCTTGAAGAAATGCTAAGGAAGAAGTGACATCAAGACCTGATCGTGTTGAATACGTTGGAACATCATATACAAATGAAGCTCCGGGTACACCCCTTCTTTCGGAAACCTTTGATGATGAAGACGGAGCCATTGAAGAAGAAACTTTAGAGAGAGAAAATACGAAAATGATTCGTACACCGAAAACATTTTCACCGAGGCTTCACCGCGTGAAAGGGTGGTGGGGCCCACTCGGTGCTATTCTTCCGTTGGTCTAGAGCTAGGTAAATTATTAAAATCAGTGTTTCACACTTGTAAAAAAAAAATTACACAAACAAACCATTTAAAATGTTTAATCAAGACATCGTGTCCAGTGGCCAAGCCAAGGTTTCCTAGTCATCACCAAGAACTTTGTAGTCGTGAACAACCTCCATGGTAATGCCATATAGTCATCACTGTATCTTTACAGTACTGTTCCAGCAATGATGACGAATTATCAGTGTTTGGAATTCCGATTGTCATTTTTGGAGTTGTCGCAAAATAAGGCAAGCGTACCAAATTTTCGGTGTAATAATCTATTCTATCACTATTATAAAGGGAATTCCCCTTAGGTACTGTTCATGAACAGTAAAATGAGAATGCAATTTTCGAAAGTCCGACTTTGTCCTTATTTGTATAGCTTTCTCAGAAATGTTCTCTAAATTAAACGAGGCTATAATTGTAAAAGTACAAAATAAAATTCAGTAGAAGATAGAATTTAAAGAAAGAAATTGGGAGGGTCCCATGAACAGGTTAAATATACTTAGAGCAACTGCAGTGGTGCGAGTAAAACCAAAGGCCAAAGAGGGGAAAAAAGACCAAAATTTGGGTGTAGTCTGGTGTGTGACGATACAGGTGGAAAACTAAATTTTGGTGGAGCGTAAACTATACCAACGCCTGGGGCGTGAAGTATACGTTCGCCTGGTGTGGGGCGTGAAGTATACGTTCGCCTGGTTTCAAAAATGTAAAAAAGAAAACAAAACAAAACAATGGGGCGTTGGTATAATCCACGCCCCATATAAACTGCCTAAAAAAATGAGTGGGGCGGAGGTATGAACCACGCCCCACGAAAAAAAAAAAAAAAAAGAATTTGGGGCGGAGGTATAAAGCACGCCTGGCGTGGGGCATAAACTTTACGTTCGCCTGTGGGCGTGGAGTATATCAACGCCTGGTGTGGGGCGAACACTATATCAACGCTCGACTAAAATTTGGGTATAGTCTTGGTCGTCGACCAAATATAGTCTGGGTTTTGGTTTTGGTCTGGGATTTGATCGATAGTACGTCCCGCTACGTCTCGTTCTTTTACCAAATAAATGGGTTTAGTCGCCCATTGCGGTTGTTCTTAGAAACAATCACAAGGGATGGGCACGTGCATAAAAATGTTGTTAAAATTCCGGTTTCCTAAATTACCCCTATATTATGCAACATGAGTACTATGTTACACATAAAGGTCAGGGTATGTCAGTAATTTGAGTATTTTAAATATAAAGGGATATCAAGCGGTGAATCCCAGTCTTTGTGATAACAGAAAAAAAGCCTGGCACTTTTAGGGGCGACCCCAAACGAATTAGGGGCGACACTAAAAGACAAAAAAGGTCACCCAAACGTAAATCTAAGCTACCCTTATCTTCGATTTTTCAAAATGGCCAATATGCCCTTTTATAATCGGTAGCCAACACCTTATACGGTAGGTTAAAGGTGAATCAGTAGGTTAAATTTAGTCTATACCTACCGATTATTGTGTAGATACTTAGCTAATAGTCCCTTTTATAATCGGTAGCTTATCCAACTTGTAAGACTACCGATTATAAGGAGCCCCGTATTCAACCCTGGCCAAAATTCCATAGGTTTTGAGGGGTGCAGAGCCAACCATAACCACTTGGCGTGAGCTGTGGATGTAGCCATAATCGGAAGCCTAATAGGTTACATAAACTACCGATTATAAGTTGCCCCAAAATGAGTTTTTTCTAAAATCCTTCACGTAATGAATTTTGAAATCTACCATAATCGGTAGGGTATCCAACTTAACAACCTACCGATTATAAGAAGCCCCAGATCGAACCCTTGCCAAATTCCATAGGTTTTGAGTGTACAGGGCCAGGCATAACCATGTGGTTCGTGATTTGGATGTAACCATAATCGTAAGCCAAATAGGTTCCAAAACCTACCGATTATAGGTTGCCCCAAAATGAGTTTTTTCTAAAATCCTTCATGTAAGGTAATTTGAAATATACCATAATCGGTAGAGTTAACAACTTAAAAACCTACCGATTATAAGGAGCCCCAGATCGAGCTCTTGCCAAATTCCATAGGTTTTGAGTGTACAGAGCCAGGCATAACCATGTGGTTCGTGATTTGGATGTAGCCATAATCGGAAGCCAAATAGGTTACCCAACCTCCCGATTATAGGTTGCCCCAAAATGAGTTTTTTCTAAAATCCTTTTTGTGATGAATTTTGAAATCTACCATAATCGTTAGTCTACCCAACTTAATAACCTACCGATTGTAAGGAGCCCCAGATCGAGCCCTTTCCAAATTCCATAGGTTTTGAGTGTACAGAACCAGGCATAACCATGTGGTTCGTGATTTGGATTTAACCATAATCGGAAGCCAAATAGGTTACCCAACCTCCCGATTATAGGTTGCCCCAAAATGAGTTTTTTCGAAAATCCGTTATTGCAGGGAAATTTGAAATCTACTATAATCGGTAGGAATTGTTACTTTTACCATCCGGTTATGGGAAGCCCTAAATCGGTAGCTTAGATATTTTTTTATTCGTCCGATTATATAGGAGCCCCAAATTTCACCATTGCAAAATTCTAAAGATTTCTTATTTCTATACTTTAACAATCGGTAGTCTCGTGAGGTTGTTTTTCCTACCGATTGTTATAGAAGCCAGATGCGCGTTAGGCACAAAATCGATATTAATCGGTAGTATAATATCGTTGCTAAGCTTCCGATTGCTTTATCATAATCGAGCACAAAATAACTTCCGATTATGTAAGGGCATTAACGTATTCTCCGCGTTTTCGGACATCCCTTAACGGTGTGTATGGGTTGGGAATAAAAAAATCGCCCCTAATTCTTTTGGGGTCGTCCCTAAAAGTGCCAGGAAAAAAAGGGCGTGGGTTTCATTTCCAACTCGCACGTGCATGCGGAGCAATCTTGTGTTTGACAATGTGTACAAGTAGAGTTAAAAAGCTAGAAAAGAAACGAGAATATCCCGAAATTCCTTTGTCGTGGTACATCGTTATTTCCAAGAGGTTTGACCTTTTGGGTTAAGGTTGACCCATTTGTTTCACCTTTTGCTACACGGTCCGCGAGTTATAACCCCAAAGGTGTCACTATCCATCCACAAAAAACCCATCAAAACAAAAGTAACACAAAAACCCCAACAAAACAAAAATAACTCGCGGTTGATGAAACCAAAATTTGGTTTCATCATAAAATTTTATGAAACCCCAAAGAATTTGATGAAACCAAATTTTGGTTTCATCATAAAATTTGATGAAACCAATTTTAAAATTTGGGGTTTTTGTATCAATTTTTAAAAATTTGGGGTTTCTATATCAAATTTGTTTAAGATGGAGTTTTAATGGATCCCAACATTTGAGTGGGGTTTTTGTACCACAAGTTTGGTCACCTTGGGTTTTTATGACTAGTTTTGTTTGCTACATCATTATCTACGGCCTGAGAATCAAAATTCTCACCACTGTCAGCTTCGTGTCACTTCCATATGAAGTACCCACGACTTGTTTAAGTGAAACCTCAACTGGTTCAGGGCCGGCACGGTATATATGTTGGATAATTACCTTCGTTACCGATTCTCCAATAATACAACTCGTGTATTATCCACCGATCTGTTACAACTATTTGTAACACGGTTTTCATCTATGTATTACGTTTCGTAATACCAAAACAAGAAAAGAAGGATAGAAAAAGATGATCAATCACAAAACTTAAACAAACTTACTTGGGTGTATTGAGGCGAGTAATCTCTTTGCTTAAGACATTTGATGCCCAGTATATAATGTTGTTACAGATTTAGCGGCATATGTCTCCAACATTCAACAATACCTCGATGTTTTTCGCAGCACTTCGATAACACCGAACATCGAACGCGAATAGATGTAGCACAAACTTTTCTTTAACTCTTGAAGACACTATGCAAACTACAATTTTCTAGTACTAGTTTTTGACTCTAAAACACACTATTGAAATGGAGAATATGTGGGGTTTATATAGGTTTATATGTGACTTTTGGAGAAGTCTTTCATGAAAAGTCACATCCCTTAGTGGAGAGACATATCCCTTGAAAGGGTTTATATGAATAGACACAACCCTTCACAAATTGGTTGTAACTAACTTAATTTCTATTTAAATTTCCAACAATATAGACAACATTCATAGGATTGTCAGGATTCAGACATCCATTGACCAGCTAGAGCTAGTGGTTGATACACAGTTGAGGACTTCCCAGTGCACCTGCAGTCCTGCTGAGATAATGATCTCAGTCGATGATGATTTGTTAAGTAGACCTTGTGTTTTTTTATCCGCGAAGAACACTCAATGGGTTACTAGTCTCCTTTTCCAGCATTTTCAACATTAAACCAAAAATGCAATTACTTAATCACATTCTTAAACTTTTTTTTTAGACATCTTCCTATACACATGTTAAACATCCGATTTTCCATATATACACTCATTATGGGTACATCAAAGTGCCATATATATGTGCATATATGTCAAATATAATATATAGGCATACACAACAGACTTTCCAGCGAGAGATAGAGTGTCCATCGCTAGATCGTCAAAATAGCGATCATTGGTCATCCAAGCGCCAGCGATATTCAAGTTGCCGCTCGCTGGTATGATCATTGCTCATCAGATCCTCATCCAACGGCTACCATTTTACCCCTCTATGCAACCGTTTCCGTTTTACCTGAGTTTTCCCTATACCTCTCTAAGATAAAAAGTCCTTTTTGTGAAATTCAAAATGGAAAGGGAGTCTCCGCATATTATTGGTGAAACTTAGTACTTGAAATTCAAAGGAAACGGACAACTCACACCAGAATTTCTAAATCTCTCTAGAATTTCTCAATCTCCAGTTCTTTTCATCACTCTTTCACTTTCTCAGAGAGCGTGTCTGATAATATGAACATGGCTAAGTTCGTAGCAAACCAACATGCTGCCGAAAATCAAAGAGTTGTAATCGTGCCAATGTGTGAAGTCAAATAAAAAGAAGTCAAGGATGAATATATTTGCAGGAATTTCGTTTTTTTTTACTAAGACTTTATTCACAAATGAATTCAGTTTTCAAACATTTTGGGAAAGGATTTTAGGGAAATTTCAAAACAATGAACCCCAACAATCGTGATGTTTCAGGGTTGAGTCATTGCTTCACTGTAATCAATAAGCAAGTTATTAGGTATGTTGTTTTACTTCAGCAAGAAGGTCCAAACATGAGGGATGGTGAAACCATGATGAAACTTTAACAAAGGTGTTGTGCGGAATATCGTCGCATCTATGAAAAAGACTTCAAATTTGGAAGTTGTTTCGAGATTTAAGAAGGTTGCCCAATTATAATCCAATATTTGTGTTTTAATTTCTTAGTTGTCCACTTAATTAGGTTTAAAAGTTGTTTGAAGTATTAAATTTTAATATTTGTCTTATTTTAGTTTAAACTAAAACGTATCTCTAATTAAAATGTAGATTGGATTAAGAATATAATTAAGCTTAATTTTCAACGATACGAGTCAAATTTTCAATTTCATTGAACTTCGAATTAATCATCAATGGTCATTTTAAAAGACATCAAACTAGATAATAATAATTTGAAATGTAGACTTTAAAAATAAAAATTTGGGACAATGTTCATCATCTTGTTAAGCTTCCTCATTTCACCAAACTTCCAATTATTGCGCTCATGAACGGAGTTTCCTTTGTTTATCTTCTTTTTTGGCTTCAAATTTGTTTTGCCTTGAACTTTTTTTTTGCCTTTCTTAGTTGCGGTTTTGACTTGGTTAATTTCCAAAACTTGAAGACTTCTTTGCTTCTTACCTATTTCTTCACACAAAAATTTTAGGGTAAATTTTGAGTTTGAAAATTACCTATTTATAGGGGATAAAGAACTAGCAGTTGGCGCTAGACCCATTATCGAGCAATTTAATGGTAGTGCTTGTAGTTGCATCTTTTCTGATGACTACACCCAAGTAGATCTAAAGGCTATAAACTACTAAAACATACAAGATTCAAGATGAACAAGATGTAAAGAACATATAAAGTAAAGATTAACACAAGCATATAACGTGGTTCGGCCATGAAGACCTAGGTCCACAGGAAAGAAGATGTTTTCTTTATTGATTATAAAGTCTTACCCTTGAATGAATTACAAATCTCACTTAGATTTCTTACTTTCTCTCTATCTAGATCTCTCTCAGGAAATCTCTGTAGAAAGACCATCTATTGTTACATAAGTTTTCCATCTCCTTTTATATAGACTGGTATTTATATGCAAACTAAACTCGTGAAGGCCTGGTCGGGTGGAGCTGTCTTCCATCGCTTCCGATGCTTCGGACTTGTTCTATACTACCCCTCGTGATGGCTTGATTGGTTCTCCCTCCGAGTCTTCTCGCTCTGCTCGTCATCGTGTAGCCCTTCTCTAGAGAACCTCGTGCTCTATCACCTCTGGGTTGTATTATAGATCGCCCGAGCCTTCATTGCGATGTAGATTCATCCACGTCTATTCTTATCATTCATTAAATGCATTCCTTCTTTTTAGACTTGATCGTCTGAGCGAATTAGACCAGTCCTCACATGGGTCATTCATGTGGCGTTATGGAAGGCGTCTCGATTCAGACGAACTCACCTTTTCATAGTAGGATTCGGTGCTCCTATCTCATTATCTTGTCATGTATTCACCCCTTAGGATGTTGACACGTGGCCATCGGGTAATTTACCCTCACATTTTGATCATTTTCTGTGAAACTTGCCAGGTGCGTGATGGGAAGAAAACTTCGTAACCGTCCCGTCTTTTTCGCCACGTCTGCACTTTAGTGCGCTTTTACCTGTTGGACTTGAGGCGCCGGTTGGTTATCCATTGGTTTCTTATAAAATCTTTTAGGAGAAGAGAATGACGCCTTTATTAACTGTTTTCAAGGTTCAGAACTTTTTCATTCTTTCTCTTCTTTGTCTCTTGTTGTTTCTTATTAACTTCTTATCTCCTATAAAGAAGTTCATTATGTCTGGGAGAAACTCTCCATCTCGGCGTTCAAGACGGTATGGTCCCCTTCCTTTATTTTTTCTTTTGTTTTTTCCGGTGATTTACACCGTTATTTTGAACTGTGTGATTGTCATGTTTGTTTGAATCAGTGGTTCTTTTCATCGATTTACTTTCTTGGATTCAATGATCATCATGATTACTTTAATCGATGATTTTCTCCATTATTCTCCAACTGTGAAGTTTCTGAGAGTCGCTGTTATCATCGCCGATTTTCCTTCGATGTATGTTCTAATTTATTTTGACTTTTTCTTCTCAGTGCTAATAAGAGACCTATGGATCCTCCTAGTACTAGTCGTGCCTCCGATCTTTCTGATGAAGCTTACCTGGAGATGGTGAAAGTAACTTATCATCTGAGAAGGTTTGAAGTTTCTTTTACCAGTCTGGCGGGTCAAGCCGGTATCTTGACTAAGAAGATCTTGATGGATAATCCTTGTGGCCCCAACGAGATCGTGGTGGTTGTAGGCCAGCTAGAGGCGGGACTTCGTCTTCCTCTATATTGTCTACTAGATCGATTCCAGTACGAGGTGTTTTCTAAGCTTACTACCTAGCGAGGTATTTTTCAACCCAATGGTAACTTTTACCGGATTATGCGAGAGTGTAATCAGCGAAGTAAAGGCAAAGTTACTGAGCATCCGAAGAATCAGTTCGTTCATTCTCAGATGGATTTGTACTCATCTGATACTTTTGTGGATAACTACTGGTGTCAGCAGTCATCCGATGCGCTTGAGTGTTTTGGGGTTGGGATCTCTAGATCTCGCAAATCTCCCAAGGGTCCTCGGCTCATAACCGACTTGGATCCTCCTCTTGCCAACAATTTTATGCTTCGTAAGACTCACGATCCCAAATGGTTTTTGGTTACTCTTCGTATCGTGGGGCCCTACATTTATGGTTGGGATGAGCTTGGCAATGTCATTCTTGGGATTCCTAATATGCATAGTCATCTGCCACCTTATAAGCCATGGGATCTTAAATGGGTTCCATCTTGTAGACGTCCCTCGCCATCTCCTCGGGCTATTGATGATGCTAAGGTAGAAAATATTGTCTTAGTATTTTAACGTATATATACCTTTCCCCTATTTTATGCCTTAGCATTCGATGGTTTTGTGTTTTTGGCAGAGGAGAAGGGTTGCTGATGGTTCTGGGTTATATAATGCCCCTGCGGTTGTGGCAGAGCACGCCATGGAAGTTGATATTGATGCGCTGTTTGGTGGGAATGAGGTGGTGGATGTTGGTGACGCATTCTTTGATGATATTGACCAAGCATTGTTAAATGATCCCGTCAATCCCGGTGGCGCAACTATTGTATCGGATGTGAGTCTGCCCCATGCGAGTAATCTCACTGACAAGGGTGCTGTTCCCGATACAAGTACTCGGGTTGGTGGTATTCTTCCCTTGGTTCCGAGTGTTGATGTTCAAATGATGATGTCAACACCTTTCACTTCCAAACTTAATGATCTTGTTTAATCAAATGATGATGTCACTTTTTTTGTCTATTTTATTTTCCGTGATGGAACTTTTCTGTCTCCACTTTTTTTTTTTTTTTGAAAAAGAGGTAACCCTCATATTACATTACAGATAGAAATGAACCATAACGTCCATAGTTTGAGGTTTGATAAACCATTACATCTTGATTCCAGTTCTGTATATTTAGATAAGTTAGAATCGCCCATAAAGCATTTCCTGACCAGTTATGTTTAATAGCATACTTGTTACAAAACACTGCTAATTTAGCTGCCCAAATTATGTTTGATCTCAAAACTAAAGTAAAGGAATGAACTAGAAAATTGATATCAAATTTTGTGTAGTTGCAGAAATCTGCACTAACTTTGTATCTTTATTCTCTTTCCTTCGCGTACTTTTCTATAAGCAACAATAAAGTAGGTTCTGAATCGCTTCTGAAACTAATAGTGTGTCCGCTCCATTCTGTGGCCCATTTGAAAGCTGCCTCAGCTCCTTCCTTTTCTAGTTGATCTCTAGTAGTTGATGTAGAGTGTATCCCTCTTGCTTCTATGATAAACCATGTATAATCACATTAAGTCAGCCCAATTCCGGATTTTGCATTACAGTTAATCATAGTTAGTGCTATGTTGATCTTTATGTCTAGTCATCCTATTTGTTCTTCCATCTGTTGTGTTGTCGCTTTCAGAGTTTCATCTTTAAGGGGATTATAAAACAAAGATTGCATTATGCTGAAATCAGGGTTGTTCACTGTCAAGTAACTGTTTAAGTATTTCACAATGTTATTAGCTATATTGACATTGTTTTGGATTTTCTTCTTAAGAGTTATGTTACATCTCGCTTTCCAAATATGTTATATGATAACACTACAAAGCACTTGCCAATATACCCCATACCCACCTATATCAGGATTTTCAATTATTTAGCCACTCATGAAAAGAGTTTGTGCCATTAGTAATAAACTGCATGTCAAAATTTAAGTGCAACCAAACCTGAATAGCAAAATTACATTCAAGAAATAAGTGGGTTAAAGTTTACTGACCATTCTTACAAAGATTACAAGTAGTATTTATGTTTGGAATAACAGATGCGACTCTCATACTATTAGGAAGTATAGAGTGAGCAGCTTTCCATATGAAGTTTTTAACTGATGGAGTAATTTTCATGCTCCAAATGATGTTCCAGTTTTGATTTACGTTACCTGTAGAGTTAATATGATCATACAAAGATTTCACTAAGAAGATACATGTTCTACCTAAGTTCCAGGGAGGAGTATCCTTTCTGTCTACAGTAGGGATGCTAATTTCCTTAATCTTTTCAACAATATAACTGTCAAAAAATTTATCAAGCTAGTCTACATCCCACTTCTTTGTAGGAGTAAACAGAGATCACTAACTTTTGAAAGATTTTCAGTTTCTAGAAGAGGTTTAAGATATGGGGGTTTGATGTGTGGGATCCAAAAATCTTCCCATATATCAATGTTTGTTCCATTGCTAATCTCCCAGAAACAATTATTTTTTATTTGGTTGATACCATTGAGTAAACCTTTCCAAATCCAGCTATCATTTGGTATCGAGTTTTTGTGGAGAATATCATTGTTAATTAGGAAAAATACTTAGCTTTAAGAATATTGGCACATAAAGACTCAGGGTTTTCTTAGAGTCTCCATCCCATTTTAGCAATCATTGCTAAATTGAATTTTTGAACATTTTTGATTCCTAATACTCCATCCTCAAGAGATCTAGATATAAAATCCCAATTTTTAAGACAAACTCCTTTCTTACCGTTTTCATTATACCCTTTTTCGTTTTTTCCCCACCAATAATTTCTTTGGAGTTTTGTTATGTCATTACAGATATTAACAGGCATCTTAAAACAATTCATTTGATAGAATACAAGGAAGTAGTTATATTTTTTATCATCACTGTTTTCCCAACACTATTCAAATGGGTACCATTACAACTAAGTAGCCTGTTTTTCATTTTCTCCACTAAAGGTTCAAAGCAAGTGGCCTTTGACCTATTAGTAAAGAGAGGGGACCCTAAGTACTTATCATTTAGGGGAATGGCTTTAACTCTTACGATTTGTTTTAATGTTTGTCTAATACTTGTTTCTGTTTTTGGGCTAAAGAAAACCCCAAATTTATTGAGGTTGATTAGTTGACCCGAAGCCAAACCAAAATCTTTAAACAATTTCACCAGATTATGACAAGTTCTTTCATTATCTTACAAAATAATAAACAATTGTCGGCGAAAAGTAAGTGACTAACTGAGGGAGATTGGTGAACAATCTTAATACCTTTTAACAAACCTTTGCTCTCGGAATGTGTGATTGTTCTGGAGAGAGCCTCCATACAAAACAAAATAAATAGGGGGAGATTGGATCTCCCTGTCTTAAACCCCTTGTAGGTTTAAAAAAATTTGTGGGAGATCCATTGATAAGAACAGATAAAGTATTTGTTAAGATGCAATGGTGCACAAGGTTGCACCATTTCGCATTGAACCCAAATTTAGTCATGATTTGAATCAAGAAGGTTCATTCGACTCCGTCGAATGTCTTCGACATATCGATTTTTAACCCCATAAAACCTTTTTTCGACTTAGAGTTTGTCATCTTATGAATCATTTCGTGTGCTATTGTAATGTTTTCAGATATCTGCCTTCCTGGAATGAAGGCAGATTGACATGGCGAAATCATTTTAGCAAGAAGACTTTTCATTCTTCCTGCCATGAGTTTTGATATTACCTTATAAGTTGTATTAGCCAAAGCTATTGGCCTGAACTCTGCTGGAGTGATAGGGTTAAGAGTTTTTGGAATTAAAGAAATGAACAAGGCGTTCATCTCCTTATAAATGTTTCCATAAATGAAAAAGGTTAGGATCATTTTGACTAAGTCAGTCCCAATAATTTCCCAATTTTGCTGGAAAAAGTTTGACTGGAAACCGTCAGGACCTGGGCTTTTATCAGGTTCCATGGAAAACAATACTTGTTTTATTTCAGTTTCCAAAGGAGTTTGACAAAACATATCATTATCACTCTGAGTAATACAAGAAGGGATTAAATTTATCATATTATCATGAATTTCAGGGTTAACAATGGTAGATATTGTTTGAAAATGACTAGTTATACACTTAGAGATTTCATTTTTGTTATCTGACCACTTATTGTTTTCATTTTTTAGAATTTCGATTATGTTTCTTCTAAATCTTTGTTTAGCCTTGTTATGAAAGTACTTTGTATTTCTATCTCCTAGAGCTATGTTTTGATCCTTACTTTTGTCTTTCCAAAACTTTTCTTTTACAACATACCATTTAGCTAACTCTTTTCTGATATTAATCAAGTCAGTGGCTTTGTTTGAATAGCTATCCCTTCTATTAGTCTTATCCAGATTCTTCTTAATATTCTCAATGTTACTATGTATGTTGCCAAAACTTTTTTTGTTCCAAAGCTTTAAAATATGCTTAACTGAAGCTAGATTTTTATTCACTTTATGTGCTGGTGACCCATGCACATGAGAATTCCAAGTTTCCTGAATTAGTGGCTTACATTCATCGTGTTTTATCCATTCTCCAAAATATCTAAAGGGAGTAGCCTCATCATTCCAATGGTTATATGCGAAGTCTAATTTGAACATGATCCTCCATTTTATCTACTTTTTCCATATCTAGAGTTTTTTCATATTATTGGTGCCTCACATCCAAACGCACAAGGCTATATGCCACTGGTGCATGACAATATTGCAACATGAAGTTATTTGTTTTGGAGTGTTAGTGGTTGTCTGTTATTATAAGAGAATAACATCTAACTAGTGCAATGTAGGTCGGGTGGTTGATAATTCGCGACGATAAAATAGTATCAAATGCTTGTTCCCAAACACTTAAACTAAGAAGTTTACATACCCCAATTAACCGAAATGATCAAATATCATTGTTCATGATATGGAACGAATTTCAATTAAACTTGGTTTTCTCTTTGTTGCTGCTCGCAAACAATAATATTTCTAAGCATCACAATCATTTGATTAGTAAATGCATTTTTGTTTTTATGAGCTTGGATATATCTCAACTTCCTCACAATAATTGTAATTTTCCACGATAATGAAGTTAACTTAATTGAAATTTGATATAAAAAATCAATTAAGAAAGGGAAAGTTTTTTTTATAAATCCACCCCGAAATCAGCTTTCCCTTTAGTAAAAATGGCTTTCCCCTATTAATTATCTATTTTAATCATAATTGAAAAAATCCATTATTTCCATAAACAGAAAAAAGTTTTGTTGAAAATTTATTATAATCAATTATTTTTTCTAACAAACCCAAATTGAATTTTTTCTTCTTAATTATTTTTTCTAACAAACTCAAATTGAATTTTTTCTTCTTATTTTCTCGAAACTATCAAGAGAGAAAGACAACACATGACTAAAACAAATCCTTGATCATTGTTCTTTCCTCTCCTTTTTGATATCATCATTTAAGATAATAATTTATTTGAAAAAATGTGTTTGGAAAAATTTATTTTAAAACTGATTATATCAAAATCATTTATCAATTTACCAAACAAGGCTTTAGAGAAAATGGAGGAACTGAGTAAGGAAATGATTGTAAGGAAAGAAGCCTTTACAATGGCAATGGAGACAACAGAGAAAGCCAAGGAAGGGAAACTAGGTATATATGAACACCGGCTCAAAAAAAAAAAAAAAAAAAACGATTTAGCGGCTAGTTGAAGAGAAATGCCAAATTAACCACCTAGAGCTCCAGGAAGGATCTTTGAAGCGATAACAGACAAAAATGACACTTAAGAACCAGAGGTTACTCTTCCTGCAAGGTAACTATTGAGCACGAGATTATACACAAGAAGATTACTCAGAATCCGAGTCTTCTCCAGAAGTAATGTTGAGGACGAGAAAAAGATCATTCTTTTCATGTTTGTAATTGCTCCTGAGAAAGAAACCAGAGACACTGGTGTCAGCGCAACTCTCATATCCTAATTGTATGTATACATGTTTAATGAATAAATCACAAAAATCGAATCATATGCCTTCAATTCATAAAGATGCACAACTAAATAATCAAAATGCACAAAGTGCCAAGGCATTTTATTTTTACCTAAGTTTAATGAATACATATTGCCGTCACAAACCACCACTAATCATATCTGAAGGCAATTTAGTATGATGAATCAATCACGTTCAACATACATGGTATTATCCCCTTACTGACTAACAAAGAAAACTAACATAAAACCACTAATCATATCTGAAGGCAATTTAGTATGATGAATCAATCACATTCAACATACATGTTATTATCCCCTTACTGACTAACAAAGAAAACTAACATAAAACCACCGAAAAGGGGAGTAACCTAAAAAAAAAGAAAAATGAAAAGAAAACAAAGCTAATACAGAACATTATAACAATTGAAATATGACATTTGAAACTTGCCCCCTCGATTTCATATTTGAACATCCAAGATCAAAGTGTTTCTTTAAGAGACTGGTGGCAGTATTGTCGGCCTTGGCTTTAACGCAAATGCTCACCTATGAGAAATATAAACATTGCTGCCCATGGAAGAATGATAATGCAGCTGTTCATATTCCTTGGTTCTGGTGTTGTAAGCCCAAATATACTTCCTATAGGCGAGTACAACCACATTTTTGTCAACTGGAGTGAGACCTATAACCTGAATTTGTAAAATGATCTCTTCAAATTCATCAACCGCTATTGCTCTTCCATTCAACCAAGACACCATTTCTGTTAACATGTCAAAAAACTTGATATCCTTGTGCACCAAATGCCAGTGTTCCTCAATCACCCATACACTTAAACTCCTCTCTGTATCCTCAATTCTTGCGTAACAGACAATACTTCAGGTTCCCCAAGATAATGGATCATATACTCACGCACAACATCCATGGCAGGCAAATTAATGAACCTACATTCATTACCACTGGTTTCATGATTGTTTTTGTTAATACTGAAAGCTAAAATATTGCTATGATCCTTTCGCATCCAGTAAAAAAAACCATTATCAGTAACAAAATGGCCAAAAGAGGGAAATCCCAAGTAAAATATCTATAATACAAAACAGGATGGGTTTTTGAGCCTTGGACGATCGGATAACATTTTGAGAGACAAACAAGTGATCCAACCATCCCAGTCTCATCCCGGCAAAAGACATCTAACGGCTGTGGCGTTTGTAACCTCCTTCCATTATGGAGATATTAATAACCCTCATAATTAGTTTTTCATCAATTGAAGAAATAAATAGGCCATTAAAACAAAAAAACTAAAAAAAAAAAATGTTACATCCATGTTTCAACCATAGAAAAGTAAAAATAAATAAATAAACAATTATTCATTTTAAATATACTCAAAATAATTTTCATTGTACTCATTGAATAATTTTCATCAACTTGCAAAAAGAAGAAAAAAAACATTAGAGTTACAGTGTAGAACAATCATTTTCTAGCTCCAAAAAAAAATAACTCACCAATAATTTACTCTTACGTCGTAGGCCTGATTTTAATTTTAGCAATCAAATAACCTTATTTTCATCAACCTGCAGGAGAGAGGAAAAAAAACATTAGAGTTACAATATAAAAAAATCATTTTCTAGCATCCATAACAAGTTTATTTTTGAATGAGACATTTAACCAATCGAAAGATGAACCCTGTTTTTCATCCATATCAACTTTAGAATCCCTGAGAACATTTGAGCATTCTTGATCAAGATCAAGACTATATTTTCATCATTGCCATGAATAGTTTAATTCAGAAATGGAGTGTACACATATACACGTATAAAAACTAAATGGTGAAACGAACTGTCACAAAAGTTCACGCCATTTACATTCTGTATCAATTGATTCCAAGAAAACGAAGAATGAAACTTATGAGCTTCCATGCCATTTACACGGTTACTAAATTAAAGAATGAATGAGTCTCCAGAGTCATGAATGTGAATGTTGATGGCGCATGTGTTTTCCTGTCATTTTTAATTATGTATTCAGAAAGATACCAAAGTGTATGGTACATATTTTATCCACTGGGAACATATATTTCATGGATGGAATCAAGTTATTTCCTTTTTTGGTGATCCACAACACAAACAATGAGAAAAGAAGCTCAAAAAGGAAACGTTACAAAAACTTCCATCATATCGGGTAATTAAGGTATAAACCTCACCTTTCACCTTCTTTCTTTTGATCATACCATAAACAAATTTCCTCCGATATATATGACCAAAATTAGGGATGACTTTAATTTGTTCACTTACTTTTCTCCTCTTTTTATCCTTTCTTACCCATAAATAAGATAAAACTGTCCATGCTATAAGGTCTGCGTGGACGAAACGATTGCTTTTTTATGATTAACCCATAATAACCCATTAAAAGAAAACAAACATCAAGAAAATTGAATGTGTCACTAATTATAAGTTAGCAATGACCATGTATAAATAGAAGAATGTATTTCTTCAACCACACATTCACTCATTCCCAACTTTTTTTTGGGTGAATTTTTAGCTTAAGAGTATCAACATGTCAAACATGATTAGCTGCAGCCCCACAAAAACTGTTGTCCAAAACGTGTTGCTTCCTATTCGAGAATGCATGATTGCGATATAAAAAATCATGCAGTACTCAGGTTTTGTGTTGCAAGGAAATGAGAAGAGGTCGATTTCATGGCGACCAACGAAGTCACTACTTTGGATTTACTAATGATTGACGAAAACGTGAGTATATTGTCAAACTATTTTTTTTTAAATTAAAACATTAGTCATACATTCTAATCAATCTTTACATCTTACACAGGGAGATACCATGCACGACATCTTCCTCAAGAAATTGATATGGACGTTCGGGCCATTGCTCCATACGGGAGGGCTTTATTCACTCTCTAAGTTACGGAGAAATCCAGATTTTGTCCATTAAAGAATGATCATCGGTTATTCTTCAAATAGGATACCGAGGTTGACTGTTTGGTGGGGGATACCAGAGGCATCCCATGCATGCCTTGAACTTTATTGAATTTGATGACTTGGAATCCAGAATAAACAACATCTATCTTATGGGTACTCATTGTTTTTTACTTTCAGCCATACTATTACCAAACTTATTGTTGTTTGTTGTATTTGTTCTTTCTGTTGTCATTTTAAACGTATGGTACAATTATCATTTAAATTAGTTGGAAGTGTAATTGAATTTTAAATTATTTAGATGAAAAATATCTAAAGTATTCATAGCGACAAGTTCTCATGAGTCAAATTGAATCTTATCATAGTGTGTAGTAATTATTACAATTATTATGATACAAATTTATACCTTCTCATGCCGTGTCGTTCCGGCACGGGTTATTTCTAGTTGCGGATGTAAAACATCATAAATGTTTCATTCACCCAAATCAGAAGAAAATATTGCAATTTTAAATTATGTAGTGCAACTTCAAATTTTGGTATGCAGATAACCATATAACTCACAAAATCACAGTCATTACTACATATGAAACCCGTTACAACAAAACCCAAACCGTCTGATGATAGTAATGGTGGAGGAAATGAAACCCATCTCTTTGTCTGATGTTATGCAGTCTCTCTTCTTGTGTTGGCTTGCACTCTTTTCTTAATATAACCTTTTCACTTTCGAAAAAAAAATCATTTTCTTTTCTGGAAAACTTTATAACTAACACCTTAAAAATAATTTAAAGTAATAATTTTGAACCAAATCTAAGGTGAGAGATACCACTGAAATGTGCTGATGAGAGTCATCACTGAAATGCAATGATTTTCTTATCATGGTAGCAACACCTGATGTTTGGGCCTATATCTTCTAGTTAGCAGTAACTACTACATGGAGAATTGTGCTGGAGCACTTTCTAATGTTCCCGAAAATTTTGTTTGCCGGGCCTATAACATTATGGTTAGTGCGGATTATGATTGTTGGCCTATTCGTATGTTTGTTGACAATGTGTTTATTGTTCTTGAGGATATTTTAATGTTAATGCAAATTATCTTATCAAACTGATATAATCTTGTAGATCATGTAGACATGGCATGAAACATTCAATATTTTACCCGCCACCCGCGTCCGTAAATAGTTTTCCTCTTATTATTTTAAGTTATTTGTATTTGGGAATTCACATTTAGTTCTTTACTATCAGACATCTATCGCTTGTGCATGTTGCACCATTTTATGCTATCTTGTACCGGCACACACCAACTTCACACAAGTTCTCTTCTTTTCCCGAAACATTGTGTGCACCTCCAGATCCTTAAGCCTCTCCATTCCATGCCACAAGCTATTGGTACTTTAATTCGGTGCCCCGAACAACGGGCATTCAACAACTAAGTATTTCAGTTATATATGTCAATATTTGACATCAATTATATATACTACTTTATTCGGTCCTTGTTCAACCATCTAACCATGCAGTCTCATACGACACTCTCAAATCAACAATGATAGTATCTTGTTGATTTTTACGAGACATCAAATATGTCACACGGAGAAAATATTCTTTAGAGTTTTGATCTGGCAATATAAGACATATGCAGCGTGTCAGATTACGCTCATAACAAAAAAAAAGTCGTGATAACATTGAGAGAAAGAAGGGATAAGTGAAATGTAGTAATCAGTCTTCCCTGACAAAGAGAAAAATATTTTACTACGCTTTTCACATCTTCTCGAGTCTTCTTCACTCTTCTGTTTTTAATACGTTTTCCATTTTTTACAGGAGACCGGTGTGCTACTAATACTATAAATATGCAACTCGACCTATTTACGAAACATCTGGAACATACCAAGTTATCCTAGATATTTCGAGTCTTCTCTAAGTTAGCACAAAGAATCCTAACTATAGTATGGGGATCTCTGAATTGTCTTTGAACAAGGGGCAAAGTCAAAAATGCCTTCAAAAATATTGAGAATGAAATTTGAAAATAATTTCTATAAACAAAAAAAGTTACAATACTGTACTTTGTATGAAGCAATTTCTATTTTTGCTTTTTTGCTTTTATGATTGGTTTTTTGTTTCCGGAGAAGCCGGTGCACTTCCACTTACGATAAAACATCCTATTAACACTTGGCATTGATTTCCAATGGTAAAACAAAAAGCCAGATTTTTATTTTTGCTAGAAAAGAAATTTCATTGAAAAAATTCAGAGTACAGAAGAATAAGAGATAAAGTGAGGTTGACTGCTCAACCATTCACCCAACACTCTGTTCCTGTTACAATATTTGGCTGCATTGTGAGCACATCCATTAAAGTTTCTAGAAATGTTTTGAAATTCAACAAATTGAAAAACACTTAATAAAGAAATGCAATTATCTAAAATCGTGCTACTGTACCAACTAGTTTGGTATCTTTTATTTTGTAGATAGGAAATGCAATTACTGGAATCACTTAAGATGCAGATCTTCTCTAAATTTCTTATCTTGGCCCATTTGATTGCCTCCTAAACTGCAAGGCTTTCAGCTTCCTCCGCATCTCTAGTTACTGCTGGTTGGACTTTGCACCCATTAAATTGACCTGCCAAATTTTATGTTACAATTCCAAGACCCGTACTGTTAGTGTTTGTGTCATAAGCAGCATCACAGAAAAGTAAACCACATTCAGAGGGTAAAGAGTCTGTGACAGAATATCTTATGATATTGGAAATAACATTGTTTAAAGAAGTATTATTAGAATGTGCAAAAGCAACTATCTGCATATCATTGACTAGATTAATTGACTGTCTAGCTGTGGTTTCCTTATTCAATCTCAAATTTTGAAACACATGCTTGCATCTGTCTCTCCAAAAATCCAAGCTGTAGTACTGATAGCACATTTCAGTTCTGTAGACAGATTACTATCAATAAGACTTTTCACCCAATCCTTAATGGAGATAGATGAGTTAACAAACTGCAAAACATGACTTCCCCATGGAACCAAATTCCACACAAAAGTAGAGAAGTTACAATGTAAAAAAATATGCTCAGTAGTTTCAAAATCATGGGTATCACACATGCTGCATATGAGATTATGATTAGGATTATGACTACCTATTCGAACCTTAGAAGGTAATATGTTCTCATAGCATTTCCAAAAAAATAATTGAATCTTAGGCAAAACCGGCAGGCTCCAAATGGATTTGTAAGTAGTATCAGTGATTGGAGAACGAATACTGGTACTAGATGTACTAGATATAACTCTATAACATGACTTAACTGAAAATGTGCCATTCTTAGTGTGAGGCCAAATCAACCTATCAGAGCCAGACATAGGAATTCTAGTGTTTAGAATCTTGCTAGAGTTTTCAGGGGTGAAAAAAGACTCAATCATATCCTGATTCCACGAATTGGTAGAGGGGTTTATGAATTCACTAACCGTATAATCAGGGTTAGGGTTGGTAACACATAGAGGGTCAGACTGTTGGTCAATCCAGTTGTCCCTAAAAGCAAGGATATGAGTACCATTTCGAACTTCCCACATGGAATGTTTTTTAAGAATTTCCAAACCAGAGCATATGCTAGTCCAAACCCATGAACAATTTTTAGATTTAACATAATGAAGTGGATGACAATTCTTAAAATGTTTGCATTTCAATATGTGAACCCATAGAGCATCACGTGAATGAATCAAACGCCAAGCTGTCTTAACAAGTAAAGAAGCATTGAAAAATTTCAGATTTTTAAAACCTAGACCTCCTTGAGATTTATGAGTGCATATATTGTTCCATTTTTTGGGATAAATACCACCTGGATTACTCTTCCCCCACCAAAAGTCTCGTTGTTTTTGATCCATTTTTTGAATGAGATTATCCGGTAAGAGGAATGTGTTAATGTGATAAATGGGAGACGATCTCAAAACATTTTGGACCATGACAGAACGACCAGCCTGAGTTAAGTTCTTTCCCTTCCAGTTGGGAACTTTCTTATCAAAGTTATTAACAAGATGGGAAAAGGCTTGATTTTTAGATCTACCAATGAATAAAGGGATGCCTAAGTATTTGTCATCTAGGCCTATCTTTTTAACATTAAGAGATCTAATCAAAGAAATACACACATCAGGATGAACATTCTTACTATAAAAGCAACTAGATTTTTGAAAATTGATTACTTGACATGAAATGTAACCAAAATATTTAATGAGAGACATCAGATTATCGGCCTCCTGATGGCTAGCCTTGGTGAAAACAAGGCAGTCGTCAGCAAATAAGAGATGCGAAATTGAAGGGGCATCCTTAGTTACATTAAAGCCATGGATCAACTGATTATTTTCAGCTTGGATGAGATATCTAGACAGTGCTTCCATGCAAATGATGAATAAATAAGGGGATAATGGATCCCCTAGTCTCAAACCCCTTGTTGGTTTGTACGTCTTGCATGGAGAGCCATTTAACAAAATATAAATAGAAATGGTACTAATGCATTGTAAGATCAGTTCACACCAATGGTCTGCAAAACCAAATTTTTTTAAAACATTAATAAGAAAAGGCCACTCTATTCTATCGAAGGCCTTAAACATATCAATTTTTTTTTTTTTCCTTACAAAAAGCCAGATTAATCTTACAATTGCCCGGTAGATAGAATGGTAAAAAAAAAAGAAAAAGGGAAAGGCTTTGGGTTTTGGCCCAATACCTCTTCCGGAAACCAGAAACTCTCCTTAGTCCTTGGCATCAGTTTTCAATCCATGTGAGCGGTGCTCTTTTCACCTTTCAAGTTTTCACTCCGCGGAGTCTTCTTCCTTAAAACTACCAGTCCAATTCCAATTCAAATCTAGGGTTTTCAATTCGTCGAAAATCCCATTAAGTTTTAATGGCGAGTGAGCATGAAGGATCAATTGCGAACATATTAGAACAAGATACATTAAAATGGGTATTCGTTGGAGGAAAAGGAGGTGTTGGTAAAACGACATGTAGTTCAATAATATCAATACAATTAGCTCGAGTTAGATCTTCTGTTCTCATTATCTCAACTGATCCTGCTCATAATCTCAGTGATGCTTTTCAACAGAGATTTACTAAAACTCCTACTCTTGTTAATGGATTTACAAATCTATTTGCCATGGTAAATCATCTCTTTTCCTTCAATTTTAACAACTATGATTTTAATTTATCTTTAGAAGTGTAGATTTGATTGAATGTTAGGTGATTGATAAATTGGTAATGGTAATGGTGAATTTGGTGATTTTTATGTGTTCGATATGAATCTGGGCTTGTATATTTTATGAAGCTAATTTAGGGTGATAATTTGATGTGTGCATGTTTTAGGAAGTGGATCCTAATGTAGAGAATGGTGATTTGCGGAATGCCGAAGGAATGATGATTTGTGGAATGCCGAAGGAATGGATAGCTTTGTATCTGAGCTTGCAAATGCCATACCTGGAATTGATGAAGCTATGAGTTTCGCGGAGATGCTCAAGTAAGTTCTCTCTTATTTTCTCTTCTCCTTTTTCAGTTTATCTCTTGCAACATTAGAGAAAAAAAGATTGTAAGGAAAATTTGGAGATTTGTTTTTGCCTGAGTAAATTCTTAGTGCCGTTTACTTTTCTGTTGAAGAGCAATCCCAGGAACTAAGCTTTTTGCATTCTGAGTAAGCGATTTGCACCTAGTGATGAGTTGACTATAATGTAACCCTTTATTCTGTTAATATAATGACCAAAGTTGTGTAATACCCAGGCCCGTACTACTTTTAATGGTTTTCGTTTGCTGGATTTTGCACATTGGCCTTGATGGAAAATATGATTTATCTCATGCTCTTTGATAGTGATTTATCTCATGCTCTTTGATAGATACTGCAGTAGCCCTTGTTGTGGGTACTGAAGCAGTATTACTATTACACATTCTTAATACCCTAAAACCAGGAGTTAGGGCGTACATTGCAACTGGAATACATACTTGATACTGTGGGCAACAAAGAGATATAATTAAAACAATATGGTATTGGAGTATACTGTTAGGGAATCGAGAAATAACATGATCCTCTCTTGCTAGCAATTAGGATGTTCACTGTGGATAGGAAGTCAAAGTCATAAGGCAGATATGAGCCTACTTTATTAACCTGATAGTAATGGAGGAACATAGTTTATAACTGAAAGCTTAATAGAGCCATTGAATGATTGCTAATGATCACAAACTTCGGCTCAGTCTTTTTTATTTACATGAATGTAAATGCATGGAGATGACAATTGGCTGAAGAGTTGATTTGGATATTTAATGTATGCCAGAAAGTGAATGATTGTGACAAGGACTGGCTGAGATACTTGTTGATGGCTGTTGTTTAATTGTCTCATTTTTTATGGTATACAAGAAGTATGTTTACTTGATCTGTCTGATCAATCGAAGACTATCATTTTGTTTGTTAATTGTTGACAACACTGATGTACACTATATTCTGCAGGTTAGTTCAAACAATGGATTACTCTGTGATAGTATTTGATACAGCACCAACTGGCCATACTCTAAGGCTACTGCAGTTCCCATCAACACTGGAGAAGGGTCTGGGAAAACTTATGAGCTTGAAGAATAAGTTTGGTGGATTAATTAGTCAGGTATTTGCTGATATGCCTCTATCCCTCTCTCTCTTTTCTTCCCTGGTCCTCCTTACCACTTTTGATTTCTGAATAGAGTAGGTCCTGGTCAATTGAACAAGCTAATTTGTCCATTATATGCGCTTAGCCGAGGTAGTATTTTTGTGTCGCGGCTAGCATTGATACCTTTTCATTGCCGATGATCACGCTTTTTGGAGTTGTGATGAATTTGGTGAGGAAGCAATCTTAGGTAAACTCGAGGGTATGAAAGATGTAATTGAACAAGTGAATAAGCAGTTTAAGAATCTGGTATGATCTAGGATGCTAAACTCTCCTGTTCGATACCTTGGACTTGTATCTAAGCATTTAACTTGCATTTATTTAAAGATGTTGATTTATTTATTTACATCTGTTTTTCAATAATATTTTAGAACAAAAGACACTTAAATGGGTATTTGTTTGAGGAAAAGGAGGTGTTGGTAAAACAACATGTATTTCATTAATATCAATACAGTTAGCAAGAGTTAGATCTTCTGTTCTTATTATCTCAACTGATCCTGCTCATAATCTCAGTGATGCTTTCCAACAGAGATTTACTAAACTCCTACTTTAGTTAATGGATTCACTAATCTCTTTGCTAAGTAGTTGATTTAATAGCTAAGTATTTGATTAAATAGCTAAGGGTAATGCTGAATTTGGGGATTGTATGTGCTTGATGGTATTTAGGGTGATAAATTTTCATGTGTTCGTTTTAGGAAGTGGATCCTAAAGTAGAATATGATGATTTGCTAAATGCCAAAGGAATGGATAGCTTTGTAATATCATAGTTAGCAAATGCGATACCTAGAGTCGATGAAGCTATGAGTTTCTCACAGATGCTCAAGTATGTTAGTGTTTCTTTTTCCTTTTCCTTGTTATTCTATCCAACACTGTTACACTGGGTATTGCAGTAAGGCATTCTTAGCGGCCTTTACCTTTCTGTTGAAAGGCAATCCCAGGGGTTCAACTTTTTACATTCTGAGTAATACTTTTTTAATGATCAAATTAGTGATAGATCACTCCTAGTGATAAGTTGAAGATAATGTAACCCTTTCGTCTGTTCATATAATGACCAAAGGGGTATAATACCCAGGTTCTTACTTTTTGTTTGCTGGATTTTGCACATTCGCCTTTCTGGAAAATATGATGCAACTACACAAATGATGAATTTGTAAATTTCTTTCATCTTATTACCAATTCAAACCGTGGCCTAAACGATTTTACTTTTGTTTTTACAGATCCGATTTACTCATTTTGTGAAGCAACAACTGCGCCAAATATATTGTACTACGACTATATCATCGCAGGTTGAGGAACTGCAGGGTGTCCATTAGCTGCTACTCTCATTTCGGACGACAAATTCTTGTTAATAGAGACGGGAGGATTACCATATGGAAACCCGGGCATAACAAATTTAGGTACACTTGGCAGTGCTTTAGCAGACCTTTCTCCGAGTTCACCTTCACAACGTTGTTTATCATAAGACGGGGTAATTAACGGGCGTGCACGAGTGTTAGGTGGTGGAAGTTGTTTAAATGCAGGGTGCAATACACGTGCTGCAACTGATTCTATTAAGACTGGTGGTTGGGATGGAAAACTTGTTAATGAATCATATCAATGGGTCGAATAGGGGTGGCATTCGAACAGCTGACGTTAGAATGGAAAACGGCAGAGTCAGAGATGAGTTACTTGAAGCTGGTGGTTCGATCTTTGACTGTGATGGTCATCGACATACCACAGATAATTTGCTTGAATATGCCAACCCCTAAGGACTTAATGTTTTATCACATGCTACAGTTCACATGATCATGTTCAGGACCAAAGGTACGATTGAGTATTGGAATTTTCATGTCAGTAGGACTTTGCCTGTGGTCATCAACTTAGCCGACTCGATCGAGAAACGTCTCTCAAACAGATCCACTCAGAGTTAGTGCATCTTTTGGCCTTTTTGGTTAATGTTGACAGTGCAGGAAAAGAAAGACCAGTATCCCATGGAGTGTTATTCTATTCATGGACGCATCAGGCGTAAAACACAGGGCCTACTTGAAAAAATCATTAATGAGTGAGGTCATAATCTCAGCAGGTGCTTTAAGAAGTCCTCAATTAGTCAATTGTTAATGTTGGGTGGTGTATGGTGTTTGACCAGCTGATCATTTGAGATCCCTCAACATTACAGTTGTGGTTGATCAACCACTTGTTGGTCAAGGGATGTCTGACAAATCCTAGGAAGGCTATCTATATTCCTTCCCCTGAACAAGTTGAGGTTTCATTTATACAAGTCGTGGATATCACTCCATATATATGGGTATTACACCCCTTTAGTCAAAGGAGATATTCTCACCCCAAGTTGAGGTTCTTACCCCAAGGAAATAACGATGTACCATGACAAGGACCTCAGGTACTTTATTGATACCCTATAGGGCTTAAAGCCTTAAACTAAGTTGAGTATCTATCATTTCACGTACCTGTTGAAGTTTAACTGAATTCCATTTGGCTTTTTACTGATCTTGTTTTTTGTTTTTGTGACGACTGGCCAAACAGAGAACACTAGAAACAGTAGCTGAAGCAGTGAAACTAATGAAAAAGTAATGGTTCCAATTGGACATCTAGAACTCAGAAGCAAAAACTCCTAAACAAACTCGATTCAAAGGCATTCTCCAAATCCAGGTTCCCTAGAGAGTACTCGATTCAAAGGCGTTCTCCAAATCCAGGTTCCATAAATGTACACACTATACTAATATGTTTATTTTCTAGCTTTTTAACAATATTACACATTGTTACAAATTTTAGATTGCAGACATTACTTGAAACTGATTACACCTGAAATTTTGTTACAGGTACCCTTACTTTACTCCGCAACAACTCCTAAACTTGACAGTTGGAATTTCAGTAAATTTGAGACGACATCGCTGGACAGTACTGTAAGGATAAAGTGATGACTGTATGGCCTTACGATGGATGGAGGTTGTGAAGTTGGTATGGTTGTTGATCACGACTACAAAGTTCTTGGTGCTGACTTACTTAAGTTATCGATGGTTCGACCTTTAATTACTCTCCTGGTACAAATCCTCATGCTACAGTTATGATGCTTGGAAGGTAACTAGCAACTATGTGTCAACTAAACTTTTGATATAATGTACATTACCTGACTGATTAGAGATTAAGGAACCTAATTTGATGTATGTACATGGGGATCAGGATGTTGGATGATGGGATTACATCAGTAGGATCTGCAATTGATACTGAAGGCAGCTTTAAACATATGGCTGAAAAAGAAAACAAATGTGAAACTCCATCTTAATTAATAATTAACAAGAGGTGTGTTTGGCTAATTAATGTTTTTCAGATTTACTTATTATGTCAATTAGTACTCTTCCCTCTGTTTCTGGAAAAGTGTTACTTTCACTTTTTCAATTTGGCCTATTTTTAGGTCAAATTGAAAAAATAGGTCAAATTGAAAAAGTGAAAGTAACACTTATCCAGAAACGGAGGTAATAAGAAAAACAGTAAAATCAATATTTGCTTGTTCCATTAACTAGAAAGATAAAAAGCACTACCACTTGGTTGAGTGAACTTTTTAGCAGTGTATGGACAATGGAATGCAAATGTCACATTTGTTAATTTTCTGATAATTTACCATATAATTTTCTTCAGGTAATCAAAAAAGTTGCCTACTAGTTGAACTTATGACCCAGAGTCCCCATATTACAGTAGGCATGGCCAAATCCTGTTTGGTTTGTATCTCCTATTGCATTTGTCTATTCTTATTATAATAGGATACATATATATTCGTGGTTTTTGGTCGGTCTATTCTTATTATAATAGGATACATATATATTCGTGGTTTTGGTCGTAAGATTGTGTAGATTCCGTTAAATTGGATATCTATTCAAATGACAAGGCTAAAAGAGTAACTATGACTCTCATGTAAGCCCACACATGTGGGATACTTTACTATTTAATTATGGGATAGATCCCTAACTTTTATTATCCACGAGTAGTGCCTTGAACTTGTTCAATAGCTTTAGGAACTCCAGTGCCATAAAGCAAATACAGTCAATTAAAACCTACACACCGTCGGTAGGTGGCACCTATCCTTTTAGTAAAAAGTTATTGGAGTCATCTTTATTAGCTTTAAATAGTTATCGACGTCCCCGCAGCATCGTGCAAATGGTATATAGGTTGCCACATTAAAGTATCTTGGGCAGAAGCTGAAAGTGGAGATGGCAATATATTAAATTATCTGCAACACAAACAAGGGGAGATCATTAGCACAAAGTGACAGGTTCCAATGAGAGCGCCCATCCTTATATTTAACATCTTTAACCTTTAGAGAGTGATCAGTAGTATAACTATCTGAACAGTAGAGGTATTAGGTATATTTTGAACCCAAGGGTCATTCCAAAAACGAATTTCCTCCCCCTTACACCATCTAAGGAAATCCTTAATGACATCGCGCAAGATACTTCTCCGGCAAAGAGATTTAGAAGACGAGGGAGAACAAGACAGAAAAGAGTTCTTTTTATTATACTTCGCTTGAAACAAAAGACAAATGGTAGAATCCTCCAAGGCAAGTTGGTCAATTGCAAATCCAGTATGCTGGGAGATAATCAATCCACTGTCGATGCATCATCCTTTTTGAGCATACATATGCGATTCCTAGCACGTCTAAGCAAAGTAGGGATGGTTATTTATTCCAGTCATTTGTTCGTGAAGCAACAACCGCGCCTAATATATCGTACTACGACCACTCTCACCACATCATCGTAGGTGGAGGAACTGCGGGGTGTCCATTAGGTGCTATAGTCTCTCTCTTCAAACTATGAAATCTTTTTGATAGAAAGGGGTGAAGTACCGTCCATATGGAAACGAACATAACAAATTTGGTTTCATTTGGCAGTGCTTTAGGCTTTAGCTGATCTTTCTCCAAGTTTGCCTTCACAACGATTTATATCAGTAGACGGGTTAATTAACGCGTGTTCACGAGGTTGATTGAAGCCGTTTAAATGCAAGGTTTGATACACGTGCTGGAACTAATTATGTTAAAGACTGCTGGTTGGGATGGAAGACTTGGTAATGGAAACCTAATTAATGGGCTCGAGTAGTCAATAGGTCCAGCTTTCTTTCGTGTGAAGTTGGATTGCAACAAAGTTTTGGTTAAAAATTCCCAACTGTGTCAAAATCCTTTGACATATTAATTTTAATACCCGACCACCCAACTTTTTCTTTCTTTTTCTTCATCGAACGCACAATCTCATGATCAACATGATTTGTATCGAAGATAAAAAAGCAAATTGATACGGTGAAATAACCTTATTCAATAAGCTATTATTTCTATTTGCGAATAACTTATCTATGAGCTTGTAAGAAATATTGCAATAAAGACTAATGTGACTAAACTCGCTTGGGTCTTTAGGAGATTTGATTTTTGAAATCAGGAAAAGGTGAAGCATATGATATATTTAATAGGTTTCCAAAATATTTGATCGAAAGATCTTTAGAATGGTTTGTATGCAATTTTTTTACTTAGACTATCCATGTAATAAGTAGGTCGCCAAGTATATTTTTATAAAAGAATCATTAAATGAATTGAGTTGGGAAATTATATTAGTTCACTCTGTTCAAAATACAGTCTAATAATTTGTACAACTTTTTTTCTTCATCTTTTGAAGATGATTTTTGTTGGAAACGACTCTGGGAGCAGGGCCGGGCCAATAGGGGAAGCAGGGAAAGCCCCACTTTAGGGCAACAAGGCCCAGGGGGCAACAAATTAGTTGCTCTGCAATTTAGGTTTTTGTTAAAAATAAAAATATTTAAGGGGCTTATTCATAATTATGTTGTATACCGGACAAAGTATTGAATAGTCAGTGCTAAAATGGAAGTGTTCCACCCATTCCATCAGATAATCATTACCGGCGGGATTACAAAAGAAAAAAAAATGATCCGAGCTTTTAGGATTTAGGATTGAAGTTGTAAAGGTTTTCTAATTCTCATGTTCAATCTCTCATTCTTCTTTTGTATGCTTGTATATGTTTATTCTCTAGATAGTTCGCTCTTGTTATTGTTCGATCATTGTAGAAAAAAATGATCATTGATGTAATTAGGGGCAACAAAAAAACTGTACGCTTCAGGGCAAAAACAACTCAGGACCGGCCCTGCTGGGAGAAAGTATTTTTGTAATACATATAATTCGTATAAAACATTTTCTCACCCTACAACACTCGCAGTACCCCATTTCCTGCAAATGTTTTAATGAACCCATCCCTAGTAGCAAAGACATGTACCGTACAATTGGACATAGCGAGTTCGGTTGCCTACCATCACCACCACCTCTCGTACCAATTTTAAATTAAGTCGTTGTTCTTAAGAAACCTCCCAAAGCGAGGAAGAACTTCGTTGTCCTGTCAAAAATTTTCCCAAAACCCCCCACTGAAGTTTGTTCCGATGCTCGAAATGATCACTCTAATTAGTTTCATAATTTCCACCTAACCCATCTAGCTAGTTGTTGGAGGTGAACCCTAGTTAGTAATTCTCCGAATCATTCCCGAATGATTCCCGAACGTATCCGAACTGACCGAATCTGAATGATACTTCTGAACTATTTGAACTCCGAACCTAGTTCCCGGATTATATGGACCTCACGAATAATTCGCGAACGTATCCGAACTAACCGAATCCGAATGATATTTCCGAACTAAAACTTCTAACCTAGTTCGCGCCCAACCTCGCTCTCCCATAGGTAATTCTCTGACCAGAGTTCTGTTGATTGATTTTTGTTTGATTTTGTATATAATTTATATTTAAATACAACTATTCAATTAAAATTTTCTATTGATAGTTGTTTAACCAGTGTTTTATGTGTCAATTTTTTGTTTAAAAGTCTATAAACTAGTTTTATAATACATTTATGCGATTAAATTGTTTACTTCATGGTAAATAATCATGTTAAAATTTTTTTCCATCTTATAAATCATATACAAATAAAATTAGTCTCGTAATAAGGTCATAATACTTATCAATTTATTATATATGTAATCCGAATTTTAAGTGCCGAACTCACATTTATAAAACGAATATGCACGTACGTATGCCGTTCCGAACTATTGTCCGAACAACGAACCGTTGACCGGATTTTTGACCGAATCCGACCTATCCGAATCCGTATAATTCTCGTACGTATGTCGTCCCGAACTATTACCCGTACCCCAAATTGCTAACTAGGAGGTGAACCACCAAAGATGTATAAAACTAAGGGTTAAGGCCAAGGGGTCAGAAAATGATGGGAGTTATTTTTTTATTCTTTATTCTTCCTATGTTCTAGATTACCATATATGCTTAAACCGTAAGTTTTCTTAATTAAGTGGTTACTCTTTACTACTTGGGGTAAACTTTAGTGTTATGCCATGGAGTTTTTATTTTTGAAAGCAAGTAAAAACAAATGTATTGATAGTTAACTGGTGACATTTTAGTGAAAGTAAATAATAGAAAAGTCTGGTTAAAAGAAGAAATTTCAAAATTCCGTTTCGAAAACCTTCAGTTTTTCCACGATCCTAACTCATTTGAATATATATTATATATTAAGTGAACACTTCGAAGATGCGAATATAAATGATAATCATTGTTGGGAAAAAAATTAATTTGGAGTGTTCTTATAATAAAGAATAAGAACGACATGAATGCTTAATGGATGTATGGAATAACTAATACTCTATATTCTAATATTACATCCTAGTGTTAAATAGTTTATTATTTTAATATTACATCCTAGTGTTAACTAATACTCTATGATATAAATTCATGTTTCTTTTTCCTGAAAATTGGACTTTACCCTATTATAATGTTATTAGAGCCTCTTCTAATATTTCCAAGTCTTGATTACTTTATTCCAACGTAATTGTGTATGCCAACTACTATAATGACATTAAGTTTTGTTAAAAAGGGAGCCTTTCTGTAAGAATGAAGTGATGTTAATATGGTAGGGGAAAGCTAAATATTCCATGTCGTAGCACTACAATCACAGACCAAGCTGGAACATGAGAATGAGAAGATCTAGACATTTCTTTTGTGCATATTCATTCTCTTCTCGCTCTACAAGTCGTCATACTACTAATTTTACATTGTTGGTATCTTTTAATGTTAAATGCACTTAGTTATAGTTTGTGGACGTGCAGGGATCCTTAAGACTTGAAAGAATCGTCGAATGGTAATATTATGGACTTGAACGAACAACTAGGTGGGGATTCGAAGGAGCTTAGCATGCTGAACCATAGATGCTTAGTTATATCTTTTCCATGTGGAGATTAGTTTTTCTCCCCATGATGAAGAGACGTGTTAAATGATTAACGTTACTTATGCCAGACTCGGCTACAAGCGTCAACATTATCTTTCCAAGATATTAGTGCAAAATTTCAGCAAGTTGGAGTTCGGGGATTGTATAGGGGTTCCATACCAAATAAATAGTTGGCCAATTTTCAAGGTTATGTTCTCATCTTTAAGTTACATCACACTGGACAACTTAAGCTTTTTGGTCAGTTTGTGATTTCTCATCTTTTGGGGGTTCACCGCAAAGTATAATTCTTTTTCAATCTTTTTTCCTTCATTTGGAAGCATTAAAGATCCTACAAGAGAGCTTCAAAAGTCACCCATCAAGGAACAATCACAGTCGAAGAACAAGATGTAGAATGAAATCTATTTCAATCTTCCAAGGAACAAAATGTTGAAGACGCAATATCAGAGCATGAAAGGTGAAGAATGAGATAACATTGTTCACATGTCACTGCATTAGCGAAGACGCTGAAGGATAAACCCATAAATCTCTTATTTCTTACTTATCAATGCATTATTAGTCTGGCTTTGGTATGTCGTCATTCATTGGAATTGTCTCGGCAAGAGCAGCTATACATGATACCCGATGTATAAACCTAATCTAGTCTGTGCAGTTTTCTGAGCTTTATTACCTGTAAGCACAATGTGGAGCAAAAAAAAAATGTTTTGTGTAAATGAATATCCTTGATTGAAAGATTATGGAATGAAAAGCTCAATTTGTTTTGAAACAGAATGGCACTCGCATCGCGCGTGCGTCTTTGCTAGTTGAAATAAAGTTAAGGTTTTCATTTAATATAAGCTTTCGCAGGGAATCTATCAATGTTTGCTATCAAAATCAGAGATTTATTTTTATGTATACTTAAATTCTTTTATGGCGTGTTGTGTTTTTAGTTAGAGTAGAATTGAATTAGGTAATTTTGTATATGATGTTGATTATTTTAGGGTTTCCCTATTTCCAACCCCACTTTTCCTATTTCTCATCCACCTTAATTTTTATCCCCAATAATCCTATGTACCACCCATATATATTTTCAGATTTCTTAAATACTATTTATTTGACATTTTATTTACACCCAATAATAAAACTACCCAACAACTATTAAAAAAAAACATAAGTTACACACATGTCTTGTTCTCCATCTACATCATCGATCACTACTTCTTCTACTCCCCCATCTCCACAATCCATGACCGCCTTCAATTAAAAAAAACATTAGTTACGCACACCCGTATGTACTGTTTTATTTTCATGTGAGTCATTCTTACATTAGAGTTTGGGTAATGGGTAGCTAATCAATGTAAAGTTGCATTTTTGGGACGGGTTGTTGAACATTGAGTAGGACCACTGCGTTTTATTTTTATCAAGCCAATTGAATTGAGTACCATGTACTACTTTGTTTACACCAACTTCAAAAGTATCTGTATAAGACTTGTTACAACTACTGTTGAGAGATCTCATATTAATCAAAAATTAAATAAAATAGATAAATTAAGGTCAGATATTAAGTTAGTTAAGGAGTGTTTAATAGCTAACTTATTAATTGAGATAAACAACGACCGTGGTTAGTGATGGATTGTTTCTATATAGAAGTGATTAATGAATTAGAATTTTCATAAGGATTTGTATCGATTTTGATAAGAATCTAATATAGGGTTTCCAAATTGATAGTTCTTGATTTTGTTAAATAAAAAGGAGGGGTTGGTGAAGAAGAAGACAAATAAAAATGGTAATATTATTAGTAGTCAAAATAAATTTGACTTTCACAGGTGGTACATAGGGAAAACCAGAATTGAAAAGTAAATTGACTTTAAAAATTGTAAAGGGGATGGAAAATACAAAAAATAGGGTTAGGAAATAGGGAAAACTATTGCAGTGGATAGAAAAGATAAAGAGGCAAAAAAGAAGGGAGTTTCATTCATTCAAGAGAGAATATGTTACATAAATATGGTCATTTATATATAATGGGAATAAGGCCCTAGCTACTATATTGGCCCGCACATCCATGGGCTAAAGCCCTACAACACTCCCCCTTGTGCGGTCCAATAGAATTTCATATGCAGTACTTCACATAAAGTGCTTCAGATGTAGGTCTTCAAATGTAGCTCTCTTCTTGATGACTATTGTGTCTAAGACAATCGCCTCATTAAAACTTTGACAAGTAAAAACCCAGTGGGATAAAACTTTGGTACAACTCTTCACATGTAGTACTTCACATGTTGTCTCGTACTCTACATGTAGCTCATCACATGCAATACGATCTTCAAAGATCGATGAGTCTAAGTTAATTGCCTCGTTAAAACTTCGTCAGGAAAAGCCAGAGGATAAAACCTGAACTAAAGAAAAAGAGTACAATATTAATTAACCTTAGAACGTAGTTGGATGCGTATACGTTGCCTCATTAAAACCTTGACAAAGAAAACCCACTAGGATAAAACCTTGACGAAGGGAAAAGAGTACAACGTGACAGATGCAGGTAAAGGTGACCCGTTGCGCATGATCACTTTGCTTCGTTGAAGTTGACTAGTTGCTTCACAACTCCTAAGACAGAAAATCTTCGTGGGAATAGCCTTAGCTGGGAAATTACATTTCCGGTGTTTGTTGTTGTCTCATTAAAAAAACCTTGCCGAGCAACAAAACCCTATGGGAAAAAGTAACCTCGGTGAAGGAAAAGAGTTCAACACACCATTAGATGCTCCTCCTGATGTTAGACAATTTTCATTAGTCTAATGCAGTCAAAAGGAGTTTATCACATTGTACCTTGGTGACTTGATAGCTTATAAGGCCATGTTGTTGATCCTGGAAGTTACGTTGCTTAACAGACTATCGCGTTTCATTTCTTTGATTCAGATATTTTCAGTAATATCAATGCGATCTTTATGTCTTCAACGTTCAACATACTTGATGTTTTTAGTGTTGTCTCGCTAAAAACCTTGTCGAGTAACAAAACCCTTTGGGAAAAACTATTCTCGATCGAAGGGAAAAGAGTACAACACGGCTTCAATTTCAAGTAAAATATGTCGACATCATATCCTTGGATCCTCCCACGATGTCGGCATCTCCCCAAATTACTTTCGAGTTGTTCCAGACATAGTTCCTTTAGTCATGTACTTTTCGAAACTGAATATCGGTAATAACCTAGAAAATAATCTACCATATCTCCCTCTGATTACTTTCGTTGGGGAAGAGATTATTGTTCCTTCATAATCAAAAACTTTTGGATTGTACTTTCATTAGAATTCCTTTTAATGTCTTTGTAGGGATAAAACCAATTTATGTCAATGGTTACTTTTAAGTACATGATTACATTCACTATACCATTCCAATGACGTTGCGTTGGCGCGGAGCTATATCTAGCTAACAAGTTCCCTGAGGATGTAAAATTTAATCGAGTACATTATTATACTAAGTACAACAATGCGTCTATTGTACTTAGATATTGGAATTTCATCTCCCAACACATATTCGTCATCTTCCTTTAGACGAAATGGTCACTTACTTATATTTGAACCTCGACTAATCATGGGAGTGCTATCAGGATGCATGTCTTTGTTAAATTTCCTGACAAATTTAGACATATGCAAACTGGTGGAATAATATCCCACAAGCTCAGTACTCGGTCGAGCTTTCCCTAGATTTTTTTTCTCAAATTCGGATTTTAAATAGCTTTGAAAGTCTCTTATTACATTAAGAGTACTCATCATGTCTGTACCGTCGACATGAATAGCTACAATTCCAAATTAGGAACTTTCTTGTGAATACACAATAAAAAGTAACTTATTTGTCTATCCCCTCCAAATCAAATAGCCACTTAGACGGGTATACCACTTCCGCCTAATTGCTTCAATCTATAAGTGAACGTTCTACCTAATTATAAACGCACTCTGTGGTTTAGAGTTACTTGATTTGGGGAAAAAAAGTCTATCAAGCACTTTTGTAAATATCTTCTATCTCTTGATTCTTTCAGAGATATGTAACAACCACATACATATGCTGCATTTCAAGTCCTTGTGAAAATTACTAAGCTAACTAAGTAGCAGAACTTTATAACGTTCATTACAAAAGAACAATACCAGGGCTTTGTGAGAAACCTCGCGCCAGAAGGAGAGTCTTTGTACTTTTAAGACTACTTTCTTCTCATTATGCTTTATGACAAATTAATTATGTATGTCCAATAGTCTTTACACTTGGTTGGTTAGCACCACCACACCAAATACCCGTATATTTGCCAAAGAACTAAGTTCTACCTGGATTGTGTAGGCCAAATATGCTACTTATTTGAAATTAATCAAAATAAAGCATGGTTCGATCTCATTGTGCTCTACTTCCGGAGCAACTAATAATGGATTATATCATCACTGTGCACGCATGATCCTTCATTGACTCATGTGCATTCTCGAAATCCTTCAGGATTTTATTGTTCTCTAGAATCATTTAAAACTTCGGAGCGTCCTCCTATTTGATTCATGGACATATTCAGAGACAATATTATGAGATGATTTCTGATGATATAAATAAGTTGTGCCTTACTCATCTAATTCCTTTCTAGGTGAGCATTGATCGAACCTAGTGGCATCTCCTTCTTCCTTTATGGAGCCACGGCCTTAACTACACTTCCACCAAGTGTAGTTGCAACACCTTAGTCTATGGTGTACCCATACTGAGGATTTCTAATTTTGCAGGAATATTTGCAGCTGGTATGTGTGATCTTGTCACTTTAGCGACATCATTGTACATTCTGAAAATCGATTATTCTTTGTCACTTCACATTTACATTTGTGGAGTACAAGAATCAATATGAGACACAGTGGGAATACACCACGACAATTCCTGTCGTTCCCTTAAAAAATAATTTTTTCTTATCTCCCCCTAACGACGGGAAGACTGTCTCATTAAAGTGATAACTCGCAAATCTAGCGGTAAGAGATCTCCTGCCAAAAGTTTTAAAATGCGGAGAATTATTGGTAACTCATTTCCAACATAACTACTTAACAGTTTTGAAGACCCATCATAATACAATGTGGAGTCGTAATGGCACATATATAGTGTAACCAAAAATGCGTAAAAACACGAATGTCGAGCTTAAATCCAGCTACCAACCGGGTACGCAGAGAAAAGGTTGACTAATATTGGGTTCTAAAATGAATTAAGTAAAGATGCGTTAATATTGCATATTCCCCAAGCAGTTAAAGGTAGGTTTGTACGCATAACCTATTCCTTAAACATCATCTGTGACCATTGATGATAGCCTTTGGGAGACCATGAGGTATAGGATGCTCTGCATTCATCCTATTAAATATGCAATAACCATCAAGTCCTTTTGATGTGCACTAGCTAGCATTTTCAAGGGTTGGTGAGCCCTTACGTGTAAAATATGTGCTAGTAGTTTTCCAAACGCAAATTTCTTGGGAACTATAACTAGTCCAAAAATTTAAAACATTCACCGAGCCATAAGTCACTTTAATGGTCCTTATTCTGCATGAACATTTTTATAAAGTTCACCTTTTTTTCTTTGTAATATGTAATTTTTACCATTTGCATCTTAGGATGGTCTCTATCCTGTTTTAGTGAAGACTTTGTAAAAATGAGTGATATGCTTTCTTACCTAAAAGCATAATGGGAAGGGGGGTTGTGTATCTAGTACTTTAGAAAACACTTATTGAGAGATATGCCGTCACTTCGCATTCTGTCAATCTTTTTCCCATTTTCGTTTACTCAAATAAAGTGATATTTGTATGAGTTCTTTCAAAACAATCATCATGTCACAACCAAAGTTTCTTTATGGTTATTCCCAAAGCCTCAGTATGAGTCGGTTTCAACATTTCATCGTCGGAGTCAATATGATTCAATAATCCAAATATTATAGTGAATTACATTGCACTAGATTGACTCATTAGTTTCTCTAAAATATATTTCCTTCCAAATATATTAGAGACTATAAAAGATGCAATCAATTACATTGTCATCATTTTGATGTTCCACATGATATCCATTTGCACGAGTTACTTGGGAATTTAACAAGGTGTGATTATCTCTTGGTACATCTAGAGATTTTGCTACGTCTTTGTTCTATCTTGAGAAAAAAAAAATGAGCAGTGCTGCGCTCGATAAGATAGTCAATTGTCCAGGCAAAGTTCTTGTTGCCATTAAAGTTGATGTGAAAATTGGTTGTTACTATGATACACATACACATTAAATTGTATATACCAACACCTATGACCAGGTGCATTTCCAACTCTTTTATTTATGATGAGAGCTAGAATTACATTTTAGCTGATCTCATATTCAATTGATACCTATACTTTGGTGTCATTATTGCTGGGGGAAAAATAATAATATTTTTTTGTCTCATGATATATATGTCCCTTTTTACATGCTTTATATGAGTCGGTACGTCTAACCCACATTACTTTGGGGTTCTTTTCATTTTCAATTTTGCTACATTTAGCTTAATTTGAGAAATTTCTTTATCTCAATAGGCCAAGAGAATCTCACTACACATGTCACCCACTTACTTTAGGTTGAATATATTACTAAAGATAATTCTCTTGTTGTCATACTTCAACATATACCGGTTTGTTAATATTATGGATGAAGTAGAGAAATGAAAAATTTATGACTCATATCATTTTTTTGTGAGTTCTTCCACAAAAAAAAAATGGAATACATGTGATTTTATTTGAATATATATGTTTTGAAAACTACTGACAGATCAATAGTCGAGCAAGTGGATACATTCCACGGAACATTCAAATTTTTGGGAAAATATCAAGTATCCAATAATGGTGCTCAAGTAATTCTAAGCCCCAAATGAATACATTGGAATTGAGTTGGTACAACCAATTGAACAAAAAATAAACATCATTCAACTATAGCCAATATCATATTTAAGAGAGCAAAATAGCATTAAGACCAAAATTCTTAATGATCTAGATAAGCAATCATAATTTAAATTGGCCGTCTTAAGATAAAAATAAACAAAACTAGGCATTTTCTACAAACAAATAAATTAAATAAGCCTAGCAAGCACTCAATGTAAGAAACCATATTCATTTTATAGGTACGTACCTTTGGGTTTTGGTTCCCCCTGTATATATAGACAAAATCGGAACGATTTTAATCACGCACACCCCAAAACCAGCCTGGAACAGGACTGGGAATGGGACCGGGTTGGATTGCCGGAACTGGGGCGAGTTGGATCGCCGGATCGGGTGGGAGTTGGATCAGGACATTTCACTTTCTCCGCGTTCAGACAGGGTTTACAGAAACCCTTTGTTCTCCCCGGATCTGGATGTAGCGGACGCTCTTTCCCCTCCTTTCACACAGAGTTCCTACCGACGGATTGTGGACAGAACACAATCAATCACAATAATAAAAAAATATATATTATAAAATGTAATTATCATCCGAGGATTGGTATATACATATCATATAAGACAAATTAAAATCAGTATATATGAGGGATTTTCATCACAAATTCAATAGGGATGTGTATCCACATAGTAGCTTATATAGGACAAATCAAAATCAGAAGTATGTACGCAGTAGGATCAAATCAATCTGCCGTGGATTTGTATACATGTAGTAACTTATATAGGACAAATCAAAATCAATTATTATAAAATTCAAGGTTTAGGGTGCGTAGACGTAGCTTTATGATTTAACCAATTGATCATGGGATACATACATACATAACAGATCTTGAACAGAGACCTATCAAATTATCTTTCATCACGGATTGGATATCAGATATGCCGAATCAAAGACAGGGAAGGGAAAAAAAAATAGACCAACTTATCTGATTTGACGATGACGATTCTATTGATTCCAACGCAATGTATTTGATAGCAACCCAAAAGAAAAAAAAATCAAAATCCATTGCCGCAGGGTAGAGTTAGTGCCTGATAACGTATTGCAGTGGATATAAAAGATAAAGAGGCAAAAAAGAAGGGAGTTTCATTCATTCAGGAGAGAATATGTTACATAAATATGGTCATTTATATATAATGGGAATAAGGCCCTAGCTACTATATTGGCCCGCATATCCATGGGCTAAAGCCCTACAACAAAAACCTTATTTTATGTATAATAATAGGTTGCAGAATACATAATGAAGAAGTTCAATATGGTTGTCATACTTCTAATTCGAACTATTACACCACAACTAAACTATTTGGCTTGCGTTATTTTAGTGAGCTTATTGAGGATTTTTTTTTGATGGTAAAAGTAATTTAAGCGCCATATATCCTTTTTCCGCTTTAGAAGTTTTCATAGATTGGATAAGTTCATGTGCGATTATGATATTATCTGTGATTTGCCTGAGGCAGATTGATTTGAAGAAATTAATTTGTTGAGGATGGGTTTTAGTCTATTCGCTAGGATTTTTGAGATTAATTTGTAGACCGTGTTTCTTAGGCTAATGGGCCTAAAGTCACTCGGAGTTTGCGGGGTGGATAATTTCGGTATGAGGGTGATAAAGGAATAATTAAGATGTGTACTGATAGTACCGGATTTAAAAAATTCCTGGACTGTGCTGATAATGTCGGGCCCAAATGTTTCACATTTGGCTTTGAAGAATCCTGGTTGGTAGCCATCAGGACCCGGAGCGCCCCATTGGTTCATATTAGATAAGGTAAGCCAAATTTCATCTTTTGTGGGGATTTGTAGTAGAGTATGATTTTCTACTTCGGAAATACATGGCTCAATGATGCTGGAAAATTCAAAGTTTTTATTGCTGATTTGGGATGTACCAATTTGGGTAAAATGATTGACTAAGAGAGAGTTGATTTGATCCCTATCAGAAAGCCAAAGGCTAGATGGTTCTCTAAGAGAGTTGATGGAATTTATTCTTTTTCTATTGGAAGCAGTGGCGTGGAAATACCCCGTGTTTTGGTCAAATTCGTTGAAGAATTTATCTCTAGAAAGTTGATGATAAAAATCATTTTAATTTCCTACCACTTTCCTAATTCTGCTCGAAGATTTTTCAACTTATCTATGTCATTGGAAATGTTCCCAGTTCTTTGAATACTATCGTATTTTATTATTTAAATTCCTGATGTTTTTATGAATGTTACCGAATATTTCGGAATTACAATGAGCAAGATCTGAAGATAGGAGTTGAAGTTTTAAGGAAAGATTCATGTCTGTTGAGCTATTAGAGTGTAGGTCCCATGCAGCTTTTACTACTGAAGATAGTGTTGGATGAGAAATCCACGACCTAATACATCTAAAAGGTTTATGAACTTTGTGTTTCTCAGGGTTGGAATCAAGGAGAATTGGGGTATGATCTGACCCCACTCTAGGTAAGTGAGTTACCTTGGAATCTGGGAAATGCTGAGACCAGAGATAAGAGGTCAGCGTTCTGTCAATTCTTTCACTTATATTCTCTTCACCTTTTCTATTGTTTGACCATGTGAATGGAGCACCATCGTAACCCGCATCTTGTAGTCCCAGAGAGTCAATTGTTTGAATGATGAATGATTTACTGCTCGAGCTTGCTTTATTCCCCCCGTTGCTTCTCATCTGGGTCTAGAATGACATTTAAGTCTCCTATCAGAATCCACGTTTTGTCCACTTGTTGTGCTATGTCGGAGATACAAGTCCATTGTTCAACTAATTGTCATCAACATCAATGGCTCCGTAGACACACGTGATTAGAATCTCAATGTCATTTACTTTTGAATCAAAATGGCAGACATTAAATCTTGACGATATTAGCTTCATATTAATATTGTTGTGCCGGGCTATTGCTAATCCTTTTGTTATTCCCACGAAAGGTACGATGAACCAGTCATGGAAACTAGAGTTTTTAAAGAAAAGGTTCATCCGAGATAAGGGATCTTTTGTCTCAGTTAGGAATACAATATTAGGGTTGTAATATTGGAAAATGTAATTGAAATGGTCTTTAGTAAGCGGGGTTCCAATACCCTAAACGTTCCAAGATAACAATTTCATGGTGTTGAGTTTCACAGATATTTGAGAAAAATATAGACAAACTAAAAGATATGCTACAAAAATTAAAAGGAAAAAGAGAATGATATTGCGAATCAAGTCAATTACGGATACTGAAAAAGATAAAGAGGAAGATAAGAGGGGTCTCAGCAAGAAAGAGACCAGGAAGACATTACAAAATATAATAATAAATACAAATAAGAGAAATGAAAGGGCAGACCAAATTATTAAGAGATTTAAAGAAAGCTTTGAAGAAGAGACTAGAAGACAATTGCAAAAAGATTAACTGATAGAGTACAAAACTTAAAATGAAGGCTTTAAAAAAGATAACCAACAAAATCAAATATCAAAATGACAGAGCTTACCAACCGCGTAACCACAAAAAAACCAATCATTGAATCAGAGTGACTAGTATTCGTTAACAGGAGAGCGAGAGATATCAATAGGTGCTGACCAAAGAGTGAATCTGCTGAGACCAAAGGGGCGGCAAAAAACCCAATCATAAATCTAACTAGGGATAACCAAAGACTATGTTGTGATTCTGAAGGTTAAATTTTCTATAGAGAGGCATCATAAATCAAACATGAGGGAAACCGATGTATGGAAAGAATTAAAATTTTCTAAGCTGCTTCTAGATAAGGCTACCATCTTAAACAAAAACCAAAGGGAGTGTTGCGGGCGAAATTTAGACTTTTCAACATAACTAAACCAAGGAGAGGGGATTTAAATTCTAAGAAACACTAAAAAAGAGAAAAAGATATATGAGATTGAAATAAATGAGGAAAAAAATAATAATATGTAAAGGTGATTGCTAGGAGTTGCTGGAGGAAGTTGAAAGAGCACCACTGGAAGTAAACTATTCCAAGAAAAAAAAAACGACAACACCAGACAAGAAATGTATGACAAAAGAACTTCAAAATAGCTACTAAACAGAGGTAGAATCAATATAAGGTCGACACAAGCACAACAAATCACTAGGTGATAACTATTCCACAAACATAAAACAACCCTAGACTAGAAATGTCTAGCATAAACCCCAGAATAGTTACTAATCAGATGAAAGTGTACGAGAAATCAACGCAAATACCACAAGCCACTGGGTGTTAACTATTCTACAAGATAAAAAAACCCAACCCTAAATCGATTTGACAAAAACTCAAAATAGTGAAACCACATTGTGGGAACTTAAGAAAATTGATAGATAGAAAACTTAAATGCCAGCAACACCAAAGCAGATCATTGCAACATAGAATCAAACACGTAATAAACACATAGTAAAATTAAAAGGTTGAGAAGCGAAAACGCAGGACTGGGACATAACACTTTGTATTGATAAATTGCACATGGAGAAAAAACAAACAAACAGTGGAAAGGGAAATTATGCAGCCTATATGATGGATAGCAACCAATAATCTAAAATAGACAAAAGTTCAATTGAATCCCCTGTAATAATAAGAGTTGATGCTTATCATGGAAAATCAAATATGGAGAAGAGAACATTTCCTGATTTAAATCAAATTGAAATAGGAGAAAAAAAACCCTAAAAGATTGTGAAGTAAATCTCTGGTTAAAGGACTCTAATTCCTGGATTGATGAAACTGCAACAAAAGACGGTCAACACGAGGAGGAAAATGATATCTCACCATAAGAGTACAAATACTACGGATGATTCAATGGTTTCTATTAAGGCTACATGGCTGGTAAGCTAACAAAAAAATTAGCCGGACATGGTGGGAGTGAATAATTCTCAAACTCAAGTTAGAAAAGTTCTAAAAACACAAGGAGGAGATAAGAAATTGGATAAAGAATCAAAACAATGGATTGGAGATGAGAAAAAATTATCAAATCAGGACATGCAAGGATCATGAGGTCCATTTTTTCTGAAATCGGTGAGGTTGATTTGACCCGGTTCATTGCCCGATCCGCAGACCTTTTCTTCCTCAGCTTATTGATTTGACGAAGCTTATTGAGGATAACGATCCCGAAGTTAGTTCATATGGAAAAAACCCAAACATTTAACAAAAATAATCATAGAATACTTTTTGTACCATTTAATTTATTGTCACTCTATTTTTTTAGTGAAAATATGAACCCCAAAATGGATTCTCTTTCATAAACCTACCATTAAGATGGTGTATATATATCCATCACAAAATATAAGACTTCCAGTTACATATATTAAGTTTTGTCGCATTTTCAACATGTATAAAATACCCTTTAACTTTTATAGATGTTAAGGAATCCATTCCAAAAATATATTTACCATCGATTAATCTAACCAATTCTTGTTGTTGGTATATTGTCTTATTAATACCTTTTATTATCTTATCTGCTAATGAATTAATGGAAAATAATATATTTTTTTATTTCATCCTACTAATTTGGGTATCTTATCTGCTAACACATTTATTGAAAATAAATACCATTTCCCTTTGTCCCTAGGATATTTTTTTCTAATTTCTTACGATAGGGGTTTACATTGTAAGCATCCTTGTGAAAACTGCACTTTTCATTGCAAGTAAATATATAAAATTTCATAGTGTTTAGGGTGAAAATTGATATTTTTCATATGTAATAATTAGATCTTTTAAAAACAACTTTCACATCATTGAATGGTGATAACAACATCTCTCAAAATAATAAAGTGTGAAAACTCCATCTTTCACGATGCTTCTTAGAATTAAACAAAAAAAGTAATAAACAATGTTATACTAAAAGAGAGTTGAAATAAATCAATGTGAATAAAACGTTTCTTTAAGAATGTCTTCAGTTTTATCTTATTTTGACTTTTCAGGCTGTAATTTCTTTTAGAAAAAAATCTAAATTTTTTTTCCAAATTTAATTGAAGTTTACAAATATATTTTTTCATTTATTTAATTTGAACAATTTACCAAATGTTCAATCACTCATTATAACAAACTTAAAAAGGTAAAAACGGAAACAAAAAGACTATCTACAAGTATATTCACAAACCCTTGGATATCGTTAACCTTGACCATAACATAAATTTTTAGGAGAGTAACTTGGATTCTGGTTCATCAATAAATGCATGATCATATCTCAAAAGGAGGTGCATCTAAACAAGCTGAATAATCGAATAAAGACCCCCAATTATAGGTTAGTCAGATATGAAATGTTTGGTGGGAGAAGTAGAGGAAAAAGAAGTCGATAATTTGTGTATTATTTATTTTACTTTTTTAAACATGTGATGATTTTACTGATTCGGGAGATTATAGGTACTAGCGGATATGGTTACATCCATGTTCACCATGGCGTACCTTTATGGGGGTAAATGCTCTATTTTCGGACCCAAAGCACATTTAAAACTTGTTGCCTGCCTTGTTGTGACATCATTCCATTTTTTATCGACTTATCAAAAGCTTAATGGTTGGTTACAATGGCAAGAAAGAACCACAATGATTTCTTAATGGTATGTATGCAATAACTAGTGTACTTGGTATTCTAATCATAGATGTTAGTGTTACATAATCTATTATTTGAATGATTTTGGATTTTATATGTTTCATCAATCAAACATGCCCTTAAAATAGCAATAGCGATTCTTTTTACGACTTATTATGTTTCTAATCGAGTGTAGAATGGTGGTAATTTTAGGTATTTCGACCTTAGAGATAAACAACCTGCTACTTGCCTTGTTCACCGCCTTTATTTTGAAGACTTACTTTTGTTATGTCTTTGTATTGAAATTCCTATACGTGAGTTCTACGAAAAAATCCAACCATATAAAAAATAGTAATAACCTTTTTTTTTTTTAAAAAATAATAAAAATGTATTACTGGCAGAATCCGTTAATCTGCAGATTCAGATTCATTTGAGACAAACTCAGATTGAGTTGCTCTTCCGATGACTGAATCATTTGCATTAACATCAATTGAAACTGAACCAAAGTTGTTATTACGTAGATTACATCATACTCAATCCTGTGTATATTAGGGTCATGTGTGAACTTACTCACGGGGCCTTTATGATATATTTTCCCCCCAGCAATTTCGAATTAACAATGAGACTATGACGACTTATATATATATATATATATATTTATAAACATAACATTTCTTTTATTCATACTCACAAAAAAAAAACACAAAAAAAGATTGTCGACTAGTTTTTCTACTAATTACTATTCCCGTATCCATGTAAATGACTGAGTTAGTTAACCAACATCTTTGCACCTAAGAGACATATAAGTTTTTAATAATTTTTTTTTAAGAAGATTAATATGAAATTTGAGTATACATATAATTACAATTCCAAAGATCATAAACGGAAGTTTTGTCGTCTTGAATTTACCGCGGCAAAATCACTAATCAAGGAATCAATAAAACATCATCAAGAAGACTATGCTAAATCGATATTATATCCAACCCATCAGGTTTTTATTGGTCCATGGTAGTACGCAGAAACGACTTCAGTATATTAAATTTTGAGAAGCCTCTTTCTGCAGATGTTATTATAACATGAAGAGTTAGTACAACTTTATAAGCAATCGATGTAATTAGAAAGCTATCTTGACGCTTTTGAAAACCGAATATACCAACTGATATGGTAATCTCCTTTGGTAATACTTTGCATCAACATCTGAAGCTTCCCCGTGTCTTAGAGAAGCTTCAAGATTATCATAACGATCTTTCAATTGATCATCATTCTTTGAATTTAAAGTATTTGAACTATACAAAAACCCAAATATGTCATGCTTTATATTGATTAAATCGTGTTTCAAGTGAACTAATAGCTTGATAAACAATCTGCAAGAAAAACTTAGTTGGAAAGGATTCTTCAGCTGATTGGATTATTTAAAAAGTCCTTTCACTCGAGTCATAGCATTTTCTATATGCATATCTTTAAACTGCGAGGATTTGCCAACTAAGTTTACAACGTTCAAAAATTCATATTAAATCACCATGCTCAATAAAAACTCAAAATTCCTAACACTATGTTTTGCAAAAAAAAATGTTGCAAACTTAGCTGCAATATCCTTGTTATCGCCATTATCTCTTACTTTGAGAAATTTTGTTGGTAACTCATTCACTTGAAATCTAACTTCCTTCACACTTCAATGTGACTTTCCATCTCATATCTGACAATATGGTTCGACGGTATAACCTTTCACATGTTCTTTGAAAATATCCCATCGTCTCGTAAAAGAAGAAAACATTTTATAAATCTATTTCAACGTTTCAAAAAAAAATCTGTAACTCCCTTACAAGAACATGCCATATCAAGAAGTGTTGAATTTAAACAATGAGCCTCACAAGGTGTATACATTGCTCATGGATTCAGAGCTAGCAACTTCTTTTTACACCATTTTCGCACCCACTCATATCCCCATTATCGTATCCTTGACCACGAATGTTGTTAATGTAAAATCAAGATCTTCCAAGATACTTTTCAAAACATCAAACAATCCTTATCGAGTTGTTTCAACTACTTTAAGAATCCCATAAAGTATTATTGAATTTTTTATTGGACTTTCACTAGTATCTATACACCGAATAATCAAAGACATTTGCTCTTGGTGACTCACATTCGAATTACAATTAAGCAATATAGAAAAATACTTGGCAGCCTTGATTTTCTGAATGATAGTATCTTGTTGATTTTTACGAGGCATCAAATATGTCACACGGAAAATATTCTTTAGAGTTTTGGTCTGGCGGTCTACGACAAATGTTGTGTGTCAGCTTACGCTCATAACAAAAAGAAACTAAGTCGTGATAACATTGAGAGAAAGAAGTGATAAGTGAACATGTAGTAATCAGTCTTCCCCGACAAAGGAAAAATATTTTACTACGCTTTTCACATCATCTTGAGTCTTCTTCACTCTTATGTTTTTAATACATTTTCCTTTTCTTACGGAACCTAGTAATCAATCTTCCCCGGAAAAAAAGGAAAAATTTTTAATATGCTTTTCACATCTTCTCGCATCTTCTTCACTCTTTTGTTTTTAATACGCTTTACTTTTCTTATAGGAGATCGGTGTGCTACTACTATTATAAATATGCAACTCGACCTATTCACGAAACATCTGTAACATACCAAGTTATCCTAGAGATTTCGAGTCTTCTCTAAGTTAGTACAGAGAATCCTAAATATAGTATGGGCACCTCTGAATTGTCTTTTCAACAAGGAGCAAAGTCAAAATACCTCCAGAAAATAATTGAGAATAAAATTAAAAAAATTAACTTTTTATGAAATGATCTTTTTTTCCATTTTTGACTTTTATGATTGACTTTTGCTTCTGAAAAAACATTTGCTTCTGGAAAAAACGGAGTACTTCTACTTCTGGTAAAGCATGCTAGAATTCTCTGGGCATTGATTTTCAATGGTAAAAGACAAAGCCAGTTTAATCCTACAGTTGCACGGTAGACAAGAATGGTAAAAAAAATTACAGTAAAAAGAAAAAGAAAAGGAAAGGAGAATAGAACACGTGTAACCGGACGCTCCTCCGCTCCTTGGCATCAGTTTTTCCCATGTGAGCGGTACTCTTTTCTCCTTCCCAGTTTTCACTCGCAGTCATATCATCCTTAAACTACCAGTCTAATTTCAAATCTAGGGTTTTCTTCAAAATTCGTCGAAAATCCCATTAATGGCGAGTGAGCATGAAGGATCAATTGCGAACATATTAGAACAAGATACATTAAAATGGGTATTCGTTGGAGGAAAAGGAGGTGTTGGTAAAACAACATGTAGTTCAATAATATCAATACAATTAGCTCGAGTTAGATCTTCTGTTCTCATTATCTCAACTGATCCTGCTCATAATCTCAGTGATGCTTTTCAACAGAGATTTACTAAAACTCCTACTCTTGTTAATGGATTCACAAATCTATTTGCCATGGTAAATTATTGTTATCTCGTTTCTTTCGATTCAATTCTTAAAGACTTCAATTGTTTTCATCTTTAGAAAAATTAGTTTGACTCAATTTGGTTTAGGTTGATTGATAAATTGGTAATGGTGATGACGAATTTGGGGATTTTTATGTGTTCGATATGAATTTGGGGTAGTATATTTTATGAAGCTAATTTAGGGTGTCGGTGATAATTTGATGTATGCTTGTTTTAGGAAGTGGATCCTAATGTAGAGAATGATGATTTGCCAAATTCGGAAGGAATGGATAGCTTTGTATCTGAGCTTGCAAATGCAATCCCTGGAATTGATGAAGCTATGAGTTTCGCAGAGATGCTCAAGTAAGTTCTCTCTTATATTCTCTTCTCCCTTTTCATTTTATCTCTTGCAACATTAGAAAGTCGGTAGAGAAAAAATCTGTGCGTCTAACATCTTAGGTAGCGTAGTCAAAAAAAAATGTAAGGCAAATTTGGAAATTTGTGTTTGCCTGAGTAAATAGAGATTCTTTTTGCCCTTTACTTTTCTGTTGAAGGGCAATCCCAGGAGCTCAGCTTTTTTGCATTCTGAGTAAGCGGTTCGCTCCTAGTGATGAGTTGACTATAATGTAACCCTTTATTCTGTTATTATAATGACCGAAGTTGTGTAATACCCAGGTCTGTACTACTTTTAATGTTTTTCGTTTGCTGGATGCTGCACATTCGTCTTGATGGAAAATGTGATTTATCTCATGCTCTTTGATAGATACTGCAGTAGCCCTTGTTGTGGGTACTGATGCAGTATTACTATTACACATTCTTAAATCCCTAAAACCAGGAGTTAGGGCGTAAATTGCAACTGGGAATACGTACTTGATACTGTGGGCAACAAAGAAATATCAAGTTAAAACAATATGGTATTGTAGTGCTGCAAGTGTAATTTGGAGTATACTGTTAGGGAATCGAGAAATAACACGATCCTCTCTTGCTAGCAATTAGGATGTTCACTTAGGATAGGAAGTCAAAGTCATAAGGCTGATATGAGCCTACTGTAATGGAAGAACATAGTTTATAACTGAAAGCTTAATAGAGCCATTGAATGAATGCTAATGATCACAAACTTCGGCTCAGTCTTTTTTATTGAGATGAATGTAAATGCATGGAGATGACAATTGGCTAAAGAGGTGATTTGGATATTTAATGTACGCCAAGAAAGTGAATGATTGTGACAAGGACTGGCTGAGATACTTGTTGATGGCTGTTGTCCAATTGTCTCATTCTTTATGGTATACACTTATGGCATACAAGAAGTATGTTTACCTGATCTGTCTGATCAATCGAAGACTATCATTTTGTTTGTTAATTGTTGACATCACTGATGTACTCTATATTCTGCAGGTTAGTTCAAACAATGGATTACTCTGTGATAGTATTTGATACAGCACCAACTGGCCATACTCTAAGGCTACTGCAGTTCCCATCAACACTGGAGAAGGGTCTGGGAAAACTTATGAGCTTGAAGAATAAGTTTGGTGGATTAATTAGTCAGGTATTTGTTGATATGCCTCTCTCCCTCTCCCTCTTTTCTTCCCTGGGTCTCGTTACCATTTGATTCCAAATAGAGTAGGTCCTTCTCAATTGAACAAGCTAGTTTGTCCATTATATGCGCTTAGTTAGTGGGAACTAGTGTAGTATTTTTATGTCGTAGCTGGCATTGATACCTTTTCATGACAGATGAGTACGCTTTTTGGAGTTGGTGATGAATTTGGTGAGGAAGCAATCTTAGGGAAACTCGAGGGTATGAAAGATGTAATTGAACAAGTGAATAAGCAGTTTAAGAATCCGGTATGATCTCACATGCTGAACTCTCCTGTTTGATCCAAGCGCTTAACTTACATTTTTTACTTATTTATTTGCATCTGTTTTTCTTTGGGCAGGACTTAACAACATTCATATGTGTTTGTATTCCTGAATTCCTTTCCCTCTACGAGACAGAGAGGCTGGTGCAAGAACTCACCAAATTTGAGATAGACACTCACAATATCATCATTAACCAAGTACTTTTCGATGAAGAAGGTTTGTTTTCTTTTTCTTTTTACTGTTGCTGTTATATTATGCTCAGAAACCAGTTCAAATCAACCACTTTTTACAGTTGCTGTTATATTGTGCTCAAAAACCAGTTCAAATCAACCACTTGAATGATTAACCCGTTCTTTCAAAACCAATATCTTTAACCTCTCTCGCGTGTGTTACATAATAAGGTTAAGTTTGAGTTGAATTTGTTAACTCAGGTGTAAATTGGGCCAAGAAGACCCACCAAGTGAATCATTGCATTGATTATGAATCAAGTAGTACCATCTTTTACATTCCTAGTACTTGTATTTGATTCGTCGAACTGGTGCTGATCTTGTAGGTGTTGAATCTAGGTTGCTAAAAGCACGTATGCGAATGCAACAAAAATATCTTGATCAGTTCTACATGTTGTATGATGACTTCAACATCACAAAGTTGCCGTTGCTTCAGGAGGAGGTCCGATACTGGCTCCGTTTAAAACCACCGTTTTCATCCATTAGTAGTACTTTACTTTTGGTTTTCCTATTGATGACAGGACTTGAGTTTTACAGGTGTGTGGAGTTCAAGCTCTGAAAGATTTTTCACATCATTTTATTACACCGTACCAGCCTGCCATCACTAAAGGGACAGTGGAAGGAGTGGAGAAGAGAATAGTCATACTAAAGCAGCAACTAGAGGAAGCTGAAGCAGATCTTGAGAAACTGAAAAAAGGAAAATAAAAGGTACGGTCCTTTATCCCGATAAGTACCAACATTACCATACTAATTCAGCTTATGCTTAATTTAATGGGTTTACTATTGTTAATTACGTTCATCATCCATACTAATTACTGGACTACTTTAAAACACTAACTCTATTATATTGTTCATGAATCAGGTCTTGGTAATCCTTAAAAGTCACTCCCTGAGTCCCCTGAAGAAAGTTGATAATGCACCTAATGCTGGTCTGATGGGTGAAAGCCCAATAGGTACTAAAGAAATGACCTGAGGCCTTGTAAGATTTTTTCTGGACTGCATGACGCAGGACACCAGTATTAGATCGGCCGCAGATTGAAACTCAACTTGAGACACCAATGTTTTTGTCTAGTGTTGTGATAATATACTCGTATGCAGGTCAATTTTTTAGATCCTTCGTTACAAATCACTCCCAGGGTCCAAATCTATAGATTCGGGGAATCATTTAAAGTGATTGCTATACTTTCAAGTGTACGTTGCGTATATCCATAACGTAGTAACTGGCAAATGATCAGGCAGTTGAGCCTTCTTTTCGCTCACCAAAAAAAAAGCCTCTTGTGGAGCGGAGATTTGAATTTTGAACCTTGAACCTAAACTGAAATGAGCAATATAAGCGCTAGGCACTAGCTCGTTTCCATGGAACACTTTTCTAGAATCAGGCAATGTAAGCGCTAGACCACTGAACCGCTAGCTTGTTTCCATGGAACTTTGTTCTAGAATCTAGGAGAGCTGTCCCTATTTTGTGCAGCATTGCCAATAAGGGTACCAAATTTTATTATAAGACAAAGTCCTTGCTTGTTTTAATCTTGGATTTGGTATCTCCTCGGTAAAACCGATACCCACGTTAGCAGCTATGGTTTTGCTGCAGTATTACTTCGATACTATCATTTTTTCAATTTGACCTTTTTTTAGGCTAAAATCAAATCTAAAAGTATATTTATTTATTTTTAAAAACGGAGGAAGTATCATTTAATCATTTTTATGCGGAAGTAACGGGTTAGTACTCACTGAAAACAAATAAAATATTTTGTATTTTCATTTCAAGACTCCAGGCCAGTTTATGTAGTCATCATTAATTTTTGTCGGTATAACTTAACATTCTAATGAACGGTCTAAGATTAATTAGTTTGGGACTTATAAAATTGTTTCTAAGTTCTATATGCAAGGTTCAAATTGGTTTTTCCTAATAGTAATTCTCGACAACGATCAGCTTTTATTAAGATATGTTTTGGACGAGGTGTTAGTAGCTAACGAGTTAATTGATTGATAGTCAAAGAATGGCAAACCAAGTAATCGTGTAAAGTAAATTTTCAAAAGGCTTTTTATCATGTCAATTGAAACTTCCTTGATGAAATCTTTCGGTTGATAGGATTTTGAGAGAAAAGATTAAGAGGAAGGATAACATGTTATGTAGACTCATGTTAGATTCTCTGTTTTAGTTAATAGAAGTGCAACATGATACTTCAAAACAAGTAGGGGATAAGACAAAGGGATCATTTTTTTTCTTGAGAAACGGAAACATTCATTCAATTAAATAACCAAGTTGTTAAGATTACAAGATGTTTCGGAAACAGAAATAGAAGATATTTCATTAGACTGTTCAATTAACAAAGATCGCCTAATCACTTCTGGAATTTGCACCCATGTTTGTTGAGAAAAGCTAGACAGCCTAGCCTCCTTTGCGAGAAGATCCGCTGAATTGTTGCCAGTTCGAGGAATGAACTGGAAGCCCAAAAAATTTGTAACCTCTGCCATCATTCTTTTTACCTCTTCTAATAACCTTTGAACCTGCCAAGAGATTGAAGTTTCCTTTCCATTCAAATAATCCATCACCTTTTTACAGTCCCCTTCAAGAGAGAAATTTGATAAAGATCTTTCTCTCGCCCATTTCGCGCCTTCAAAACAAACCTAGTGCTTCCGCCTCTTCACCGAAGAAGCCTTACAAAGACCTCCTCTCGCTCCTTCAAAACCTGTTGCAGTCCTAAAAATCAACCCATACCCTGCATTAGTAACACTTGATATCCATGAGGCATCCACATTGATCTTAGAAGTATCGCCTGAAGGTCTCCCCCATCGTCTATTAGGCAAAGGCTTAACTGTACTTGGAATAATCATATTTGCAGTAGGTAGATCAGTCATCCCAGAGGGGGTCCAAAACTGGATATATCTCTGAATTTGGATCGACAAACTAATACTAGTACTAGCTTTATTTGAAAAATCTCTATCACACATTTCTTTCCATATGAACCAAGCTTTAGTTGTTGCTAATTCTAAAGACAAACTAGAAGAATCTTTGTTATTGATCCATTCATTGTAATGATCCAGAAAAGAATCACTGCTATGAACATTTGAAACATTGGGTGCTGGTGGTAGCATCCAAACAGCTTTTGCATAAGAACAATCAAAAAACAAGTGAGTCAAAGACTCCACAGGAGCACCACACATAGGACAAGAGATGTCTATTCCCCCTAAATTGGTCGACAACTGTTGCCTAGTGGCCAAAGCATTATTTAAGCATTTCCAAAGGAAAAGCTTAATCCTTGGAGAAATGTTGAGATTCCAAACCTTTTTCCAGAATTTTTTTCTACAAACAGCGTTGACATTAACATTCTTTGGCTCACACAGTTTAGCATATAAACTTTTTACGGTAAAAATCCCATTACTTTCCAATTTCCATCTAATTTTATCCTTATATAAAACCCCGTGCCACATGAGGAGCCTTATATTAAGAATGTTACATGCCACATGAGGAGGAAAATTACTATTTACCAAAGCCACATTCCAAGATAGAGAGACATCATCAATCAAATCAGAAACCAAAATGAGATCGGGTCCAAATTAGGACAAATTTCAGCAATAGTAGTTGTCAAACCAGGAACCCACCAGTCTTTTCTTATGTCAATTGAACAACCATCTCCTACTTCCCATATGGAATTTTGTCTAACCAGAGTAAGACCTTTCCTAATACAACTCCAAATCCAAGAACCTGTCTTGGTTGGCTTAGCATTAAAAGCCGAAACTTTAGGGAAATATTTCGATTTAATAAGCTTTGCTGACAAGGAGTCGGGTTCATCTAATAATTTCCAGGCAACCTTGGATAACATCGCAAGGTTGGCCTTTCTAGCGTCTCTAAATCCTAACCCTCCTTGTGCAATTGGTTTACAAAGAAAGGGAAAAGATTTGATATAGATACCTTTACGATTAGAATCCTTACCCCACCAAAAATCTCTTTGGATAGCATTCATTTTGTTAGTTATTTTCTTTGGTATGAGAAAACACCCCATCTGAAAAGTAGGGATACTAGATAAGACGGACTTGTTTAAAACCATTTTACTAGCTTGGACTAAAATTTTGCTCCTCCACCCTTGAATTCTGTTTTCGATTTTTTCCACTAAGACATCAAAAGTTTTCAACTTAGATCTATCAACAAAAAGAGGAGCCCCCAAATACGAATCTTTAATATTGATTTTTTTAATTTTTAGCAAACGTAACATCATTCTTTGGTGCCTCGGATGAACCTTTTTACTGAAAAACACACCTGATTTGCTAAAATTTATTAGTTGACCAGACGCCTTACTAAATTGTTCAATAATTTTCAAAAGATTACGACATTCACCTAAGTCAGCTTTTGCAAAAAGCAAACAATCATCGGCGAAAAGTAAATGAGAAATTGGCGGACTATCCTTTGTCATTTTAATGCCACGAATGTTTTTTGAGACTTCATTAGATAAAAGCAATCTTGAAAATACCTTCATACAAAGGATAAAGAGGTAGGGAGATAAAGGATCTCCATGCCTTAATCCTCTAGTAGGTTTGAAAAATTGACCAGGTTTACCATTTAACAACACCGCTATTGAAGTAGTTGAAACACACTGAAAGATTAAAGAACACCAATCTTGGCTGAAACCAAATTGCAATAAAGTTTTGCTTAGAAATTCCCAACTAACCCTGTCGAAAGCTTTCGACATGTCAATTTTCACACCCAACCAACCCCCTTTTCCTTTCTTTTTCTTCATTGAATGCACAATCTCATGAGCAACTATAATATTGTCTGAGATTTGCCTAGAAGATAAAAAGGATGACTGGTACGGTGAAATTACCTTATCCAGTAGTCTTTTCATTCTATTTGCGAGTAGTTTAGCTATGATCTTGTAAGAAGTATTACAAAGACCAATAGGTCTGAACTCACTAGGATCTTTTGGGGTTTTGGTTTTTGGGAGTTTTATTTAATTCAGGTAACAAAGTTTTTGGATAAAATTTTTTTGAACTGTTGAGGGAGACCACTTGAGGCCCAATAGTACCCCAATTATGTTTGTAAAAACTTGCAGGAAACCCATCAGGGCCTGGGGACCTATTGGCCTTCATATTTTTAACTATACCAAAAATTTCATCATTATCAGGAATTCTAAGCAAAGCAATATTATCAGATTCAGAAATCACAGGCTCAATATGCACAAGAATATCAGGATTTAAAGCATCAGATGGAGCAGTAAACAATTGAGCAAAATGATCAGCCAACACAACAGCAATTTGATTTATATCTTTAACAACATGACCATAAGTATCAATAATGCAATCAATGTTATTCCTCTTCCTTCTATTAAGAGTAGCCTTATGGAAATACTTAGTATTTTTTTCTCCTAAAGCAATCATATTATCCCTAGACTGTTGCTTTGCTATTTCCTCCTGTGTGTTATACAAAAGTTCAAGTTGTTGCAACTTTGAGTTTTTCATGGCCAAGTTATGAGGAGATACTATCCTAGTATCCAGTTTTCCCAAATATTTCAAAAGAAACTTAATTTGTTTTGTAGGATTACCAAAAACAATACGTTTCCAAGTTGACAAACTTTCTCCTAGATCATGAAGATTTGCAGCTAAGGTTTTTGCTGGTTCACTCAATGAGTGGTCCTAAGAATTATTAATCAAATCAACACATGAAGCATTTTTTAACCACGTATCATAGAATTTGAAAGGATACGAGCAATTTAAAGACACATTATCAAGAAGCAAACAAATTGAACTATGGTCTGAACCTACAGCAACTTGATTCGTAAGAGAAGCTTTAGGAAATTGAAGTAACAATTCTGAGTTATGAAAAGCCTTATCTAATCTCTCTTGGATTTTCTCACCTCCCTCCCTATGATTATTCCAAGTAAAAATATTGCCTTTAAAACCTAAATCCTCTAAACCAGACCTTTGTATAATTCTAGCATAAGCACTAACTTCTTTACTGTTGAAGGGCAACCCACCTTGCTTTTCAGACTGATCAAAAACCACATTAAAATCCCCTAAGACAACTTAAGGCATACCATTTCTATTGACCCTAGAAGCAATTTCTTCTAAAAAATTCCAAGCCACATGTTTTTCCGCCGGATACGGACTTCCATATAAACAAGTTAACAACCATTCTTTCATAGAAAAATTTGATTTGATAATCACATTTATCATATTGATATTAGAATGAACAATTTCGAATTGATACCCATCTAACCAAGCAATTGCAAGACCACCCTTAGTACCAGCTACTCCAACAGGATCAACCAATAAAAAATTTGGAAAACTAGACAAGAGTTTTCTCATCAAAGGTTGTTGTGACTTAGTTTAAGAAATAAAAAGAACATCAGGCTTCTCAAAATTTATCAGGCGATTCAAATGATTACTAGTTAATTTAGGCCCGCAACCTTGGGCGTTCCATGAGACAATTTTCATGACACAAAGAAAACAATTGAACCAAAATCGAAAAGGAAAATCAGCAGACGCAAAGGCAAAATCTCTAAGGTAGTATAAGAAAAGATTATAAGGGTGTGAAGAAACTGAGAAAAAAGATGAATTCTTAATAAAAATAAGAAGACTAACCTGTATTGCAGTTCTAGGTGGAGAAGTTCTTTCAAACACAGTATTAACCAAGATTTCTAACTCCACTTCAATTTGAACGGTAATAATCAAAGCTCCTTTCCCGCTTGCTACTAGAACATACCACTTTTGGGACCAGCAATTAACCTCAGCTTCTTCACCCCTAGCTCCTTGTAAATTTAACGTTATGGACCAACAATTCACATCATCAGTAAAATCTAATTCACCTCCAACCCTAGAAAAATTATCAATTTCTTCACCAATTTCCTGAATCTTTACGACTTTAAAAAATGCATTCAAATTAGCATCTTTATTAATACACTTAAAAGATCTTAGGATTCCCAAATTTGATTTTACCACCTTCAAAGATGCTTTTTTAATTTTCTTTCTAATCTTTGAATCTTCTTCATATTTATTAATCCAACCCTAGACAAAGGGATCCTTTATCACCTTTTTTGTTTCTTCTTGTTGGGAAGCTTATACTTACATGATTAGGCAAGCTCAAGATCGAGGATTGCTTTCTAGGATTCAAGCTAAAGATGGTGACATGCTAATTAGTCATTTGCAATTTGCAAATGAGTTATTATATTTTGCATGTTCATGTTTGTTAGGTTAAGAATCTAAGATTAGTTCTTCTTTGTTTTGAGCTTCTTACATACCTTGAATGAAAAAGCCATATTCATGGAGTTGGGCATGAAGGTGATTTAATTGAATTTCCTTAATTTTTGATTGCTATTTAGAAACTATTGAATTTTTTTTTTTTTGCCAAGTCCAAATGGTTTATTACAACAACAACAAAAACGTAATTACAAGAATTACAAAATGGGGCACAAGCCCCCCCACCCCCATAAACTAAAGGGGTGAAAAATGAAGGAAACACATAAGAGTTCAAGTCCCTAAAATCACAACTCATAAAACCTAGATAACATCACTAAAAAAAACAAAAAAGAAACTACTTATTTGGGCATACCCTGGAATCCATATCTAGTGTGGTGGTGTTGCAAATTAGGATAAGGTGGTGGATAGATTTATATCTAAGCGGATAGGGAAAAAAACTTTTGTTATTTAGAGATGGAAAGATTATACTCATCAATAGTGTTTCTGTTAGTCTATTCATTCATGATATGTCTTCATATGAAGTTTGATGCTCGTGATTAAGAAATTAGACAAAATACGCGAGCATCATTTTTCGAGCCAATTTTCACAAGAGTTTATTTCTAAAAAAATACCTATACACATAATTAATACACATAAAACACCATAATAATTAAATACAAAATGAGTACTAACAAAATAGAGAAATGTGATCAATATGTCTATCACTTCCTATCCCGTCCATGCGAAATTCACAATTAGTGCATGCCTATGTCGAAAGGATTGATAGGTAATATAACCACCCAAGGAATGATATGCAACTTACTTCATCAAGTATGGAAATAATCATCTCTTGTATCGCATTTCCGAGCACGATGATATGAGTAACCATTATGTCACAATCACCTCGCAATTAGATGATATGATCGACAAGGTGGTGGACCACTAATGATGCAACTCATTGTAGCTTCCTACGTACCCTCCTCTGTGGCTCGAAGGGATCAAGCGTTGGACGTAGTTCATCCACGTCGGGACAAGCAACTAAAGTTAACTCGTAGTATAAGGCCAAAGCCGAGCAAAGCATAGTCGTACATATAGGCCAAATGATCCTTTGCAAATGATGACCAAGAGTGTGCATTGTTGGCCTTTCCTTCGTTTTGCACCGTGGTGTGCATTCTTAGTTTCACAACGTCGCGATGATGATGCCTAAGCATCATGAAGCTCTCTCGAATAAGCAACGCCCCACAATGATGCTTTTGCATCATATAGTCTTTTCCCGCTAAGCTTTGAAGTTTAGTGGTGCATTATTCCTTAATGTACCTCCAACCAACTTTCGTCCCTATATATATCTTTTTCACATTTCTACAACTTAAATTTTGAGAGCTCTTTGACATGCCAGCTTCACTATTCATAATCGTTTGCCATGCACCCTTGTGTAATGCACCACGGTGGTGGTATTTACATCTCAGCCTGATGGCCAACCTGAATATTGCACCATAGTGGTGCAATATCGTACTCAGTCGGCCTGAAGCATCATGATGGTGCTATATTGCACTTGTCCAGCCTTCCACTGGCTGATGCACCATTATGGTGCATCATTGCGCTTGGATAGCCTCCAACTGATGTGATGCATCATTGTGGAGCAACTTCTATCCTGAGCCAACATGTTCTTAATACGCAACAAAAGCTTCGAGATGAAGTTTCATCTCATGCAAATGACGCAATTTTGAGCATGCGCTTTGGATAAAAGTGTGGGTGTTATAGGAATTTTCCAGTTTCATAATGTGAACTACCATCAAATGTTAAATCTTGGAAAATATCAGTTTCTCACGACGTTTCATACTATTATGCTAATGTTATGGCCTTGTTGGTTTTCCACCTCGTACTACATAGGTCCTTACTATGACGGTTGGACTCTAAAAATCGTACATTTTGCAATATTATGGCTTAAATTTGGGTAATGGTTGAAAAAAAAAAAAAACTCTCTCAGGATTCTGTGCCAAACCATATATGGGAAATCTTGATTCCAAAACGGGTAATTTATTTATTAAAAATTTTATTTTTATTTTTGGTTTCAAAATGTCTCTTGCAAAGGTATATTGTTAATTGTACAACCATTTGAAAATCTAAGACTTATGTTTTAGGTAGTACTTATAATATCAAAGAATGAACAGTAGAAAATTGTAACTAGCTCACCAATTTACCAACGATTATACTTGTTGACATCAAGCAATCACGTGTCTTACTCAAAAAAATTTTAAGTTTAAAACATTGGTTGAATTATTCTTAAATTAATTTTCAGGTATTTTATCTACATCAGGTTAACTTGATCAAAACTTGGTACCACTCTCTGTGGCTAGAATGATACATTAAATTTTTGTGAACAAGCTGTGTGTACAAGGAATTTATTTCAATATTGTTGGAATGGGTGTTTGTATTTGAGATATGAAAATATTTGGTTGAAGAAGAAGAGGGAAGCAGACGTTGACGATTTGTCTGATACTTAATTTTTTTTCCTAAGTAGTGTGTGAATAACTTGTGATGATTTTACTAATTTGTCCAGGTCATAAGTATTACCGGACATGGTACACCTTTTAGGGGGTAAAAGTCGGTTTTTGGACCTAGCTAAAGCACATCTGAGACTTATTTCTTACCTCGCTTCGACTGGTATACTATATTTATATCTTCTTATCCAAAGTGTAATGGTTGGTTACAATTAAAAAAAAAAAGAAAAAAACAAGAAGGATATCAGTTTCTTAATGGTATGTACGCAATAACTAATATTTTATATGTACTAGATCTTAGTGTTTAATAGTCAAGAATACAAAACAAAGCTAGGCTAAGTTTGCCTGTCTGAGTGGTGGTCAGGATTTTTCCGTGGGAAAGATAAATCAAGGGCTGTGGTTCTCCTGACCACCCCCTACAACTCGCACACGTGGCATGAATTCCAATATTATGAATGAAAAATGAATACTCAAGTCAAGATATGGAATTTCAAAAATTATAAAGGGGAGGATCGAACTCATGACCTATTGTGTCATAAGAGTGGCCTCTAACCAGTGTTCCACCTTGGTTGGAATTGATAGAAAAGATAAATCAACAGTGGTGGTTTGTTCAACTTAAATACCATAATTGCTTTATATTAATTAGTGTTTCACTAATTGCACATAATAAATAATCTATTCATTATAAAGTGTTTTATTAATTAGTGTTTCACTAATTTCTCATAATAAATGACTAATCATTTTTTAATTATAAATGTTTTCTTAATTAATTATAATATTTATTTCTATTAATAAGTTATTTTGATAAATAGAATCAATAGACATTTTCTCATGATACAATGAGTAGTAGAAGAGGTGGAGGCCGAAAGATTAGTGGTGGTTAAGGGCTGAGCCAAGCACAATTATATTTATTTTTGTTCTTTTATCGTAAAATGGGATACAAAGTCCATTTTTACCTGTATCCAACTTGCCAAGAATTTTTCTACCTCTCTCCTCAAAATCCCGGCTCCGCCCCGGTTTGTGGTGGAAGAAGTAGTGACGGTGAATGATGGTGAGTAGTGATGGGCAATATTAATTTTATGTTGTCGTTACAACATCGATAACATCGTAGTGTGGAAGATGTGGTTGGTTGTTTTTAACACTTTTGATAAAGGAAGGTACCATATATTTTAGGGATGATATCATACACGACAATATTTTCATGATCGTAGTTGGATCACCCAAATGGTACCCCGTTATCATTGGTACTATATCGTATAAATCATGATTTTTTAATGTTAAAATAAAATTGATTGCAATACAAAAAAAACATATATACACGGAAAAATAAAATAATGAAACTAATCAATTGACGAAATTTTGTTCAATCTAAACCTCATACATGGCATTTGTGATTGAAAATTAGAATTGCGTCCAACAACCTACATGGGATGGGCTAGTGATGGTGGCAAAGTGGTGGAGTCAAAAGTTGACATTAAGGAGGCCTATTTTTTTTTTTTTAAAAAGAAACATGTAAACTTTGGTGGACTAAACCATAAATATATATTGACAAAGTACTATTTATAAAATAAACTAAGAAATTTATGTAGTTATTAAAAATTTAAGGGTTAGAGCCAGTTAGTCAACCCTAGGATCCTCCACTAGGTGGTGGTGGATAAAAAGTGGATTCATATGGTTTTATGGTGGTGGCGGTATTGGTGAACAAAAACATATTATGCTAATTTCATAACGCCACAAAATGTGTAACGCTATATTATAAAGTATAAAACGTGGTTGATCATTCTAATGTTAAATTAAACTCGATAAAACACATGTCCATTTTAAAAAATTGGTGCAATCAATTGCCATGTTATGTAATAACTAAACGAACGACACGAATCAAGATCGAACATATGAAATTATTTATTATCGATTTGTTTATGTAAAGAGTGGTCGATTTGTCCTAGGCAAAGATAAATGATTAATTAAATTTCTATTATAAATGTCCCTTTAATAATCTAACATAAATACATAATTTTACTAAAAAATATATTAATTCTAATGGTGGTAGTGTAAGTAGGGTTAGTATAAGCGGTGGCGGGTGTTTGTGAATGGTGGAGGCGGTAACATTACTATTGGTGGAAGAAATAGTGGCGGTGGATGGTTTTTATGGTGGTGCGGGTGTTGGTAATAGTAGTGTATAATAACAGTTTTTGCTTTTTAGTGAGTTTTATTGTATTGTGAAAGATGTAATTGGTTGTTTTTAGCACGATTGATAAGGATAAAAACCAAATATTTCGAGGATGATACCGGAACGTATAAGACAATATGATCATGACTGCTCGATCACCCGTATTATATAAAGGCAATTGGTGTACCGCGTAAGAGAATATTATCGCTCTCTCAAGTACTATTACATTCTTTTTCCTGAAAGACCATCAATGTCGAGTTGTTTCGCGACAACTACCTACAAAGACAACAACTTTCACTCAATTACCGATATAAAACCTTATTGACCAGGAAAATGTATTTGCATTCTAAAATATTTGTTTGAAAATTATGTTTGTTCATCAAAATCATCATAAAAACCTCTAAATCATAAATCTAAATTTCGCCTCCGATGTTTATAGAATATTTTTTATATTTTACATTCTCAAATCATGCGACCTCTTAATGACAAATCAACAATATCAAATTACGGATCAATATGTATAGGTTTCATTCACTGGGTTAGAAGGTAGAGTATACACAGATAGGTAGATCACACGCAGAACATGACTGAGAATACTTCAATAATTTGGTCAAGAGATAAGGTCAAAAATTTAAGATTAACTTTCTATAGGACTAATTAGATCGGCTTCGATAGGAGCTGAATAAAATATGGATTAATAATAATTTTCACGTAAGACAATTGCAAAACATAGTTTGGCTAACTCTACCTATGTAAAGAGTGGTCAAGATTTGTCCTTCCTCAATTGCTATGTTATGTGAGAAGAAGGTGATATCTAAGATTGAGGTATAATTCAAATCTATTAGATTCATACCATTTACAATTGGATGCCTTGAAAAAATTGACGTGTTGTTATTATTATTACAGGAAAGGGATACACCGACCACACTTGCGCAAATAGCTCACTTCGCAAATGATTGGTGTTGCCTATACTGTCTAGAATGCAACGAGGAATTTGAGGAAACAAGGCACCTAAGCGGTGTCCGGAGTATTTTGGATATAGTAACTTAGACCCGATGTAATACTTATGTTTTTTTTTTTTTTTTTTAGTTTTTCCACAATCTATTTATTTAAGAAAAATGAACATTGCAAATACATAACGACAACAAAAATTAGACAGATTGCGTTTGACAATAATGGCTACTGATGGTCCGGAAACGACAAAAGAAAGGAATTGTTGTAGAAGAATTGTTGGGATATACAACTAATACTTGATACGAATGAAAGAGGTATAACTATTTCGATTCTCGAAATCACATAAAGTTCACAAAGAGAAGATGACATCAAGTTTAAAGTTAGTAACAAACATAATATGGATAACTAAAATGTTAAAAACAAACAAGATATATAAACTTAGAAAGTCGTGGGACTTGAAGAGGCCAATTTTGAAAACTACAGTCTTAGAAAGCAACGATCCACAATACCATAATTTTTTTTTATAAATATTCAACGTAGAATATGTCAACCTTTGGTAAAGGATCTATTGACAATCTATTAATTTGAAATAGGATCATGGAGTACAATATGTGTTCAAGGTTCTTTATAAGGTAATGTGTCGCCAGATTGTATTCCAAGTGAAGGTAGGAACATACGTAAGTGACAAAATGTCCAAGACTTTTGAAATTACTAAAGCCTTCGTTAAGACGAATTGTTGGGCACAATACTTTGTTGAAGATTTAATGGCAGAGGTTCGCATATATACAATCCATTCGAAAAGGTAATGGGTACACATTTTAAACATTGTCATCTAATGGGTGTTGAAAAATTACAGAAAATCATGTCACATTGGATAGTTTGTATCATTCGTTCGATGCAAAAATACTATTCTCTCGCCTATTTGGAGGATCGACAACATAACCATGATAGAAGAGTCACTGAGCGAAATAGGAGCATGTGGAGACTTTTATGGACGATATTGATTAGTTGATTTCACTGAGATGAGCGTTGCTGACGACATATTTCCAAAAAATATTTAAACTTCCATGTTCATGTAGAGCATTTTCTCATTATAAGCAATGAACCTAAATAAAAAAGTGTCTGGAAGTTAAGATTATATTTCTTTCGTTTGAGCAAATCTCCGATGCAAAACATTAAAGGAAAAAACAAAGTAAAAAAGAAAGGAAAATCCCAACTATTTTTATGACAAACACATATTAAATCATAAGGAGTTGATAAGTATTCGGGACACAAATTATACGATATATTAAAAATGAACCAACATCATGGCCCGTGCCGTTACGGCACGGGTTAAGGGCTAGTGTACTATTAAACTGATGATTTTTTTGAATTTTCAGCATTCAAACATTCATTCACGATTACAGTTACATTTTTTTTCTTCACTAAAATTTCTAATCAAGGACAAGAAACGATAGTGGGTAGAATATGATAAATGGTGGTTGGTAGTGGAATTATTGGTAAACACGGTTCAATGCTTTGGATGAAACATTCCAGCGGACTAGGATATGAGGTATGTTCTAAACTATTGAAATAAAGTCAAAGTTTTCTTTTAATTTAAGCTTTTGCATGACCTCTATCCATGGTTCAACAATATATGCAATTGATTGGTTGCTATCATATGTATAACTTAATTTATTTATTTTTATGGATTATGTTCTGTTTTTGGTTAGAGGGTAGAACTAAATTAGTTTTTTTTAATGATGATTATTTTAGGTATAATAATAGGATGTAAAGATAAATAACGAATAAATTTCAACATGACAGTCATACTTCCAGTTATCTAAGTAGCCAAGTCAGGGAGTCTTATATTCAGTAACTAAGCCTACTGGATCTACACTTTCCACACATTCTGTAACTAAGCCTGCTCATGTGACCTCTATATCATCATAGCCAAACAACTTACTTCGCATGTATTAGTTTAGTGATATTGTGGAGGATAATGATCCTGAAGTGGATCCCGCAAAGAAAAAATCTAACCATTTAAATAAGTTTTGTACCAATTAATTAGTTGTTACTCTCTTTATTTAATATTACAGGATTTGGACTTCGCTAAACAATGTACCAAATGTTCAATCACTCACTCAATATAACATGACAGAAAAAGGTAAAAACTAAAACAACTAGACTATCCACCCATGCATTCACAAACCTTTGGATATAGTTAATCTTGACCAACAAAGATGAACAATGCCTGTGGTTAGGGACTAGGGGAATCGAAAAGTGATTTTATATTTAGAATAAAAGGATATGTATTACTAAGAGCCAAACCAAAATAGAGTACAAAAGGGAAAAAGTAATTGTCATGCTATCAAGTCAGGAAATGCCATGTTATGAGTTTTAGACAACAACCTATTGGTATTACCACTACCTTCTTTCTGGTTACTTAACTTATCTAATCTAATCAACATATTTAGGAATACAAGTAAATCTTCCTTCTAACTACTAAAATTGAAGATTTTCTTGCCTTGACCGCCACTTTATCTGTCACAGAGTTGCCAATTCTATGAACAAATATGAAACCCAAAAAGTTGTTGCAGTCTGCTAAGATTTTTATTGCTTCCTTAACTAATATTTGATTCCCCTAGTCCATCATTGTCACCTTTCCTTTGATACCACCATTCTCTCACAACCTCCTTTCATCCAGAAATGCGTCAAACCTTTATTTTTGACCCATTTTGCTCCTTGCAAGAGAGCTACAACTTCTCCCTTTTCTACACTTGAAGCAACGAACACTCCAGACTTGGCTGCTCATCCATTAGAAATCGAAAAGTGATTAGGGATGTCTTTTTATTCTCTCTTTTGCCTAGTTTTTACATTACTAGTTATGCTAAGACTTTTAATTTTTCTTACTTAAATGTTTATTTTACTAAGATGAAGTATTTACTTCTGAGAGTAAGTAAGAAAAAGCGTTGAATGTCAACTAATGAGATTTAGATAAAAATAAATAATAGAGAAGTTTGGTTAAAAGAAGAAATAAAAAGTTTTGTATGATTTTTGAAAATCCCTTTTCGAAGACCTTTGATTCTTCCACAATCTTGACTATTTTGAATATTATACCTTTAGTGAACACTTTGAATATGTAATTACGTAAATGATGACCATTATAGGTAAAACATGTAATCTTGCTTCAATAAAGTACATTAAATTCTTATGTTATATTTAAATACAATGGAGTCAAGCCTCAATTACTATTGTCTTTAAACATGTGGGTTTTAAATTTAAAAAACTCTAAGAAGATGCTTGGGTTTTAAAATTAAACAAACTTAAGTAAGATTCTTTTTACTTTATCAACATATTTTTAACATTTATTGATGGTGAAACCTGTGATTTCCTTGATGAAGTTATTTTATGAAAGAAAAGACGCATTTAATTAGGAACCATAAAACAAGAGGTACTATAACACTTATCTGATTTCCATTTAACGAGAATTTGTTCAATTTTTTTTCTTCTATTTTTATATATGCGTTTGTTTTTTATTCAATGATATTTAGTTTCAATTAATGATTTAGTGTTGAATTTAATAATAAATTGTGCATTTGCTTGATATGGATGTATTATAGTATCAAGAGTTTAGAAACTAAAAAAATATAGTTATTGGTACGGTAATGAAGAAGATATTGTTGCATGAAACATTTGGGATTTTGGGGTGTTTCTACTTGATTCAAAACAATCGTTTTCTTTTCCGTAAGCAATTTGTACAAATTATCAAAACAAAAGAAAGATTGTTATCTTAGTGCTAAGTATTGTAGTAACTCCTAATCGAACTGTTAAATCTTTGTGGTCATGAAGTCGGGTTACGAGAGGTATTACATTTTCTACCTGCCACTTGTGGCCGTAATCTTTATTTTATTATTCTTAGCTATTTATATTTAGACTTAATTATTTCTTATAAATCCCATTTTTCTCATTAGATACTTGGAGTCTTCGGGTGGAGAGTGCTCTTGTGGGTCTTTGGTATCCACAATGTGAACTAAAGTCAAGTGTTGCATTTTGGCCATTATCAATTTCTCACAGCGTCGTAGATTGATATTGGTGAGGTTATAGGTACTATGGGACATGGTTGCAGCCATATTCACCATGGTGTACCTTTATGGGGGTAAAAGATCGTTTCGGATCCAAAGACCTTTTGAAAGTTGTTTCATGCCTTGTTGTGACTTGTATCCCGTTTTTATATATGCTTATCCAAAGATTACCGGTTTTCTACAATCACAATCATAGTGACGCCAACTTTTTAATGTTATGTATACAATAACTAACAATACTTGATATCTTAATCATATATTTTAGTGTTAAATAATCCATTTTTGGACTGATATTGGATTTCCGTATGTTTCAGTATCCAAAAATGCCCCCAACATGGAAATAACGATTGTTTCCTCATTAAAATTTCTAATCAAGCACGAAAATATCTCATGGGTACAATATGATCAATGGTGGTTTGCTTTTGCAATTGTGAACACCATATATTCTGTGCTTTGCATGGGACATCCGAGTAGACTGGAATATGATTCCAAACTATTAAAATAAAATTAAAGATTTTCTCCTCTTAATATGGATTATCTCTTTATGGGTATCAAATATTTTGGAGCTTACTTTGTTCGTAATTCCAAGTTCCCATGATCATGAGAATTGCAGCCAAAACAACCTACTTCAGCCAAAACATTTTCCTTTCTATGGCTTTTGTTATTTCACTTAGTTTGTCCAGGATAATAACTCTGAATCGGTTCCATTAGCTAATAATATTGGCTTTCGTGGAATTTTTTGTTCTATATACGGGTTTTTCAAGGAAAACTTTGGAAGAGGAATATTTTTTGCCATTCACGAAAAACTTACTCTATTTCATGTAAAAAAAGAAGAAAATTATTTGATTTTCCATATCTTTCCATATCTTTAATACAAGTTCTCTCTTATAGGATTTGGACGTGGGAACTAAACAAACTAGAAGTTGAATCCTTGATTATAGCTGAGCAGAAAGTAAAAACTAACCACATTTAAATTAAGCTAGTTTTTTATTTTATTCATTATAACACTTACCCAACTTGTTTTACTGGCAGTGCTACTATGTTTTCATTGTAGCGAGTATTTATGCGATATGGACGATTTGTATGATAGACTACTCTCACCCTACATCGTTGTCAGCATCCCACTTGCCTATTAAATATTATAGTGAACCCATCCCTAGTATCAAAGGCATGTACCAGACAATTAGACACAAGAAGTTCTTATGTTGTCTTTATTGGAGTCAAACCTCCAATACTGTTGTCTTTAAACATGTGAGTTTTATAATTAAACAACCTTAAGTAAGATGTTTTTTACCGTTATAACATACTTTAACATGTGTTGATGGTAAAACTAGTGATTTTCTTGATGAAGTTATTTTATGAAAGCAAAATAGGACTTATAATATGATAAAATATTTATTTTATCAAACCATAAACCCTAACTAAACAGTAGAAATACAAAAAAAAAAAAAAAAAAACTTAGGCACAATGAAAATATAGATCTTAAGTCAAATTAAGTTGGATCCAATCATCCCCATCATCCATAACGCCTGCCAAATGATGCACATCTTTTGTTGCAATTGTTCTTGCCTTAATAACCACTTTACGTAGTTGTTTTTTCTCTGTGCAAATAGTAACTCCAATGATTATAGCACAAAGTATGGTGAAACCAATTTGAACCCCCTATAGTGTTTTCTATCTCAATGTGTTGCTGAAGCATAGATTTTGTCATATTGATATAATGAATTGTTTTCAAAATTTTAAATGCACTAGCATGTTTTCAATAGGATATCTTCGTCAACCAGAATATTAAGTTTAAGGGCTTGTAATTGGTTTTCTGATTTTATTTTATTATATATTAGGGTTTGTATGTATGGGGGTAAAACGAACAGAATGTATATCAAAGGATATAACACATAAATAAGTAAAAACTGCGCAAGTATTTGTCCGCATTAAATTCCACAAATTGGTATGTTTTCACATGTATTTGTTTAAAAAAGGCGTTCCCATACTAAATTACTAATTATTTTAAAAATATACAAAATAATTATATGTTCGTAATTGCGCAGACATAATGTTCATCAGAGAGACTAGTATAAACCTAAGTCTATTTATGAAGATGGCTTTCGCTCTAACATTTGGCTTTCCACATACTTCCCACCTCTTGTTTTATGCTTTTATCAGTTCCATACTAGCTTTTTGGGTTTTAATATTCGAAAATCGATACCGGTTATATCTTCGAGATTTTATTCTGGAGTGTTTGTTTCATGATAATATTGTTCCATTACAAACTAGATTATTCATTTATTGGCAGATGATGTGTTTTTTTGCTAACTCTTCAGCCTAATAAGAAAAACTGTAGAAGAAAACTATTTTATATTGTGTGAAGCACTCGTCTAAAACAATTGAACAAAGAAGATTCTTTCTATTTCTATCACTTTGCAACAAAAACTTTTCACTTCCATCAAATATCCTAATCTAATCTTGTTTTTCAACTTCCAAAACAAATTTCAATTTCTATCCGTCGATCTATTTAAGGTGATCCTCCATCAGGCCGATCTATCAATATAATCATTTTTCATTGATTTATACATTTAAAATTCGATTTTTGCAAATCTAAATTTCTGAAAATCACAGAGAACTGGTAGATATAGATGCGTCGTATTTACTGATATACACCGATTCCTATATTGTACTTTGTGTCCATGAAGATCATGCAGTAGAATCAGTGCATAAGATACGTCTGCAAACACCGATTTTGTTGATGTCATTCATATCTAAATATGATTACCAGAATCGGTTTATAGGTTGCTTTAACATCAACTGATACTGTCGTACAACTGTCTAAAGTAACAAAATAAATCCATTTTTCTGTCAATGATCACAAAGTTAGTTGTTCTTTGGGGAAATATCCATTTCCTCTTTAGATTCTTCACCAGCTTTTTGTCGTCAACTTCAGTATTGGAAATTTTTTTCTTGTGTCGTTGATGCCATGTCATTGCTACAATCACTCTAATAGTGTAGCTTTCTTATAGCGGTCACTTCGTAGCGGAAGGCCCGTTTTCCTTTGTTTGCTCTTTTTTTATCCGTTAGAACAACGGCCACAATTGGAATAGCTAACCGGGCGTGCCAGTAACTAGGGATGAGCATGGGCCAGTTTTTACCTCATCTGCATCCAATCCAGTCAATTACGGATTTGAAATTTGGCATCCGCATCCAATCCAACATCCAATGGATGCACGGATGAACGGATTTGGTACGGATAATCCAATGGATTTGTTGTAATTAAACTTTATAATGAAAAAATAAAACCAATTTAGAAGATTTCTTATAGAACCTACACATTTGATATATGTATATAAATATAAAAGTGTCATGAACAACACTCCAAGCAAACACCTTAAGAGTTCCTAAACTATTTATATATTTTCTAAAAATTATATAGATATTCTTAATCTAACGGTATGGATGTCCAATGGATTTTTAAGGTTGTATCCAGACCTAATCCGTTGGATTCCAAAAATCCCATCCGCCTCCAATCCATTAGCGAACGGTTCGGATATCCGTCCGCAAAAATGCGGTTGGTCCCGATTAAATTCACGGATTACGGGCCAGAACCCCTAGCAGTACCTGTAACATGACATAGTTAATCTTTGTTAGGTGATTCTGATTTGGGTGTGAGATGCTCTAGATATGGGTGCCATATGTGGATGTTGGTAAATGGGAACTTGCGAGACAAATATTGGGTTCGCCCACTAGGCTTTAAGTTTTGAGACAAAATTTACGGCGCTTAAGGGGTAGGGACAGGGTGGGTTCTTCAAGTCTGAAGCTCAAAAAAAAAAGAATTGATATATTTTTGAGAAAATGGGTCATTTGTCCAAAAAAATTTAAAACACGGTTCAAATGGACAAGTAAAAAAGTACGGGTGAAATAGCCAAAAAAAAATAGTAAGGATGAACCTGATTCATCCTGGCTTATACTTAAAAAATAGCGAGGATGAAACCGGATGCATCCTTGTGTAAAATGAAAATAAAAAAAAAATATTTGAAAATGGACAGATGAAACCTGGTTACATCCTGCTTATTTTTAAATTTTTGTCCATTTGAACAGTATCTTTTTTATTTTTGGCTATTTAAACAGTATCAAAACCTAAGTGTCTTTTTCACCCAGAAATTGTTGATTTTGGTCTTTTTGACCAATTTTGTGTATATTTTTACTAACTAATACCATAACCTACCTAACTTGTCATGTTTAGTCACTTCAAAAAAAAACAAAATTAGATTTTTTTCTAAAGATTTTAAACTACTAGTAGAATCAATTGAGCAAGTCTTTTTAATATACCTTTTGTGTTTCGACAAGTTGGAAGACCAATGAAATTCAAATTAAATGGTGGTAACCAAGGGAATTTGATTTACACAAAATTGGTTAAAAAGACAAAATCAATAATTCCTGGGTGAAAAAGATATTTAGATTTTAATACTGTTTAAATGGACAAAATATAAAAATAAATGACGATAACCAATTTCATCCTATCCATTTTCAAATTATTTTTCTTATTTTTAATTTACAACAGGATGCATCCAGTTTCATCCTCGCTATTTTTTAAGTTTAAGCCAGGATGAATCCAGTTTCATCCTTGCTATTTTTTTTTGTGTCCATTTAACCCATAATAATTTTTACTCGTCCATTTGAACTATGTTTTAAAAAAATTTGGACAAATGACTCATTTTCCGTTTGACTTACTATAGCAAGGAATTTGTTTGGTTCATTTCATTGGCAAAAATCATTGTTCTGAATGCTTAGAAAAACAAAGACCCATGAGATAAAACCCTCTTTTCAGTCTTTCTCCTTACTTCTTGACAAACCACAAGACACAATTACCAAACTCAAGGTGAAATCAGGAATTTTTTGAATCAACCGCAAACAAGTTAAATATCTAATGGAGTAGATAGATTTAATCAAAATCTATCATGAAGACAAAGAGTAGTATCTTTGGATTTACAAGCATCTCCAACTGTGAAATTCAAATTAGAACAACACCCAAATGAGCTGCCCTGAATATCTTCATAAATTGTATCGAGTTTTCTTCTTCCACTGGCACTAGAATACAACCTTGTGATCGGAGTCATCATCAACGATGGTGCTTTCTCTATGATCATATTCTCATTATTCTTTGATTTCATATTTCTCTCTATCGCTTTTCCCATCTCTTGCCTTCTCCTTCTCTTGCTTACTGAATCACACATACATTCTCCTCCGACTACACCAAAAATGAACCTTAAATAGCAATGAAGCACGAGCGCCGAATAAACGGATAAATATCTTAAAAACATTATTTAATGATGATGATGATGTTAGAATACGGGCATCCAACTCAAAACCAATTGGCAATGAGTGGAGAGGCCCTAATAGATTATAAACCGTGGAGAGACCCTAATAGATTATAAACCGCAGGATCTTAAATAACCCAACCATGTGGGACTAATAATCTCAACACGTCCCCTCACGTGTAGCCTCGGCGGGTCTTACAAACACGTGGACAATTAAATCGGGTGACGCGAGTAAAGGTGCGGTCAACCGACTTCGACACAAATAAATTGCTCCGATACCATGTTAATACGGGCCTCCAACTCAAAACCAATTGGCAATGAGTGGAGAGGCCCTAAGAGATTATAAACCGCAGGATCTTAGAATGCCCAACAATGTGGGACTAATAATCTCAACAGATGAAATAAATGGAGTTGTTTTAGTGACCGGTTATACCCAGTTGCTTGTGAGCAACTTCGGAGATTTTTGTCCATTCTTTAAAGTGTCGGTCACCGAAAAAGGGTGTGGCACCGGTTTTTGTCGGTTGTTTTCAGGGTGGAAAAGAAACAAAAATTCCTGCGCATTATCCATATGGATATTTTGTGTTGGAGAGTGTAGGGACGTGAAGTGCTAAACGGTTGGATATCTTACTTGGATGTTTCGTTCAATTCTTATCCATTCCAAAGTAGAAGAAAGGAGATAAGGACTTGTCTACCGGATGAAAACACTTAAAAATCCAAAAATGTAAGACTAATGGGCTAGATTGGAGGTGCTATATTAGCACATAAATGTTGCAATTCAAAAAAAAGTGTAAAAAAGTTAATACTAGTTCTCTTTCTTACCAATATTAAAGATGTGATCTAAAGATGCTGTAGAGTTTCTGTTGAATGATTTAATGAGAGAAAACTACCTTTTCGCTGAACGAAACTACGCCTTAAGAATATTCCAAGCATTTACGCTGAATGGTTCAGTGCCAATCTCGAGCGCGGAATGGAAACGCGCCATCAATTTTGAAAATAGCATAGATACTAAGATGACTTATTCCCATGAGAAAAAACGAAAATGCTAGAAATCCCCCACTTTTATACCCAAAAATTTTACACCCCTATGTGTCCATGTGTTATTGGCTCACTTTTAAAGCGGACCCCCTGTTTTTCCCAGATGGGGTAGGGTGAGGATGAAATCTACGGTGGATAAGAGTGACACATAGGGGTGTAAAATGGTGGTGTAGAAAAGTGGGGGATGGGAAGCAACTTCCGAGAAAAAACCACCTTCGCAGTACTATCTGACACCTTGACAGCTCCACAGTGGCATAAGCCATATTTGTAGCACTATCACGTGGTAAAATCAATAAAAAAATCATAAACAAGATATGAGTAATATCTTCTATGTGTTTCTGTTTTGACACCTTGGCAGCTGCTTCATCCCAAACAGAATACTCTGTATTTCCCACTTCGTTGTCAACTAAATCATCAAGCGCCGAATGGTTACGTGCTTTGACTGTGTTGACTGGTCAAGCGCGGGATTGTTCCGCGAAAGGTAGTAACGCTGAATGGTTCGCTATTTGTTTTGTTTCAAATGACCAAAGATGCTGGACTAGCACTCTTGTTAGAGAATCACCCGATCAAAGTACTACGTAAGTACAAGAGTCCTTGTGTTGGAAGATATTTGTAATGCTCGGTTTACCGGCTCACGTTAGTCGGTGAGTGTACGTTAGTTAGTGAGTGTACGTTAGTCATACGACTCGTAATGTCGTGTATTCTCGCTATAAAAACAAGAGCAAAGAATGGTCATTGTAAGAAGAGAAGAATTCAATTAAAAGAATCTCTCGAGCAATTGTCTAGCGACACATAAGCTCTTACATGGTATCGATACCTTCATTCTTCATTAATGGCTACTTCAAAATCAAATACAACTCATATCCCACTAACCTTTAAACCTCCATCCAAACTATCAACTACCAATTACATTCTCCGGAAATCACGGATCGTACCTGCATTACGTAGTTATGATTTGTTCAAATTTGTCATGGATCTCTCGCATTGTCCAAGAAATACATTCGTTCGTATCCAAGAAGATCAACAACACCACCGACGAACATGATTATGTCTCAAATCCTGAGTATCTGTATTGGACTGATAGGTGTAGAATACACCGTATTTACTATATAGTAGTTTATGCTTTCTTTGCTATTTTTCTTGTAAATTATGTATTTTACGCTTGTTTTGAGTTTTATAGCTACTTTGGAGTCGCACGGAGGAAAAGAAGAAGAAATAACCCTATTTGAGCCAAAAGGGTAAAATTGTCATTTCACCAAGGAGGGAATACTATACGGAGCCCAGCCGAGGATAAGGGGTGACTCAAATTACTGAATGAAGGACAACAATAGATAAGGGGAGGTCAAAGAGGTGTCCCTTATCCAAAAAGAAGGGAGTGAACTCTGACCCATATCCAAGCCCACATGTCTGATCCACCCATACCCTAACCTAAGCCCATCCATCTACACCTGCTCCACACCCGTACCCGGATCCACGGCCCGAAACCGGATCCAAACCTACTTCACCTTCACCCTAAACCGAGAATTTATTTCTCAATCATTATCGTTTTTCTTCAACACCTGAAAGTGAGAAGCAGTCAGGGCTGCTGCCATTAATCGATCGAGAGAGAACGACTTGCCGCTGTGTGAGCTCAGGGAGATGCTGAATCGAGATAGAGAAGCAGCCGCTGTTGTTATCAGAGGTAAAACCAAAGATGGGTTTGTGGCTGGTTGTCATGGAAATCAAGATCGATTGGGAATGATGGATGAAGCTACATATGTGGTTCTGAGATGAAAGTGAGAGATTGAAACCAAGAACAGATTGGAAATTGAGATGAATCTGTGGTAGTAGATTAGTTAGTTGCCGTTTCTAAGTCATTTCCGAGAATCAAGATGGGTATAAACTGGAATTAGAACTGTAATTGATAAATTGGAAATGGGTTTGTGAATAACGAGATGCTATTAGTGTTTTCAGAGTTGAAGCTGCAGCTATTGTGACTCAGTATGAGGAGGTGGTTCTGTGTTTGACAGATTCAGATAGAGAGAAGAAGAAGCTAACCCAGGGTTTAGATTTGTCACTGTAATTGAAGCTGTGTTTATTGAAAAGATGAAATAACAGAGTGGGTTTTGAGTACACTGTGTTGCCATTGGAGATGAAGCTGTAGTCATGAGTTGAATGGAGCTACAAATATGGTGTTTAACAGCTGAGAAGATGGTTTTGCAGGTGTGAAATTGTGTGTGTGCACCGTGGTCTTTGGAGAGTAATCATGGTACAGTCCGATAGCCGAGGCACTGGAGTGGTTCCGTGGTTAATGTGGAGATTGAGGAAGTTGGCAGTGACCCGGGATCACAGATGGGGAATTACAGGGAAAGATGCACTGGTGAAGATGGATCTGTGAATCGATTGAAATGGGTTTCGATTGATATCAGAGATGGCAATGAATTAGCCATATTTGTTTAGCTATTTCGATTCTGAAAGAATGGAGTATTAGTGGTCTCTGGTGAAGAGTGAAAGAATGTGAAGCTGTAGCTGGATTGAAATCGATGCTGTGTTGAAGCTCAAAGAAATTGAGGTCTGGATTTCTGGTGGTGGACTGTGAACCTGAAATGCAATGAAGAATGAAACTACAAGATGTAAAGGGTTCTGTGTGAAGTGATGGATGTATGGCTTGAGCTATGGGAGCTGACTTGGTGGTGCTGGTGAGGTTGAGATGAATGAAAGTGGTGCCACAGATGGATGATTGCGAGGTTGGAAGGATTATGGCAGATGGAATAGAACTCGGGAGCCTGGATGGAACTTGTGATCCGAGTTGATGGATCGTGGGCGTGGTGTTGCACTGGAGGTTGTGTGCTACGAGTTGCGGCTACGCTATAGGCCTGCCATGAAGTTACAGTGAAGGATTGAAGTCAGGGAATGAGCTCTATCGCTGCAGCTCGTGTTGTTGTTGTACATGAATGAATTGCAGGGTACCTGAGCATATGAAAGTGTTATGTGCAGCAAGATGGAGTTGCTGAGATGAATGCTAGGAGCTGAGCAAGAAACTGGTGTCAGGTGCTGTGATGGTGAACTGAATGGCGTGCGCTTGGATGGTGTTTGTTGGTGCTTGAAGTGAACCCTAGGCCTGAGTCGTAAAGTCAGTAGGAAGAGCCAGGATTGCAGGAATGGGTCTGTTTGGAAGAAATGGATAGCAAGCTGCTATGAGTGATTGTGTTGCTGTTGGAGGTGCAGGAAATGGCCTGGCAAGCCATTGGGATTTGGTGACTGAGCTGAGCAGCCAACATGGCTGGAAGCACAATCATGGTGCAGCAAGATTTAGCTTGTGCAATGGCTTGGCCAAGAACCCAACCGACCCCGATCCACTGGATCGACTTTCGACTCGGATTTCTTAACCGAGTTAACTCTCTGACTTGACCCGGTTGACTGACGACTGACCGTTAAGTTTGACCTATGACCGTTAGTCCTAACGGAGGACCGGACGGAATATTCCGTCGAATATTCTCTCGACGGAGAAATTTCCAGGTGGCCGGCGGCGACTTTTCCGGCCAAATTCCGGCCATAATCCCAGTTTTCCTAAGCGAGCAAAATTCCAGAATTTTCTATGGACTTCTCTCATGGGTATGAAGACTTGGGCTAGGAATTGGATGGAGAATTGACTCAAACTTGGAAAGAGAAGGTGGAAGAGTTGAGAAAAGCTTGGATTTGGAGATTGAATTGCAAAAGGAAAAGGATTCTAATCCTTAGAAGATTTGGAGAATATTGAAGCTTATAAATAGAGAAGTTTTCTACAACTTCTACACACCTCTCTACACACACAACACTTGTGTTTTTGCTTGCTTTTCTAAGATTTTTCTTTTTAACTATTTGTGTGAATTTGAAAATTCTTCTTTTAATTATTATTATTTGTGTGAATTTCAAAAACATGAGTAGCTAATTTTCTTATTGATTGAGGATGAATTCCTAGTTCTTAACATGATTTGAGTTTTTGTTTTCAAATTCTATCTTGAAGTTTTTCACATAATTATCGTTTGTTTTTACTAATAGGAGTGATCTTAAAGACACTTATGATTGATTGATAGATTGTTTAGAGTGCACGCTAAATTGATTTGTTAATTTAATCTAAAGCTAGTGAAAGTTAGGAGATAAGTAATCGTTTCTTGACTCTTTACATAAGTAGCAAACACGAGACCTTGCGGAGGGATTCCGTGGAGCAATTGTGTGTAGAAACAACGTTAGCAAGTAGACCTTGAGCTAAGAGTCTAACTACTAATATCAACCTAAGAAATTCATAAAACTTAATGCATGAGCCAAGTTACATCTAGGTTGAGCTAATTCTAGGTGGCTTGGTGATTAGAATCCGGTAGTCGAGAACTTCCGTGTCCCAGGTGATACAAGGGATTTAGGGGTTTAGCACTCGAGCTAGTCACTTTTACCTACGGTTGGTGATAATTTGTGACTAATAACAAGTAGAATAGAACATAACTTGATTCATTGTTTCGTAACGAAGAAGGATTCCTTGGTCTTGTCTCTCTTATTGTTTTCAACTTTCGATTTTAATTGCTTCGTTTATTTTTATTTTTTGCTTTTTACACCCCCTTTCGTGACAACTTTTACAACTAAGATCACTTGCTCTCGTGGGAACGAACTTGACTTCCATTATATTATTTTTAATTGAGTGGAAATATTGAATTAATTTGATTGCACCTACGACACGCATCAAATTTTGGCGCCGCCGCCGGGGAGCAACGGGCATTTTTTAGTTGTTTTTATTTTTCTTTTTTGCTTTGTTAGATTCTTTACCGTATCTAACTTAGTTTGTGAGAATCTTGTTTCAAAAAGTTATACCTTTGGTGAATGCTAAAAGGGGGTAGACCGAGTCCAATACGTCTTCGATCCCAAGACTCAACTAAAGGATTTCATTCGTGCGATTAACACTCCACTTCCTCCTTCTTCATCAAGTGATTCGGACAACGAGGAAGAAACAATGGCCGATCGTACACTCAAGGACCTAGCTTCTCACAGGCTTGATACCCAACAATGGTGTATCCAAACTAACTCAACCTTCAAATCAAGCCTCTGGGTTGATTAGAGAGTTACCAAAGTTCCATGGCATGGTGAATGAGGACCCAAACAAACATCTTATGGATTTTTACACCATAGTTATGGCTATGCTTCCACCGGAGACTAATGTGGATGGAGCAATGTTGAAAGCTTTCCCGTTTTCTTTGGCGGGTAATGCTAAGGAATGGTTATATTATTTGCCTTCCTAAGTATCACAACATGGAATGGGATGAAGAAACTTTTCCTCGAGAGATATTTTCCCGCATCCAAAGCTACTCAAATTCGCAAGGAGATTTGTGGATTGAAACAACAAGTGGGAGAATCATTGTATGAATGTTGGGAGCGTTACAAGAGGTTGGTGGGAAGCTGTCCACACCATCAATTTAGTGATGCTATGATACTTCAATACTTCTATGAAGCTCTCCACTCAAGTGATAGGTCTCTTCTTGACGCCGCGGGTGGCGGTGCATTAATGAACAAGACAGTGGCCCAAGCTACCGAATTAATTGAAAGTATGGCGGCAAACTCGCAACAATTCTACACAAGGGATGAACCAATGGTTAGGCGAGTGCATGAAGTTAGTGATTCATCATCACATCTTGATCAAAGGGTGAGTAACATGGAGATTATGATGCAACGGATTGCCGCGGTAATTATTCCGGATAATGAGACCGAACAAGTGAATGCTTTATATCCGAATCAAAGGCCAAGGTACGATCCATACTCGAATACTTACAATCCCGGGTGGAAGGATCATCCTAACTTTAGCTATGCAAATAAGCAAGCGGCGGCTCCTAATCCATATGAGCAACAAGGTGGTTTCCAACAATCACGATTTCAACCTCAACAACAAGGTGGTTCTCAACAACAATTCCAACCTCAAGTAAAGGAACAAGGATCTTCAATTGATGATAAGCTTAATGTCATGATGCAAAGTATTACGTCAATGTTTCAACAAAATCAACAAAAGACCGATTCGGCAATCAAGGATTTACGAATTCAAGTGGGGCAATTAGCGACCGATGTAAACTTATTGAAAGCGCAAGCGTCCACAAATCTTCCTTCACAACCAATTGTTAATCCAAGAGAGAGCGTTAATGCGATTACTTTGAGGAGTGGGACACATGTGGAGCAACCAAATCAACAAGATAAGGTGTATGATGAGAAAGAGGAAATTGAAACCGCACCAAAGGAGAAAATATCGCCAACCAATCAACCCAAGGAGACGGTTCCTACTTTCACAACTCCACCTCCGTTCCCTAGCCGATTTGCTAAATCAAAGAGAGACTTGGAATACATGGATATTTGGGAAATCTTTAAGAAAGTACAAGTCAATATTCCACTCATAGAAGCTCTTCGTCAAATTCCTCGTTGTGCAAAGTTCTTAAAGGAGATGTGCATGAAGAAGAAAAGGTTGAAAGGGAATGAAGTCATGAGTGTGAGGGAGAATGCTTCGGCGTTTATTCTTAAGAAACTCCCACCAAAATTAAAGGACCCCGGTAGTTTCAATATACCTTGCACAATTGGTAAAACAAGGTTTACTCGGGCTTTGCTAGATTTGGGAGCATCGGTTAATGTTATGCCTTCCTCGATTTATGATTCTTTGAATCTCGGTCCTCTTAAGGAGACCGGGGTAGTTCTTGAACTTGCTAACCGATCTAATGTTTACCCGAAAGGGATTGTTGAGAATGTTTTGGTGCAGGTTAATAAGCTTGTTTTTCCGGCCGATTTCTATGTCTTAGACATGAATGATGAGAATTCTTCCAAGTCTACACCTTTGCTATTGGGTAGACCATTCTTGAGCACCGCCGGAACAAAGATTGATGTCCAAAATGGAACCTTGACTATGGAGTTTGATGGTACACTCATCCACTTCAATATCTTTGAGACAACGCGATGCCCTAGTGATGTGAAATCATGTTTTCCCGTAAAAGAAATTGATCCGGGCTAATGAATCTTGCAAGAGCTAAGTCGGGCCGTCGACTTTAAAACAAGCGCTTAATGGGAGGCAACCCATCGGTTTTGTATTTCTTATCCTTTTGCTTTTTGTTATTTCTTTTTCTTGTTTCTTATCATGTTAAAATTTCCCACCTTGACTTTACTAGGAGGATTCAATTACATTGAGGACAATGTAAGGTTTAAGTGTGGGGGAGTGGTTAAGCATGTTTTTAAAACAAAAATTACAAAAAAATGAAAAAAATTTGAAAAAAAAAAAAAAAGTTTTACTTAAAACTTTCAACTTTTAAAGATTTTAGAGTCACTAGCATATTTCTAGGTATGTTTACATAGAGATTTTGACCGACATAATTGAACTTGGAAATGTTAGAGAACTACATTCGGATTTCTTGTTTGTTTGAGTGTTAAATAATGGATTTAATCATGCCGGTGATGCGAATTTGGTGCAGGGAGAAATGCGTTATTAGAGTTGCTGATCAATCATTAGTGGAGACTACCCGTATTCATATCATGAGAGGCACCGACCAGAAATTTTCCATCTACTAAAGAGCTTGTTTTGAGTGTGTGTCACCGTACGTAAATTCCGGGTAGAATGGTGAGCTACCCAACCTCCCACCAATAGAAGCACTACTCTTTGATCTCTTGAGTGCTAATTTTGTCAATCATGAGGGTGACGTCCATGGATGAAAGCTTCCTTCTTGTAGTTCGATTTGCAGTTAGCACCATTCTCTCTCTCGACAACAACGGATCCATAGAAACACATTCATCATCAACAAGGAGCGACATCAAAATCTACAAGGAAAGTTGGAAAAAGTTTAAGGTTTACAAGCAACGGAACGGGAAAAAGAGCAAATTTCAAATACAAGTAAAGCAACATACAAATGAGCGGATTTTTACATATATGTTGAAGACTTACAATACAATGAGCATAATTATACATTCAAGTATGAAGACTTATCCATGAAAGCGAAGAAAATTAAAAGGTGAGAATTTTTGAAGTTTATGATTTCAAGGCGATACAAGTTGTGAAGAATCAAGCGGTAAAATACTTCTCCCACGGCCATGGTTTATTTTTGTATTTAATTTCTCTTGTTTCAATATAAAAAAAAAAAAAAAAAAAAAAAGAGAGAGAAAAACAAGAGAAATATTTGTTTTGTTAATAAGCCGTGGGGAAGGAAAATATATAAGAAAGTTTCAAGCAACAAGGATTATTAAGGAAAAAAGTTATAAATTGTCAAGGATCTATGAAATTCAAGGGTTTATCATCAAAAGTTGAAACCGAAGACGAAGATAAAGATAAGGAGCGGAAGACGTTTCTATTGGATGCCGTGAGAGTGGTGTTATCATAATTGGCGATCGGATGTGAAGGTGAGTAAGTAATCTCATCCTCGATATTAATGGTTGATTTCCTTTTTTAGAGATCGTCAGAAAAATGGTTTTTCAAAATATTAAAAGATGTGGGTTTTTAAAAATATTTCGGAAGTTATCCTTCCCACCATTCAACGTGTTGCAGAATTCTCTCTTCATTCCTACCGCACACATGTGAGAACCATAAAAAGTCAGTTTTGAGTGCAATTATCATAAAATCTTATTTGGTGAGGCGTAAGTCGAGGCGAAATGCTTATTGATCGTTTCTCAAACACGCGTTCTCTCATTATGGTGTGGTTATTTCTCACTCAACATTTAAGAATGAGAATATGTTCTTTGGTATTTCTAACTTCTCATTACTAGCATGCAGAAACTCTATGTCCTCATAGCTCTTTGGATGCTTGTGACGCTTGAACTCTTTGAAATTGTGAGTTTTTAGTTTGATTTGCTCGAGGACTAGCAAAGTCTAAGTGTGGGGGAATTTGATAGGTGTAGAATACACCGTATTTACTATATAGTAGTTTATGCTTTCTTTGCTATTTTTCTTGTAAATTATGTATTTTACGCTTGTTTTGAGTTTTATAGCTACTTTGGAGTCGCACGGAGGAAAAGAAGAATAAATAACCCTATTTGAGCCAAAAGGGTAAAATTGTCATTTCACCAAGGAGGGAATACTATACGGAGCCCAAATAGAGGATAAGGGGTGACTCAAATTACTGAATGAAGGACAACAATAGATAAGGGGAGGTCAAAGAGGTGTCCCTTATCCAAAAAGAGGGAGTGAACTCGACCCATATCCAAGCCCACATGTCCGATCCACCCATACCCTAACCTAAGCCCATCCATCTACACCGCTCCACACCCGCATCCGATCCACGGCCCGAAACCGGATCCAAACCTACTTCACCTTCACCCTAAACCGAGAATTTATTTCTCAATCATTATCGTTTTTCTTCAACACCTGAAAGTGAGAAGCAGTCAGGGCTGCTGCCATTAATCGATCGAGAGAGAACGACTTGCCGCTGTGTGAGCTCAGGGAGATGCTGAATCGAGATAGAGAAGCAGCCGCTGTTGTTATCAGAGGTAAAACCAAAGATGGGTTTGTGGCTGGTTGTCATGGAAATCAAGATCGATTGGGAATGATGGATGAAGCTACATATGTGGTTCTGAGATGAAAGTGAGAGATTGAAACCAAGAACAGATTGGAAATTGAGATGAATCTGTGGTAGTAGATTAGTTAGTTGCCGTTTCTAAGCTGCTGCTGAGAATCAAGATGGGTATAAACTGGAATTAGAACTGTAATTGATAAATTGGAAATGGGTTTGTGAATAACGAGATGCTATTAGTGTTTTCAGAGTTGAAGCTGCAGCTATTGTGACTCAGTATGAGGAGGTGGTTCTGTGTTTGACAGATTCAGATAGAGAGAAGAAGAAGCTAACCCAGGGTTTAGATTTGTCACTGTAATTGAAGCTGTGTTTATTGAAAAGATGAAATAACAGAGTGGGTTTTGAGTACACTGTGTTGCCATTGGAGACGAAGCTGTAGTCATGAGTTGAATGGAGCTACAAATATGGTGTTTAACAGCTGAGAAGATGGTTTTGTAGGTGTGAAATTGTGTGTGTGCAGCTGTGCTGGAGAGTAATCATGGTACAGGTCTGATAGCTGAGGCAGCTGGAGTGGTTCTGGTGGTTAATGTGGAGATTGAGGAAGTTGGCAGGTGACCCTGGGATCACAGATGGGGAATTACAGGGAAAGATGCACTGGTGAAGATGGATCTGTGAATCGATTGAAATGGGTTTCGATTGATATCAGAGATGGCAATGAATTAGCCATATTTGCTGCTGCTGTCGATTCAGTGAAAGAATGGAGTATTAGTGGTCTCTGGTGAAGAGTGAAAGAATGTGAAGCTGTAGCTGGATTGAAATCGATGCTGTGTTGAAGCTCAAAGAAATTGAGGTCTGGGTTTCTGGTGGTGGACTGTGAACCTGAAATGCAATGAAGAATGAAACTACAAGATGTAAAGGGTTCTGTGAAGTGATGGATGTATGGCTTGAGCTATGGGAGCTGACTTGGTGGTGCTGGTGAGGTTGAGATGAATGAAAGTGGTGCCACAGATGGATGATTGCAGGTTGGAAGGATTATGGCAGATGGAATAGAACTCAGGGAGCCTGGATGGAACTTGTGAGCTGAGTTGATGGATCAGGGCTGGTGTTGCAGCTGGAGGTTGTGTGCTCTGAGTTGCAGCTACAGTTATAGGCCTGCCATGAAGTTACAGTGAAGGATTGAAGTCAGGGAATGAGCTCTATCGCTGCAGCTCGTGTTGTTGTTGTACATGAATGAATTGCAGGGTACCTGAGCATATGAAAGTGTTATGTGCAAAGAAGATGGAGTTGCTGAGATGAATGCTAGGAGCTGAGCAAGAAACTGGTGTCAGGTGCTGTGATGGTGAACTGAATGGCAGGCAGTTTGGATGGTGTTTGTTGGTGCTTGAAGTGAACCCTAGGCCTGAGCTGTTAAAGCTGTAGGAAGAGCTGTAGGATTGCAGGAATGGGTCTGTTTGGAAGAAATGGATAGCAAGCTACTATGAGTGATTGTGTTGCTGTTGGAGGTGCAGGAAATGGCCTGGCAAGCCATTGGGATTTGGTGACTGAGCTGAGCAGCCAACATGGCTGGAAGCACAATCATGGTGCAGCAGTATTTAGCTTGTGCAATGGCTTGGCCAAGAACCCAACTGACCCTGATCCAGCTGACTGACCCTGACTCGGTACTTAACCGAGTTAACTCTCTGACTTGACCCGGTTGACTGACGACTGACCGTTAAGTTTGACCTATGACCGTTAGTCCTAACGGAGGACCGGACGGAATATTCCGTCGAATATTCTCTCGACGGAGAAATTTTCAGGTGGCCGGCGGCGACGTTTTCCGGCCAAATTCCGGCCATAATCCCAGTTTTCCGGCGAGCAAAATTCCAGAATTTTCTATGGACTTCTCTCATGGGTATGAAGACTTGGGCTAGGAATTGGATGGAGAATTGGACTCAAACTTGGAAAGAGAAGGTGGAAGAGTTGAGAAAAGCTTGGATTTGGAGATTGAATTGCAAAAGGAAAAGGATTCTAATCCTTAGAAGATTTGGAGAATATTGAAGCTTATAAATAGAGAAGTTTTCTACAACTTCTACACACCTCTCTACACACACAACACTTGTGTTTTTGCTTGCTTTTCTAAGATTTTTCTTTTAACTATTTGTGTGAATTTGAAAATTCTTCTTTTAATTATTATTATTTGTGTGAATTTCAAAAACATGAGTAGCTAATTTTCTTATTGATTGAGGATGAATTCCTAGTTCTTAACATGATTTGAGTTTTTGTTTTCAAATTCTATCTTGAAGTTTTTCACATAATTATCGTTTGTTTTTACTAATAGGAGTGATCTTAAAGACACTTATGATTGATTGATAGATTGTTTAGAGTGCACGCTAAATTGATTTGTTAATTTAATCTAAAGCTAGTGAAAGTTAGGAGATAAGTAATCGTTTCTTGACTCTTTACATAAGTAGCAAACACGAGACCTTGCGGAGGGATTCCGTGGAGCAATTGTGTGTAGAAACAACGTTAGCAAGTAGACCTTGAGCTAAGAGTCTAACTACTAATATCAACCTAAGAAATTCATAAAACTTAATGCATGAGCCAAGTTACATCTAGGTTGAGCTAATTCTAGGTGGCTTGGTGATTAGAATCCGGTAGTCGAGAACTTCCGTGTCCGGTGATACAAGGGATTTAGGGGTTTAGACACCGAGCTAGTCGCTTTACCTACGGTTGGTGATAATTTGTGACTAATAACAAGTAGAATAGAACATAACTTGATTCATTGTTTCGTAACGAAGAAGGATTCCTTGGTCTTGTCTCTCTTATTGTTTTCAACTTTCGATTTTAATTGCTTCGTTTATTTTTATTTTTTGCTTTTTACACCCCCCTTTCGTGACAACTTTTACAACTAAGATCACTTGCTCCTCGTGGGAACGAACTTGACTTCCATTATATTATTTTTAATTGAGTGGAAATATTGAATTAATTTGATTGCACCTACGACACGCATCATGGACTAATCAAGATCAAGCTATCTTATCATGGCTCTTTTCTGCTTGTACTGAAGAAATCCATTCTCAGGTTGTTGACTGTACTTATTCTCATGAAGTCTGGACTCGATTGGAGAACAATTACAACGCTACAACTAGATCTCGTCTTATGCAGTTAAAAACTGATTTGATCAAACTCAAGAAAGGCTCAGATTCAATGCATACATACTTCAACAAAGCTAGATCGATTGCTTATCAATTATCTCAAATTGATCGTCCACTATCTGATGAGGATCTTGTGTTTCATATCCTGCAAGGCTTACCTCAAGAATTCAATTCTTTCAAAACATCTCGTTAATACTCAACAACCAAGAATTTGAATCCGATTACTTCCTCAGATCTTCTAGGTCTTCTCTTGTCTCAAGAATCTCGTGTTATTGCTTGAATCACACGCAGTCTCACCACCGCTTCGCTAATGTTGCTCATCCACCTCAACTTCATTATGGTTCAAGTTCTTCAACATCATTTGATACTTCTCCTATGAGCAATGGTTCAGGTAATTTTTCACCAAATTACTCTAATTCAAATTGGTCACCTAATTTCTACAATGGTAGTTCTGGAAATACTCGATCCAATTTTTCCAGAGGAAGTTATAATTCTACTAGAGGAGGTCGGTTTAATTCCAATAGTAGATCAAATTTTGGAGGTCGTTCAAATTTTGGTGGTAGATTTAACAATGGAGGTCGATCTAATGGAAGGTTTGGTAGCGGTTACTCAAATTTCTTTCCACCAGTGAGATATGATTATTATGTGGAGTGTCAACTTTGTCGCAAGCCTGGTCATAAGTCTAATGAATGTAGACATAGATACTCTCGCATTGATTTTTCTGCAGCTCAAGCTTACAATGCTTCTTATGATGATGGCTATTCTGAGTATTCTGAGTATGATGATTTTTGGATTCCTAAACCTGAGGCATTTGCAGTCTATAATGAAGATCCTACATCATCCTCTACATCATGGGTACCAGACTCTGGTGCTAGTCACCATATCACTTCAGATTTGTCCAATTTAAACCTTCATTCAGAATATCAAGGCTCAGACCAAGTTAAAGTTGGTAATGGATCAGGTTTGCTTATAACTCATATTGGCTCCTCTGTTTTTCATTCTAATGATACTACATTGGCTCTTTCAAATGTGCTTCATGTTCCAAGTATCACTAAGAATCTGTATCGCGTGCTTCAATTTGCGAAGGATAATAACTGCTATTTTTGCTTTTATCCTGATCATTTTTGTGTCAAGGATTTGGTCACTCACAAAGAGCTTCTTACTGGACCTGTTAAGAATAGGCTTTATGATCTTCAGTTTCCCATTGCACCTCTCAAGCAAGCTTACTCAACTACCTCAAGTTCAGATGATTGGCACTAGAAATTAGGACATCCAGCATTCAAGACTCTTAAGCATGTATTAGCCTCAGTTAAAACTGTTATAGATGATCATTTTCATACCTCCATTTGTAGTGATTGTCAAATAGCAAAAAGTCATGCTCTACCTTTTCCTTATGTATCTCAAAATAATGTTCATGGTCCTTTAGATCTTATTCATACAGATGTATGGGTCTCCCCAATTTGCTCAGTGAATGGATTTAAGTACTATGTTTCTTTCATTGACTCATTTAGTAGGTTTACTTGGCTTTATCCACTTTCTTACAAATATGAAGTGCTACCTACCTTTATCAAATTCAAAACCTATGTTGAGAAACAATTTAATTCTTCTATTAAAATGGTGCAATCTGACTGGGGAGGAGAATACAGAAATGTGTCTACTTATCTAGATTCTTGTGGTATTGGTCATAGAGTTTCATGCCCACATGCTCATCAAAAAATGGGAAAGCAGAAAGGAAACATAGACATATTGTTGAGACTAGTCTTGCTCTTCTTTCACATGCTTCTCTTCCACTTTCTTATTGGTCTTATGCTTTTGAGACAGCAAATTTTTTGATAAACAGACTGCCTACATCAACACTGCATCAACACTCTCCTTTGGAGACTTTGTATCATCTGCAGCCAGATTATAATTTTCTCAAAATATTTGGTTGTGCCTGCTATCCTTGTTTAAGATCTTTCAATACACACAAATTGGAGCCAAGGTCAGTCAAGTGCATCTTTTTGGGTTACAGTGCTATGCACAAGGGTTATAGGTGTTTTAATCCATTAACAAATAAGATCATTATATCTAGACATGTTGTTTTTGTTGAACATGAATTTCCATATTCTTCTTTCTTTGGTGCTTCTTCACCAATGTCTAGTTCCACTCAAGATGCTACTTTATCTACAATGTCTGTTTCTCCAATAATTTCTAATGACCCTGATCCTTCATCTGAAATTTCATTGCCTTCCCCTGCTTCTATAAATAATGATCAAAGTACTACTTAGTAGCTTCACCATCTTCTTTGGTTCCACCACTCAAAATGCTCATTCTATGAAGACCCGAGGTAAAAGTGGAATCACTAAGCCTAAAGTTTTTGCAAAATGATGTTCAATCTGTTAATGAAGATATTACAGTGCCTACTTCCTTTACCGTGGCTAACAAAATTCCAGCCTGGAGACTTTCTATGTGTGATGAAATTACTTCTTTGCTACAAAATGGCACATGGATTCTTGTTCCTTATGATCCTTCTTTGAATATTATAGGTCAGAAATGGGTTTTCGTGGTTAAAAGAAAATCAGATGGTTCCATTGAGAGATTAAAAGCAAGATTGGTTGCCAAAGGTTATACTCGGAGTTGAAGGAATTGATTTTCAAGAGACCTTTAGTCCCGTTGTTAAGCCAACTACGCTTAGAATGATGCTCTCCATTTGTCTTTACAAAGGATGGACTATAAAGCAATTAGATGTTAAGAATGCTTTCTTACATGGATATCTTTCTGAGGATGTATACATGTGTCAACCTCCAGGTTTTCAAGATAAGGAATTTCCCAATCATGTTTGCAAGCTAAAGAGGTCATTGTATGGCTTAAAGCAAGCCCCTAGGGCATGGTTTGACAGGCTCAGTCAATTTCTGCTGCAATCTGGTTTTACTGCCTCCAAAACAGATACTTCACTGTTTTTCAAGGTTACTGCCACTACAGCTTTGTATGTACTGATCTATGTAGATGATATATTGGTCACTGGTAGTTCTCCTCCAGATATTGCTTCTCTCATTAAAAGTTTGAGCTCTGAATTTGCTATTAAGGACTTGGGAGATCTGCATTTCTTTCTTGGTATTCAAGCGACACATAATGCCACTGGTGTTCATCTTTCTCAGGAACAATATGTGAGTAATCTGCTTCAGAAGACAAAAATGGATAATTGTCAGCCTTGTGCAACTCCTATATCTACTGCTGTTTTTGATTCTAAGTCTCCACCTTTAGAGGATCCTGCAGTCTACAAAAGTACAGTAGGAGCTTTGCAGTATGCTACTATTACACGACCTGACATAGCATATGCCGTGAATAAAGCCCGCCCTTATGTCTTCTCCTACCGAGGCTCATTGGTCCGGAGTTAAACGAATCTTGCGTTATTTAAAAGGTACTGCTTATGGCCTTCAATTTAAGAAATCTTCTAGTTTGCGCCTTCAAGCATTCTCTCGATGCGGATTGGGTGGTGATCCCATTGACAGACGATCAACAAGTGGAATGGCAATTTATATGGGTCATAACCTAATATCTTGGTGTTCTCGCAAGCAGAAAACTGTCTCCAAGTCTAGTACAGAAGCTGAATATCGTGCAGTTGCTGATGCTACATCTGAGCTGCTATGGATTCAATCCTTGATGACTGAATTGCATTTCTCTTCTCCTAGAGTTCCAGTTCTCTGGTGTGACAATTTAGGAGCCACATACCTCACTGCCAACCCAATCTTTCATCAACGGATGAAACATATCGAAATTGCATTTCACTTTGTCAGAGAATTGGTTGCTAGTAAGCAATTGTCTGTCAGGTATATAAGCACTCATGATCAGTTGGCAGACATTTTGACCAAAAGCTCATCTACTAAAAAGTTTACTTTGTTTCGATCCAAGCTCAGTGTCTCTCCAAAGACCCCGGACTTGCGGGGTGTTAGAGAATCACCTCGATCAAAGTACTACGTAAGTACAAAAGAGTCCTTGTGTTGGAAGATATTTGTAATGTCGGTTGTTACTGGCTCACGTTAGTCAGTGAGTGTACGTTAGTTAGTGAGTGTACGTTAGTCATACAGCCTGTAATTTCAGGTGTATTCTGTTATAAAAACAAGAGCAGTGAATGGTCATTGTAAGAAGAGAAGAATTCAATTAAAAGAATCTCTGAGCAATTGTCTAGCGACACATAAGCTCTTACAACTCCCATAAGACTTAGGTGATTTTGCTTACAAAAATGTGCCTCGTTGCATAGCCGATTATAAGCAAGTGTCATTCAGGCACGCGTTCTAAAGTACTAAGATACACCTCCAAAACTATTGCCGACGGCAGTATCAAGCGCAATAGATGAAAGGGCACAGTTTGGATAGGATCCGTAGTGAACCTAAAATATGTTCAATTTTACGTCTGGAGACTCTGGACTAGAAAATCCATTCCTGGTGCTTTTTTCTAGACAAAAGATAATGTTTAACCAAGTTGGAGCCTTCTGCCGGTAACAATGCACCTTCACTAAGTTGCATTCAATGTTTAGAGGCTTCTCAGATGGCTCTACCGACCACCGATCACGACAGTTTCTAAAAGACTAGTAGTTGGCGCTTGCCTGTTGTGATGCATGTAATTGGATATTTTTCCATAAGGCTGCTGAGAAAGGTTTGATCATGACATTTCCTAGTAATTATCCGATTATTATACAACGTGAAGATAGTACTACTGCATGTTGGTTGATGACTCAGCCTAGGAAGATAATATGGGACCCACCGATTTAGTGGGATGATCGATTAGTTCAATACGTACGATCGAAATTGGCCATGGGGTCGGTTGATAGGATAGATATATTAACGTTCTAGAATTAGCATTGGACCGTTTCTAGCTAACATCTAAGATAGGCTATAGCACAAGAAAAACACCATCAGTGCAAGCAAATCAACCCCACATACATTATTGCTCAATCACTCGCTACAATCACTTGCGCTCTCGTCCATCCCAACGGACCCAACCTCTTCCTCAAGGGCAAGGTTTTTTTTTTTTTTTTTTGATCAATACAACAAAGAATTTTATAAATAAAGAAAGAATAGTACAATGAGGGATGGAGAAAAGAAGTGAGAAAAAGAGGAAAAGATGAACCGGAGCATCTCCAGTTGACAACGAAAGTACAGTAGCGGATACAAGGTAAATTCAGCCAAGATCCTAAACAACCAGAGCTGCTCAAAGAAAGAGAGAGCCTCTACTAACTGTGATAGCTACTACCTATTAACTATAATACCCCAGTTATAGTGCAGATTTTGGTAAGTAATGCCTAATAACAGTGAGAGCGTGCGATCTGTAAATGTGCAGTGCGTGCCGTGTGAGAGTTGACTAGTCGTGTTATGTCTGATGAGAGTTTATATACTCTCTATATCTCATTGTAAGGATCTATCTTTCTTCTTAATCAAATTGATTCAAATCGTTGCAATGTAGACATCAGGTTTTCCCAGTGTTACTATGGTATCAGACTCAAAAATCAATTTCTGAGGGTACCGATCCTATCCTGTTTCTTCATCAAAACCACCATTACTTCACCTTTTCTTCAACAATCACCACCACGTTAACTCATCATCATCTTCTGCTGCTGCTAGTTTAGATCGATATTTGAAGGCTAATATCGTTCAATCATCTCAGATTTGAGACTATTTCGACTCCTCTATGAAGTTTCTATCTACATCTACAACAACGGTTGGTAATTTTCTTCATCCACCTCCATTAATGGTGTTTTCTGGTAAGAATTAGGGTTTTGATTTGGTTGATACCTCTGCTACGTCAACAAACATGATTAAGCATGTATTTTAGATCTAAAATTCAGTTTTGGGGTTTGAGCTCTTAGTTATTTCAATTTCCTGTTTGGTGTTTGGATTGAAATCTCTTACCTCATCAACTAAAATTTGAGTCTCTGCTGGTAATCTCCAATTTCATGTTTAGATTACTTTAGATTTGATCTCATGTGTTCAATTTCTACATCACTAGCTCAACATCATCCAATTTCATCTTCAACTGCCTTATACATCATAATTAGCTTGTTTTACATCTAAATTCTTTATCAATTTCTGCTGTTCTTGTTCCCTGATGCCGAAAGGGTCTGAGTGTGTTCTAGTCCGCTACACCAAGGTCTAGTTAGGGCAAAAACTTAAAGTCATTCCACCTGATTGGATTCAGCAGAAGGTTGAGAGTTTGTGGGTGGAAATTGATGTTGCACATAGTGCTTAACGGCTCATTTTTCATACTTCCAATCTCAATTCTTATTTCAAGGCAGTCCTCACTGCGGTGTTGAAGTATCTTGCGTTTTTAATGGTGTTTCTGCGATTGAACTTCGAGTTGGAGTTGGTGAGCTACATTAAGTACAGATTGAAGTTCTCTTTGTTGAGTTTGTGTACACTTAGTATGCAACCTGGTTTTTAAGTTTGCATATGTGTTCGCATGCAACCTATTGTTCTTTTCCTTTTCATGTTTTCTCGAATAATTCAAATGAAGTTCATCTTCGGTGGTGCTATTTTTTACTTCTATTTCTTATGTGAGTGAATAATCCAGAGTGGTATGGCCTTATGGAGGATAATCAAAGGATAATAATATGGTTGAAGACTTTACTTCTTTCACGGTGCACTGCTGCAAAAACTGCCTAACGGGAATAACAATATGGCTTTGTCTATTTGCTTTCTTATGATGCTCATGGTGCTTTGTGTGTGCTTGTCATGAAACTGTTGGTGCTGGCTAGTGTTAATGTACTTCAACAGAGATTTATGTTGCTCTTAATGGTACAATAGAGGCTACTACTTCTCATTTTGGTGTTAAACTACTTCTCATTGCTTTCAATTTGCGACACTACTGGGAGTTTATGTACTGCGACATCAATTGGTTTTTATGCTCACCTATTCTAATCCATTTTCTGCTGTTGTGCCATGTTTTACTTACTACTGCATCAACTATTCCTATGTTCTCACATTTCTATTTCACCAATTACTCCTGCAACAAATTTCATAAGCTGCTTCGTGTACTCCCTCAGATAACACAATGAATGCAGAATACCATGTTATGAGTGGAAGGACTATCAACTTGTGTGTTTTTCTATTCCAACTGTTGCTAGTGTGCAAGTCTGCTGCTATTTCATTTGCCATCATCTCTTTGATGTGAACTACTACTGCCACCAACTTGATGGTTCATTACTGTTGGTTGCTGACTTGCTATTGCGTCACTGAAAGCACAAGAGATCCAAGAGTATTTACAGCTACATTGTCATCTCAGTTGCAGAATGACGAGGAGGTGCTACTACAAAGGCCAAAGCTATGGAATGGATTGTTTCTGATGTTGGTATTTTGTGCAAATTTCACACCCTTATCCAACTGCAACTTGTTCCGCTTGTCTATTACAGTGCAACTTTCACATGTGCAAACTACACCAACTAATTTTGTCTGCCGCTCGATCACATCGCTTTAAGCCGACTTGCTGCTCCTACTTCTGATCAAGGTACTTCATACTTAAAATATAGGCCTACCCAACCGAACATTCTACACCAACCGTACATTGCTACTTTTTCCTACTGTTAACCACCACTTCACCTGTCTATTATAGATAGAAAGTGTATGTGCTGGTTTGTGTGAGAGCGTGCGATCTGTAAATACAATCTCAAGTTGGCTTTTCCAGCCCACTTAAGATTGAGGGAGGGTAATAACAGTGAGAGCGTGCGATCTGTAAATGTGCAGTGCGTGCCGTGTGCACGTGTGAGAGTTGACTAGTCGTGTTATGTCTGATGAGAGTTTATATACTCTCTATATCTCATTGTAAGGATCTATCTTTCTTCTTAATCAAATTGATTCAAATCGTTGCAATGTAGACATCAGGTTTTCCCTGTGTTACTAATTCCTCTAAAAGATATTGTTGTAGACGTCCAATACAATAAGAGAGCCTTAATCTTCCTAATCAAAGTTTCTTGAGAGTATTCTGAATCTTGAAAAATGCACTTATTTCTCTGTTTCCACACTCCCCAAACGAAAGCAAAGGGTAGTAACTCCCAAAGAGTCCTGCCATTCTCAGTGAGCCCGCGAGCCCGTTGCTCGATAAACAAGTTTGTAGCACTTTCACTGATAACCCAATCCCTATGAAATTCCTTCATGAAGAACATCCATACATCATACATTTCCGGGCAGTGAATGAAAAGGTGATCAATGGTTTCTTCACCTTAGGAATTTCTTAGGCATGGTCCTACCGTGAGTTAGCCATATGTTAAAGTGAAAATATTTTTTCCGTACCTATTTTCTGACTCAGTATACTTGGATTCTCTAACTCTCCAGTTTGTGAAAAGAGCGAAGAAAACCAAATGTAACTTTGAAGAGTTGGTTTTTTTTCACCCTTTTGAAAACTGAATAGTTAGAATGGGGTTTCTTCACCGTTTTAGATTGGGGCCAACTATGATTTGAGATAACGGATATTAGTGTCACTTGTCATAATTATGGAGAGTCTTAACGGGATAGACGTACCGGCTAAGAGCAGTTCCTATGGGATGAACAAACTTCAAGTTTGTTCATTTTGCTCTCACTATGGACTCAACAAACATGAAAAATGGATGTTCAAACCAAAAAATTTGTTGGTTTGTTCATTGAGTTGGAAGATATAGCGCGCGCTTGATGAAAGGCCGGACGAGCTTCGCTCCAGCGCTGGCGGTTGAGCCAAAAACGCTGGCGCTTTTCTTTCCAGCGCGCTCTCTTGATTAAAGCGCCAACATCCTTCCTAAAAGCGCCGCGTTTTTCATAGAAGCGCCAACGGCTGAATCTTGACGGCTGAAAACTCTTGTGATCTAACGGCTATATTTTTTGAGTTCTATAAGTACTCCTCATTTCAACTCCAAATTTACACATTCTACACATTCTTCACTCTCAAATCATCTACAAAAATGCCTCACAAAGTTCGTGGGGATTTAGCTATTTGTAGAGCCTTTGTTTTTCACACACAAGATGCTGTCATGAGTAATGTAGCCGATTCGACGTTGACTTTCTGGGAGAAAGTTTACAGAATGTTCACCGTTGAAACGTAATGGCCAAGTTGATAAGCAAGTGTCATTCAAGCACGCGTTCTAAAGTATTAAGACACGCCTCCAAAACTATTGCCGACGGCAATATCAAGCGCAGTAGATGAAAGGGCACAGTTTGGATAGGATCCGTAGTGAACCTAAAATATGTTCAATTTTACGTCTGGAGACTCTGGAGTCTGGATTAGAAAATCCATTTCTGGTGCTTTTTTCTAGACAAAAGATAATGTTTAACCAGGTGGAGCCTTCTGCCGGTAACAATGCACCTTCACTATGTTACTTTCAATGTTTGGTTGGCTTCTGAGATGGCTCTACCGACCACGACAGTTCCTAAAAGACTAGTTGTTGGCGTTTGCCAGTTAAGATGCATGTAATTTGATATTTTTCCATAAGGCTGCTGAGAAAGGTTTGATCATGACATTTCCTACAATTATCCGATTATACAATGTGAAGATAGTACTACTGCATGTTGGTTGATGACTCACCCTGGGAGGATTATATGGGACCCACCTGATTTAATGGGATGATCAAGTACAATACGTACGATCGAAATTGGCCATGGGGTCTTTTTTTTTTTTTTTCATAAAAAGAGCAAAACCTCCACAAGTTCATTCAAACAACAAAATCGGAAAACCTTACGGGAATTTTCAAAATCATTACATAGTCTTCAAATTATAGCATCTCCACCAGATCTTGTTTAACAATCCTGCCCATTCAAACCCATCAGTCATGGGGTCAGTTGATAGGATATATATATTAACGTTCTAGAATTAGCATTGGACCATTTCCTCAAGGGCAAGGTCTCAAAATTGAATTTCTTATCGCGCGTTTGGATATAAAAAAAATTTTGACTTCTGTTTTTCCAGAAGTAGAAGTCAGAAGCAGAACTATTTTGCTTCACAAAAAGCTGACTTTTCTGCTTCTAGAAGTCGTTTTGAAATATTATTGCCAAACTAACTTCTGACTTTTGACTTCCAGCAGTCAAAAAGCGACTTCCAAGTGTGCATCCAAACGCGCTATTAGGCATAGTCCTACCGTGAATTAGCCATATGTTAAAGTGAAAATATTTTTTCCCTACCTATTTTCTGACTCAGTATACTTGGATTCTCCAACTCTTCAGTTTGTGTAAAGAGCGGAGAAAACCAAATGTAACTTTGAAGAGTTAGAATGGGTTTTCTTCACCGTTTTAGATTGTGGGAAACTATGATTTGAGATAACGGATATTAGTGTCACTTGTCATAATTATGGAGAGTCTTAACGGGATAGATGTACCGGCTACGACAGTTCCCCTTTTTCTCTTTTTTTTTTTTTATAAAGAAGAAAATTTTAATGGGAAAAATAGAAGAACTTCAAATCATTGGATAAAATTTCTTGGATTAAAAACAAATTTAATTGGGTTCTGATATTGATAAAAATACAAGTTATTCACGTGGCATCTAAAAATAGAGTTACCTAATATAATTGATGGGTTTCTGAACACAAAAGCCTCGCCATATATTTTATCAATCACTTCTTTGCCATGCAACATACTGGCAGCAAAGGTCCAGAATTCAGTGGCTCCAATCAGGAGACAACAATACGACCTTCTTCCATACGAAGGCAACCATCCACCGAAGCCGCAACAACATAAAGCAATTACAGGATCAGCAAAACAACTGGGTCAGTGATAAACATCAAGTGATCCAGATCATCCTAGATCATTTCACTACTCAATATACAGCCTCAAATACAACACTAGATGAAGAACTATTTGACGAAATTGCTCCACGATTGACACCATCACAATGTGACCTGCTCTCGGCGGACGTAATGCTGATGGAAATCAAGAAAGCGTTGTTTTCGATCAACTCTGAAAGTGCTCCTGGTCCAGATGGATACACCAGTAAGTTTTTTAAAGATTTTTGGGAAACCACTCATCTTTAATTAATTTCTATGGTTCGAAGTTTTTTCGAAAATTTAAACATCCACCCCCTCATGAATCATACAAACATTACGTTAATTCCGAAAGTAGACAACCCAACAAAACCATCCCAATTCAGACCTATAAGCCTCTGCAATGTCAGTTACAAAATCATATCAAAAATCCCAGTCAATCGATTACGCCTCTTCTCCCATTCTTAATAAGTTCATATCAAAGTGCCTTCGTCCCTCAAAGATCCATACATGATAACATCGCAATTGCCGGTGAGCTATTTCATCACATCAAAACATTATCAATCACCAAAAAAATCCAAAATAGCTCTCAAACTTGACATCCAAAAAGCTTATGATAGCCTTGACTGGGGATTCATCAAAAAAGCTTTTACAAAACTAGGTTTTCCATCAATATTTGTGGAATATATCATGTTGTGTATCAAATCGGTAACTTACTCAGTCAACATCAACGGTACACCATATGGATTCATTACTCCCACCAGAGGCATTAGACAAGGTGATCCCATATCTTCCTACATTTTCATTATATGTGCGGAATTCTATCAACAAATCTTGGCAACCTTGAAGCAAAAAAACTGGTTCAAGGTATCCGAATATCAAAGAAGGCACCTCCGATTCTACACCTAATGTATGCAGACGAATTGCTCATCACATACACAACTACCCAAGAAAGTAGTAATCACCTTCAAAGAATTCTTTAATCCTACGGCTCTTCAGCTGGTTAAATTATCAACACAACAAAGTCAACCATCATTCACCACCCAAGGCTGCAACAACATCACATAGACACTCTTCACCAATTCTTCGGCATGTCAACCACATCAATCCCACCTGTATATTTAGGAGTTCAATTCAAACACGGGAGGACCTCTCGTCACATCTTCGAACCACTACTCCAACGATTGGCACGCAAAGCACAAGGATGGATCACTAAATGCCTTACCCCTGCAGGCAGACTAGTTCTAATAAAAACATCCTTAACACCAACTTCAAATCACCTCATGCAAACACAAATTATCCCCACCCATGTACACAAACAAAATGATCGGATCACTAGGAATTTTTTATGGGGTCATGATTCTTCGGTCCGAAAGCTTCACCTATTAGGATGGAACAAGCTAAACAAGCCAATAGCGGAAGGAGGGCTAGGTATCAGGAAGAGCAGTCATCACAATAAATCTCTTTTCATGAAAAGAATTTGGAACATTCAAGACCAGCCACATTCCATTTGCTCAAGCCTCTTCAACGAGAAATACCTCCAACATCAACATATATTGCAAAGTACAATTTCAATACCCACTACTGCCAGCCCACATTGGAAACAAATGGCATCTCTCATACCTACTGTCAAAAATCATATATTTCACCAAATAGGAAATGGTTTGGATACTCCTATCCAAGCTAATTGGATACCCCACTTTCAAAACCTTGATCCAATCCAATGCGACCCTATCCGATATGTCACAGAATTAATTGACCCCCTCTCTCATAATTGGAATCACGATTAGATAAGCATCCTTCCTCCCATTTCCACCCAACATATTATAAATATCCACCTTCCCCTTGACAACATCTCAGATAAAATTATTTGCCCCCACTCTAAATCTGGTAAATACACCACCGCATCCGGATACAGTTGTCTAATCCAACAAGAAAACAACTCACTCCCACACCCTCTCCCACAATCCCTCCCAAACACAAAGTTCTTATGGACCTTACCGTGTCCTCCAAAAATTCAGCTTTTCTTGTGGAAAGCTATAAATGAAGGTTTATCAACCTTATCTATGCTCCATCACATCAATATCTCCACTTCCAACCTATGCCCCCGATGCAACTCTGAGCCTGAAACAGTCAATCACATGCTGATTCATTGTCCGGTGGCTCTGTCCACTTGGACCACCCTCTCTAACCGCATATCAACAAACCACCCCCAAGGTAAATCACCAACCAATTACCATAAGCCACCAAACAACAATTTCTCAAATACTGCAAACTCGAGATCATACCTCTTCCATCACATCCTATTGTTTCCTACTATGGTCACTATGGACAACCAGAAATGAGCTCGTATTCAAACAGACGCAATCCACTCGTGAAGACATCCTGGCAAGATCTTTCGCACAACAACATGAATTTGAATGGGCAAAAATGACCTCCCCTCCAGTTCTCCCAAGGGAGCTTCCTCACAGATTGACAAAAAACATAACCCAAACATCTACAACCAATCAAGTGGGTTAGAGCATCCCAGCACCACACTGGTTTAAAATAAATACTGAAGGTGCGGCTAGAGGCCACCCAGGTATAGCTAGAGCAGGATTCATATGCAGGGACTCAAACGCGCACACGGTAATGGCTCTTGCACAACCTCTAGGAATAACCACAAAGACCGACGGCGGAAACATGGGCCACAAAGTGATAGCAACCGAATAGCAAATGAAAGAAATTGGACTAAAATTATATTTGAGACTTGACTCGGAAAATCTCATGCACTTCATTAAAACTCCGAAGGAAGCTCCATGGTATATCTCTGAAATGATTGAAGAAATCATCCATCGAATGCATCAAATCCCATGTTGTGATATTCAACATAATTATAGAGAAGGAAACCAAGCAGCAGATGGACTAGCAAACTTTGCAAATGACGGCAGCCCAGCGGAAACCTCTCAACATCAATATGGGACCAGACAAATCCGGCATTTCTTAATCAAATTCTTTTGAGCGACTCTATGGGAATCACATTCCCACGTGTAATAACAATTTAGTTGGCTTTTTATTATATGCATGCTTCAAAAAAAAAAATCACTTCTTTGCTCTTTTCAAGGGTGATTTTTTTTTTTAACAGAGAAATGGCAAAATTGATTGAAAAAGACTTCACTCATAGAAATGATGAGCGAAGAGAAGAGAGTACAACTAGCCGTTACCTATGGCAGCATTCTAATTACAAATCAACGTACTGAGATAGTAACCCTCAAAAAGCTTGGTGTGCACAGACCAATTGTATAATGTGCACTTAACAGAGACAATGAGATGTTCAAGTTTTCTTTTCTTGTTATTATAAAGCCTGCAATTCCTCTCCTTCCAGATGTTCCACCAAATTACAAAGGGTATAATCCTCCATAATTTCTTCACCATTGCATTACTCTTTCTGTTTTTCTATTCCCAAATTTTGTCTTCACACTCTCAGAGAAGACTCATTTTACTCCAAAGCTGTCCAGAAAGTAACTCCACAATTTCCTAGTTTCATTGCAGTGAAGAAAGAAATGACTCTAAGATTCCTCAACAGAAGAGCAAAGAAGGCACTGACTATCATTGACTAAACCAGCTCTATGAAGGACATCCAAAGTGGGAGCAAAAAACAATTTACAAATGGTGTGGTTCCCTTCACCTCTCATATTAGGCTAAATGAAGAGAAAAATACGGTTGTTGGTGGCCCTCTTACTATAGAGGAGAAATGGTGCGCTATCAAACATATAGGATATGCTAAATCTCCAAATAATGGTATGCTTGTTCCGTCTTACAAACAGTGATATAATGAAGTGTGAGCTGAAGTTTCTTTTTGCTTTCGTGTGTGTTTTGTTTTTGGTTCTTTCTTCCTAATATGAATCACACTCATATCTCTTTAAATCTTAAATTCAATAACCCCAATACGCTTGTTAAGTATAGGCCAATTGGTTTATTGTAATATTCTTTATACAAGTATAGCCAAAATCCTAGATGAAAGGCTCAAGATTTTTCTCAATGACTTGGTCTCCCTAGAAGAAACATAAGAACTGCAAAAGAAGTCTTGCATTCTATAAGCATATCTGACTCAATTGTTAGGTCTTTCTCTGACAAAATCGGCATTAACAAAGCATATGGTAAAGTCTCTTAGGAATTTCTAAGCATTGGTTTTATGGAATTGTAGGGCACACCACAACTTAATTATGCATTGGGTCACTACTCCCATTTTTTCTATTAAGGATGGTTCTAATGGGCATCCAAAATTGGATGCCAAAACCGTGGTCTAAGACTAGCTCTAACGGGATCCAAGATCCCAAATTAGACACTGTTGAAGTGTCTTTTATGAGTGAATAGTGTGAGTGATCTAGAAAGAGTGTTGCGTTCAGCTTGGATCCAAGTTGGAAGAACCCAAGATACGCAGTTTCAAACTGCGTGTGGAAAAAGCATAATACGCAGTTTGAACCTGCGTATGAAATAAAAATCCACGGAATATTTTTTTGAACGCAGTTTGAAACTACGTCGCATGCATGTTGAATCTGCGTATTCCCAGCCACGCGGTTACAAACTGCGTGGCTGTTTAATATTTGTTTGACCTTTTTTTTCCTACACCCGGTTTACACTTTAATGTTAAACGCCGAGTATTTTTCGTATACTTTCTCAAATTGAGCACTGGTTGAACATAGCCCAGTTTTGTAGATAAAAACACTCGTACGACTCAACTTAGGCAGTTACCACTAACTCATCTACACACTGTTTTTGACAACAACTTCTGATAGAAATCTCGTTATCCTTATCAACACATTGTAACGCAAAGATTTTTTTAAGGGGGATTTCATTTATAAATAATAATAATTATTTCCTATAAATACACTCGATCAACCACTGAAAGAAACACACCACTCAAAGAAAACCAGTTAAGGAAACACACCACTCAAAGAAACACACCATCAAACATAATACGCTACTTCGAATTTAGCCAGTCAACAATGAATTCTAATCGCAAGGGAAAACAAATTGTGTGTGTAGAAGCAAACCAAATTTGTCCGCTTTGTTTCCTTGATGACCATTCAGCCATGCAATGCCCTTGGATATATTCCAAGTGCCCGCAGAGAGGTTGTCCGGGAATCGAATTTTTATTAGAAGCGGAACCTGGAAAAAGTAGGTACCTTCGTTGCAACAAACCCTTGCAAGAGTACAGCCCCTTAAACACAAAATCTTCTTTAAAAAGTATGTGAAATCAAGTTACAGCGTTTTTTTTTTTTTTTGAAGAACAAAAGAGAAAAGATAGAGAACAGATGCAGGAAGGGGCGAGTTCTGGATGTTTTAGGTGTTTACAAGAAACGCAGTTTCTAATTGCGTATTAACCAGTCAACAAGGTCAATACGCAGTTAGAAACTGCATTTTTGATTTACCCAATGAAATGCAGTTTCTAACTGCGTGCGACGCAGGTTCAAAAGGCGTATCATCTACGAATCTTGGATCCCCATTATGCCTAGACGAGCATGTTGGGTGACGTGGATCCAAGCAGAAGCTTGAATCTTGGACCACGATTAGAGCTAGCCTAAAGTGTGACTATTTGCTTGATTCCCAACGTCTCCTTCAGTTTGCTTGTATGCGATCTGGATGCAATCCCGGCACGCCATTAGAAATGGCGTACCAAATAAGCACCATACGTCGTTTGAAATGGCGTGTAGAAAATACTTATAGAAATTCAAACACCGGAATCATATAAACCATTGGATTGTTAATTTTATTGGAGATCTAATGGTTGAAAATGATACGCCATTTGAAATGGCATATGACGCCATTTCAAATGGCGTTTTTACTTTGTATCTTGAACTTCCTATAAACCTGGTCTTTGAATTTTGATGACGTGGGAGACCCAAGAAAGTTGAATCTTGGGTCTCTATTAGAGCCAGCCTGGGTTCTCAAGAGTTTTTTTTTTTTTTTTTTTTTTTTTTTTTGCAAAAGTGGAAGAGGGCTAAGACAAGGATGTCCTCTCTCTCCTTATGTTTTTATTTTGTGCTCTCAAGGTCTATCCTGGATGATTATAAAAATGGAATACAAGAACCTTTACAAAGGTTATTAAGTCAAAATAAGGACTCATAAAGTATCTCAACTCATATTTGTTGATGGCCTTTTGCCTTTTGGGTCCTTGGAAAATCAAAATGTGGATTTCATTGTGAAATTATAGATACTCTCTAGCCCTAGTGTTACTTCTCTTTCTCTTAAAAATTAGTTTCTTTTTATTCTAGTTTTCTCATATATCAATTTGAGATTTCAAATAACATTGAAGAATAAGATAGAGGAGAGGAAGCAAACCCATTTTTCAAAGAAGGTGATGTTTTATTTCTTTACTTCGAATTTATTGTTCTTAGATTTGGTTTCCTTAATTTCAATAATTTTTTCAGTGTTTCACATTGTGTTTCAGTTTCATACAATATAAAAACATAGAGGTTGTATAAGAATAGATGTTGTAAAAGCATCGAGGAGAAAGCAAACTGATTATTCTACAAGAAGAGAGGTACTGACCCTTTTCTTTATTGCAAATCTTACGACAATGAGATGAATAATAGATCTAAACTTGCCGTAAGTGTCTTTTAAATTTATGAGAGTTATTTTTCTACAAAATTGATTGACTAATTATTATTATTTTTAGTTCTTAATCAAACCCCATGTTGTAGAGATAGCTTAACACATGACATTGGCCCATATTTATGATTATCACTACCATATCTCTATGTTTTCAAAACAAGCTTTAGATGTGAGTTAACTAATAAAAATTTGTAAGTTGATAAAAAAAATTGAGTATTTTATTAGAATATTTTGCCATATTCATCAGTAAAACAGTGAAGCACATTAAACCTATGTTATCTTTAAACAATATTTGAGTCAAACCTCCAATATTGTTTTCTTTAAACATGTGTGTTTTAAAATTCGATAATTTGAAGTAAGATTCTTTTTACTATTTTAACATACTATATTGATTTTAACATTTATTGAAGGTAAAACCTGTGATTTCCTTGATGAGTTTATCTTATGAAAGAAAAGGCATACTTAATTGAGAACCATAGTATGATAAAAAATTTATTTCATCAAAACATAAACCATTGCGAAACAGTAAAAGTTTATACGTCATGCAACGATTTTCGGTTGACGAAGTGAATTATGATTATGCGAGCATGTTTGAGGTCGGCATTTTATATTTTAGGTTACTTGGCAAATGTTGTATCACAATGTTTATGATGGTGGCGGCCAGTGGGCCAGCAGACGGCTGAGCTGCAGAATTTGGACCACATGCTAAATTTGGGGTGTGAATAAGTCATGAAAACGTTAATTACACATTCAAAATTTAGACCATTAATAATTTACGGTCTATAATTTGGCTCTGCAAAATATGAGGTAGATTTATACTACATTCGATCTATAACCTTATATAAAAAATCTAAAAACTTCAAAATCTATTTTTACATATTAACTATCTCGTTTGATTAGAAAGTATATATGTATAGAGAAAATAAAAATTTACGAAAGCTTTACTGCTTTTACTCTTCTAGTGTTTTGTACTAGTCTATTTTCTCATTGGAATAGAAAGGATACCAAGGTCTGTTAAAATCTTAGAAACTAAAATTTCCCAAACAAAATCTAGAGGTACACGTCATATTGCTCGAGAATGTTCAGTGCCAAATAATGTCGAGATTTAGTGCACAAACTAATTTGGACAAGTTTGTAGCATAGGGGTGATAACAATCGTTATAATAAAGTTAACAAGGTGAGTCCCATAATTTCCATACTTGTCTTCGTCGTTAACTCTTCAGAAACAGGTAATAATATATCTTTCCTCTACACTCCATTTTGAAACTATAAGTACTCTCTAACCCTAAATTTTCTTTTCTTTTTCTTAAAATCTCTTTGTATTTTATTCTAATTTTTTATATAACAATTTTAAATTTCAAACGATTGAAGACTATATGAGAGGAATCAAAACTCATTTTTCCGAAAGAGTTTCTTGTTCTTTAATTTTTCACATTGTGTTTCAGTTTCATACAATATAGAAGAATAGAGGTTGTAGAAGCATTGAGGAGGAAGTAATTAAACTGATTATTCTTCAAGAAAAGAGATATCAACTCTTCTCTTTACAACAAATCTTATACATTTTAATGGAAGGATAGAGATGATGGCGACAAGACATATTGAAGATCCGGACTAGGATTTTTCACTTTCTTCCTTCTTAAATTTACTCCAACACCGATATGATACTTGAGAAGAACACACGAAAAAAATAGAACCACAGATTAAGTTTCTATGATTATCAATGAGTTATCTCTTACTTGGTAATGATGGAGAAGAAGAAGAAGTAAAATCTAGGGCATTTTGCATTTTCAGCAGAAACTGGCTTTTAACGATTAACTTGCCGTTAATAGAATTGCGCTTTCTCTACTGGATTATTTTTTTGTCAGGTAGTGAGTGACGCTTTACCCATGATATATGGGATGAAAGGCAGAATAACAGATTTTGGGAATCTTCTACGACTCCTTTCCCTGTAAAATAACATAAAATCAAATCACGTGCAAGTTCTGTTTTGTGATGTAGTAAAAACATTTGATCTCACGGATAAATAATTTTTTATTCATTATTTTAATTGATAAATGATGCTCAAAGAAAATTGGTAAGTTGATAAATTAATTTGGTTTTTAGTTGGAATATTTTGCCATGTTCGTGGATAAAACAATTAATCTTGGTTCGGTGAAGCACATAAAATTCTTATGCTTTCTTTAAACAATTTTTGAGTCAAACCTCCCATACTGTTATCTCTTAACATGTAGGTTATAAAATTAAATAGCCTTAAGTAAGATTTTTTTTACTGTTTTAACATATTATAATGGTTTTGTTGTAGGGCTTTAGCCCATGGATGTGCGGGCCAATATAGTATATAGGGTCTTATTCCTATTGTATATAAGGGAATATATCTATGTAACATAGTTTCTCTCTAATGAATGAAATCTCCTTCCCTGCTTGCCTATTTATCTTTTCCACCCACTACAATAAGTTATCACCACGAGCTCTAACCCTACGGCAATAGATTTTGATTTTGAAATCAATTAGCTAAGAAATTTTCGTTGGAATCAAATCAATCAGATAAGTTGCATCTACTTTCTCCTATATTTTTTTCCCTTTTTCCCGTTTTTGATTTTGTCATATCCAATATAATTGTATTTTTATATATTGGATCTATTAAACCCATGGGAAAAATTGATTTGAATTAGGGATTATTTGATTTAATTAATCCGTTTGTAGGAAAAAATTGATTTGATTATGAATCAGGTTATTTTGATTGGTCCACCTGATTAGAAATTATTGTCGAACACTGTGTTTGTATCAATCAGATAATCATGGATTTTCTTTGAAATTACTTTGATTAATGTAGTCTGTAATTTAGGATTTGTTTTGGATGTGGATTTAGATCGGTGGGGAATCTGTGGGGGAAAAACTCACTTGTTCGCTTCCGTGGAGAAGAGAAGCAATGGAAGTTGGATGTAAAATAAATCCAATGGGTCCTGCCTGGGCTTCGGCTGTCGAAATGTCCGGGCCCCGGTTGTCCCCTTCCGGCCACTGCTTATCCCTGGGCCCTGTGCTGTCCCCGTCCATCCTAGGTTGTCCTGTCCTGTCCCGTCCCAGTGGTGTCTTGTTCCGGCTGCAGCTGTCCCCAGTCCTAGACTCCCAGGCTGTTCTCGTCATGTTTGTTTTGTTTCGAGGCGTGCATGACAAGGCCGTTCGGGGTTTTGTATATTCACTGGGGGACCAAAATATATGCACATAAATTTGGTATATTATATGCACTGTGAAGTGGCAACTAAAGCACGACTTGAGGTACGTTTCTAATGTTAATGTGCATTTTAATATTGGATGTTTATTGGGCTTATTTATTTATTTGAAGAATTATTATTTTTTTCTTTTCTTAAAATAAGTCCATAAGTGGTCAATTTAAATTATTTTTATTGATCTTAATCATTAAGAATTTTTAGTCTTAATGCTATTTGTTCTCTTGAATATGATATGGATATACTTGAATGGTGTATTTTGTTTAATTGGTTATACTAACTCAATTCCAATGTATTCATTTGGGGCTTAGAAGTACTTGAGCACCATTATTGGATACTTGATATTTTCCAAAATTTTTTGAATGTTCCGTGGAATGTATCCACTTGCTCGACTATTAATCTGTTAATAGTTTCAAAACATACGTTCAAACAAAATCACATGCATTCCAATTTTTGTGGAAGAACTCACAAAAGATGATATGAGTCATAAAATTTTCATTTCTCTACTCTATCCATAATACTAACGAACCGGTATCTGTTGAAGTATCACAACAAGAGAATTATCTTTAGTAATATATTCAACCTAAAGTAAGTGGTTGACATGTGTGGTGAGATTCTCTTGGCCTATTGAGATAAAGAAATTTCTCAAATTAAGCTAAATGTAGCAAAATTGAAAATGGAAAGAACCCCAAAGTAATGAGGGTTAGACGTACCGACTCATATAAAGCATGTGAAAAGAGACATATATATCATGAAAAAAAAATATTATTATTTTTTTCCCAGCAGTAATGACACTAAAGTATAGGTATCAATTGAACATGGGATCAGCTAAAATGTAATTCTAGCTCTTATCATAAATAAAAGAGTTGGAAATGCACCTTGGTCATAGGTGTTGGTATATACAATATAATGTGTATGTGTATCATAGTAACAACCAATTTTCACATCAACTTTAATGGCAACAAGAACTTTGCCTGGCCAATTGACTATCTTATCGAGCTCAGCACTGCTCAATTTTTTTTTCAAGATAGAACAAAGACGTAGCAAAATCTCTAGATGTACCAAGAGATAATCACACCTTGTTAAATTCCCAAGTAACCCGTGCAAATGGATATCATGTGGAACATCAAAATTATGAGAATGTAATTGATTGCATCTTTTATAGTCTCTAATATATTTAGCATGAAATATATTTTAGAGAAACTAATGAGTCAATCTAGTGCAATGTAATTCACTATAATATTTGGATTATTGAATCATATTGACTCCAACGATGAAATATTGAAAACTGACTCATACAGGCTTTGGGCATAACCATAAAGGAACTTTGGTTGTGACATGATGATTGTTTTGAAAGAACTCGTACAAATATCACTTTATTTGAGTGAACGAAAATGGGAAAAAGATTGACATAATGCAAAGTGACGACATATCTCTCAATAAGTGTTTTCTAAGTTTCTAGATGCACAACCCCCCTTCCCATTATGCTTTTAGGTAAGAAAGCATATCACTCATTTTTACAAAGTCTTCTGTAAAACAGGATAGAGACCATCCTAAGATGCAAATGGTAAAAATTCCATATTACAAAGAAAACGAGGTGAAATTTAGAAAAATATTCATGCAGAATGCGGATCATTAAAGTGACTGATGGATCTGGTGAATGTTTTGACTTTTTGGACTAGTTATAGTTCCCAAAAAATTTGCGTTTGAAAACTACTAGCACATACCACACAATGCAAAGTGCAAAGTCTAACCACCATTGTTAATGCTAGAGAATTTACATCAAAAGGACTTGATGAATATTGCATGTTTAATAGGATCAATATAGAGCATCTTATACCCAATGGTCTCGCAGAGGCTACCATCAAAGGTTACAGATGGTGTCTAAGAAATAGGTTATGCGTACCAACCTATCTATTATTTCTTTGGGGATATGCAATATTACACGCATCTTACTTAATTTGTTTTTATAACCAAATATTAGTCAACCTTTTTCTCAAGCGTACTGCTTGGTAACCGGATTTAAGCCCGACATTCGTGTTTTTAAGCATTTTTGGTTGCACTATATATGTGCCATTACGAGTCCACATCGTACTATGATGGGTCACGAAAATGATTAAGTAATTTTGTTGGATATTTACTCTCAACAATTATCCGCATTTTAAAACCTTTGGCAGGAGATCTCTTACCGGGTTGTCATTTTAATGAGACAATCTTCCTGCCGTTAGGGGAAGATAAGAAAATGTATTTTCTAAGGGAACGTCAGGAATTTTCGTGGTGTGTTCCCACTGTGTCTCATATTGATTCTAGTACTCCACAAATGTAAACGTGAAGTGAGAAATAATAATCGATTTTCAGAATGTACACTGACGTCGCTAAAGTGACAAGATCACACATACCAGCTGCAAATATTCCTACAAGGTTAGAAATCCTCAGTATGGGGTACACCATAGACTAAGGTGTTGCAACTACACTTGGTGGAAGTGTAGTTGAGGCCGTGGCTCCATAAAGGAAGATGGAGAGACCACCAAGTTCGATCAATGCTCACCTAGAAAGGAACTAGGTGAGTAAGGCACAACTTATTTATATAATCAGAAATCATCTCATAATATTGTCTCTAAATATGTCCATGAATCAAATGGGAGGACGCTCCGAAGTTTTAAATGATTCTAGAGAACAATGAAATCCTGACGGATTATGAGAATGCACATGAATCAATGGAAGGATCATGCGTGCACAATGATGATATAATCCATAACTAGTTGCTCTAGAAGTAGAGCACAATGAGATCGAACCATTCTTTATTCTGATTAATTTCAAATAAATAGCATATTTGGCCTACACAATCCAGGTAGAACTTAGTTCTTTGGCAAATATACGGGTATTTGATGTGGTAGTGCTAACCAAACCAAGTGTAAAACCTATTGGACATACATAATTAATTTGTCATAAAGCATAATAAGAAGAAAGTAGTCTTAAAGTACAAAGACTCGCCTTGTGGCGCGAGGTTTCTCACAAAGCCCTGGAATTGTTCTCTTGTAATGAACGTTATAAAGTTCCGCTACTTAGTTAGCTTGGTAATTTTAAAAGGACTTGAAATGCAGCATATGTATGTGGTTGTTACGTATCTCTAAAAGCATCAAGAGATAGAAGATATTTACAAAAGTACTTGATAAACTTTTGTTTCCCAAATCAAATGACACTGAACCACAGAGTGCGTTTATAGTTAGATAGAACGCTCACTTATAGATTCAAGTAATCAGGCGGATGTGGTATACCCGTCTAAGTGGCTATTTGATTTGGAGGGGATAGACAAGTAAGTTATTTTTCCTTGCGTGTTCATAAGAAAGTTCCTGATTTGGAATTGTAGCTATTTATGTTGATGTTACAGACATGATATGTACTCTTGATGTAATAAGAGACCTTAAAAGCAATTTGAAATCCGAATTTAAGATGAAAAATCTGGGGAAAGCTCGATCGAATACTGAGTTTGTGGTATATTACCCAACCAGTTTGCATTTGTCTAAAGTTGTCAGGCAATTTAACAAAGACATGCATCCTGATAGCACTTCCATGATTAGTCGAGGTTCAAATGTAAGTATGTGACCATTTCGTCTAAAGGAAGATGACGAAGATGTGTTGGGAGATGAAATTCCCTTATCTAAGTACAATAGACGCATTGTTGTACTTAGTATAATAATGTACTCGATTAAATTTTATATCCTCAGGGAACTTGTTAGATAGATATAGCTCCGCGCCAACGCAACGTCATTGGAATGGTATAGTGAATGTAATCATGTACTTAAAAGTAACCGTTGACGTAAAATTGTTTTATCCCTGCAAAAACATAAAAAGGAATGCTAATGAAAGTGCAATCCTAAGGTTGTTGATTATAAAGGAATAATAATCTCTTCTCAAACGAAAAGTACATGACTAAAGTAACAGTCTAGAACAACTCTGAAAGTAATCAGGGGGTGATGCCGACATCAGGTGGAGGATTCAAGGATATGATGTCGACATAATTTACTTCGAAATTGAAGCTGTGTTGTACTCTTTTTCCTTTGGATCGAGAATAGTTTTTCCCGAAGGGTTTTGTTACTCGACAAGGTTTTTAGCGAGACAACACTAAAAGCATCAAGTATGTTTAACGTTGAATACATAAAGATCGCGTTGATATTACCGAAAATATCTGAATCAAAGAAATGAAATGCGATAGTCTGTTAAGCAACGTAACTTCCAGAATCAACAACATGGTCTTATAAACATTCAAGTCACAAAATTAAAGTGTGATAAACTCCTTTTGAATGCATTAGACTAATGAAAATTGTCTGACATCAGGGGGAGAATTTAATGGTGTGTTGAACTATTTTCCTTCACCGAGGTTACTTTTTCCCACAGGGTTTTGCTACTCGGCAAGGTTTTTAATCAGACAACAACAAACACCGGGAATGTAATTTCCCAACTAAGGCTATTATCTTTCCCACGAGGATTTTCTTCCTTAAGAGTTGTGAAACAACTAGTCAACTTCAACGGAGCAAAGTGATCATCTGCAAAGGATCACCTTTACTTGCATCTGTCACGTTGTACTCTTTTCCCTTCTTCAAGGTTTTATCCAACTGGGTTTTCCTTGTCAAGGTTTTAATGAGGCAACATATTCGAGTCCAACCATGTTCTAAGTTTACTTAATATTGTACTCTTTTTCTTTAGTTCAGGTTTTGTCCCTCTGGATTTTCTTGACGAAGTTTTAACGAGGCAATTAACTTAGACTCATCAATCTTTGAAGATCGTATTACATGTGATGAGCTACATGTACAGTACGAGACAACATGTGAAGAGTTGTACCAAGGTTTTATCCCACTGGGTTTTTCCTTGTCAAAGTTTTAGTAAGGCAAATGATTTCGGCACAAGTCATCATGGAGAGAACGACATTTGAAGAACTACATCTGAAGCACTGCATATGAAGTTCTATTGGACCGCACAAGGGGAGTGTTGTAGGGCCTTAGCCCATGGATGTGCGGGCCAATATAGTATATAGGGTCTTATTCCTATTGTATATAAGGGAATATATCTATGTAACATAGTTTCTCTCTAATGAATGAAATCTCCTTCCCTGCTTGCCTATTTATCTTTTCCACCCACTACAATAGGTTTAACATTATTTATTAATTGTAAAACTAATCATGTCCTTGATGAAGTTATTTTACGATAAAAAAAGACACATTTCGTCGAGAACCATAGTATGATAAAAATTATTTTATCAAAACGTTTACCTAAATAAAAAAAGGACTTAAATATAGAGAAAGCGTAGTCCTCAAAATACATACTAGAGTCCTTCATTATTATAAATAATCAAGATTAGTAATGATAATCAAGATTAGTGTTGATAATCAAGATTAGTGTTGATAATTAATTTTCAATTATTATAACTCTAACATCAGATTTTTAGAGTTATAAAAAAAAAAAAAATTTAGAGGAGAAGAAAAAGAAAACTTATGTGATATTTGTGAAACCCTAGATTTTGATTCACTCAACCAAAATGAGTGATTCCGACCCTAGATACTTCTAAATTAGTTCCCATTAGCTTTTTCTCGCTCAAAATTATCTAAAGTACATAACAAAATCAAAACTTTTGAATTTTCGAAGAACTTACTTGCAATTTTGCTTGTTACCAATCAGAACTCTTAGTTACGGTTCGTAAGTTATCGAATACCAACCGTGAATCGGTTAAATTTGGGGAAGATCCAATCGTAAAACCAAGCCATTACGGTTGGTAACTAATGCTTGATACCAACCGTAACTACCCTACGGTTGGTGTGTCAACTTAACTTTTGAACCGTAAATCATTATTTGATAAATTCTTAAGACACGGGAACATTTACGGTTGGTATGGTTGTTTGAGTAACAAACCGTAACTCACGTTACGGTTGGTAAACTAAAATAGTTACCAACCGTAACTGAAGAAAATTCTCAGATATAAGAACACACGGTTGGTAATTGAACTATTACCAACCGTATGTTCTTCAAATCTCCAGTTACGGTTGGTAATTGAGTTATTACCAACCGTAACTCACATAAACCCGAGAAATTTCAATTTCAATTTTCATACAAAATCCTAATTTTTGATAAAAATTAACTTAAATCCAACACGATAAACTAAACCCTAACTGGGTTTTTCCAAACATTTTTCAAATCGCCGATTAATCGAAGACGATGAAATTTTCGGTTTTAATGGAGGTTAGGGTTGATGGAGGAGAAGAGAAGATGAAGAAGAAGATGAAAAAAAAAAATCGATTGATTTTTTCTGATTCATTAGGTTTAAAAAAAATTTGATTTGATTTTGGTTAATTTAAGGTGAAAAGGGTAATCTAGTCAATCTACACCCCCTATAGGACACCCCCTAACCAATAAGAGGGACATTGCTATCACACTTGCCGCCCCTCTACCATTATGTGCCGCCTCTTTACCAAGCTTGTTATTATAATCTCCTAACTTGATTTAAGCATCCCCACCATCCATAGCATTTTCCAAATGAAGGGAAACTCTTGTTATGACTGTTCTCGCCTCTATATCCACTTCATGGGGTTGTCTTTGTTCCTATGAAAACAGTAACTTCAGTGATATAGCACTGAGTGCACTAAGTGGGGTGAAACAAGTTTGAATACCTATGTACCTGATAATACTATCCCTGTTAAGTTTTAATTGTAAAAACATAGATATTGTTATGATCACAGGTGCGTGACATAGTTCAAAAAAAAAAAAAAAATTAGAGACAAAAAAATGAACCCTGACTTGAACAAACTCATCTTTTCTTGATCCCAACATTAAACTTCCATATCCTAGTCAATCCATACCAATAGGGCTTTGTAATACTATTTATAAGGTAATAACTAAGATCTTAGCCAACAGAATTAAACATTTCTTAGAAACACTAATTCTCTATTCCAATCAGCTTTTTTATCTTCTAGGAAAATTTCTGATAATATAATTGTGGCACATGATATTATTTATTCCCTTAAAAAGAAAAAAAAAGTTAAAATTGGAGGCTTAGGAATAAAAATAGATATGTCCAAAGTTTTTGATATAGTTAATTTGAACTTTTTACTAACTGCCTTAAAAACCTTCGGATTCAGTATTGAGATCTGTCAGCTAATAGAGCAATGCATTTCCACAACCTCAATCTTTGTTTTATTAAATGGAACTCCTGGTTCATCCTTCAAACCTTCTAGGGACTTACGCCAAGGAGACTCTCTTTCCCCACATTTGTTCATTATTTGTATGAAAAAATTTTCTAGACTTCTTCTCTCTCAGGAGCACAAAAAAATCATACATGGGGTGAAGATAACACTTAAAAGTGAACCAATTTCTCATATTTTCTCTGCAGATGATTGTCTGCTTTTTATTAAAGATGATCTAAAAGAATGTAGGAATCTACTAAACACAATAACATCTTTTAGTAAGGCCTCGAGTCAGATAATAAATTTTGACAAATCATAAGTTTTGTTTAGTAGGAATATTGAACCACAACACCAGACAATGATGTCTAAAATGTTACAAATAAAACATATAGATCTTAGAGATCCTTCTTTAGGAGCTCCACTCTTTATGGTTAAGTCAAAGATAAAAACCTTTGCGTCTATTCTTGAAAGAATAAAATCTAAATCTAAAGGTTGGAAATGACTAGTTCTTTCTCAACCAAGTAGGTCAGTTTTAAACAGAGTTGTCATGTCTAGTATTCCATCTTACCAAATGGGGTGTTTTCTACTGCCAAAAAAAAATCACCAGTAAAATCAATGCAATCCAAAGAGACTTTTGGTGGGGAAAAGATGTTGGGGGCAAGATTTTTTTATCCAAAAGCCTTGCCAAATCTTTGTAAACCAATTATTAAAGGAGGATTGAGATTTAGAGATGCAAGGAAATTTAACCTTGCAATGATAGCTAAAGTTGCGTGGAGACTGATGAAGGAACCTATTGCTCTTTGGATGAAAACTATGGGTTCAAATTACTTTAGAAACAAATCTCCATTTAGATCTAAA
>JAJJWW010001196.1:0-56559 GCA_023531295.1 Papaver armeniacum | reverse complement strand
TAGTGTTAACTTTTTCCCACACTTTTTTCTTGATTTGCAACACTTTTTGGCCAATCTAGCAGTTCAATCTAGCCCATAGGGGTTAGCCTAACTACCTCTAGTAAATTTTTCCATTGCTATCCTCTAACAGAATGAGACTGAACTCAGAGCTAAACTGTCCATGTGAGAGTCGAACAAAATTGCATCTAGGATACAGGCTAGCAAACCAATCAGCAGCACGATTAGTATCTCTAAAGCAGTGACTAACTCTGACTTTTTGAAATTTACCTTGCAGGGCACAAACCCTTCTCCACGAATGAATCAAATTCCAAGGTGGCTTTGGCTGAGACTTGTTTAGAAGAAGAAAAATGGCCATGGAATCAACACATACATGCACTTTAGGCAGCTGGTTTGCAATGGACAAGTTAAGACCCAGCTCAACACCCTGCAATGGCCAACTTATGAGAAGCAACATAAGTAGGCTCACAACCACCAGTAGCACAATCAATAACATCACCTTTATGATCTCTCAGCACATCTCCAAAACCAACAGTTGTCTCCTTTAGAGATACATTTGTATTAATCATGACTTCATCCTCCTCAGGACCCATCCAACTACATTGCTTCCAAATTTTGACAGTGAAAGTGCACTCAACATTCCCGTTCTGAAGAAATCTTCTATTGTCAGGAGTGTCACTGATACTTTTAGGGTGAGCACTCAATTTCAGCTGGATATCATTAACAATGAGAAGACTTACCTGATGGGGAGATTGTTTTTTAGCAGCAAAGATCTTGTTATTCCTCTCTCTCCAAATCTGGTAGATTAAACCAGTAGAAACAAGTTTTTTTAATAGATCTAATCAAATCACTTCCCTCAAAGAAAGTAATACACCACTGTATCTTAACCTCCCAAGAAGTAGAATGACCTCTAATATATCCCAATTTAAGAAGCAATCCATATCATAAATAGCATAAAAAGGGCATTCATGAAATAGATGAGCTTCAGATTCTTTACCATTGTCAAACAGAACACATTTATCATTATCACTGACCCCCTATCTAACAAGCTTATCTCTAGTCTTCAGTCTTCCATGAAAACCCATCCAAGCAATGAAAGAATGTCTAGGAATATGCAGCTTGAACCGAACAACGGAGTGCCAAAAAATAGGGTCACCATGAGGAGAAATAGTCGTGTAAGTGTCTTTCATAGTAAACTGCCCTGAAGTACTAGGTCTCCAAATAACAAGATATTTTTCAGTAACATTAATATCCACAGTAGATATTTGATGAAAAGTAGTGAGAGCTTGGTCAAAGCAAGGAGAAGGAAACTCCCAAACACCATCAACCACAAAATCTGACACTAAAGCAGTATTAGAGAAGTATTGAGTTATGATCTCAGGATCTACCCATTCTGATAATTTACCTTTGGGATGCCAATTATCCTGAAGATACAAAGTATTATTACCATCTCCAATCACAGTACCAAGAAGCTTCCTAGCAATAGGCCTATGTTCAAGAACTCTTCTCCAGCACCATGAAGAATCTTAAGGTGTCTTCATTTCCCAAAAATTCTTGTTTTTAATCAAATTATCCTTAACCCATTTAGTCCAAATAGAATTCTTATCAGTAACTAGATCCCAAATATGTCTCAAATTACAAGCAATATTTGAAGCAGCAAGATCCTTAATACCAAGCCCTCCTTCTTCAAGAGGTAAGCAAATAGTACTTCAGCCTATAGGATTGTGCATCTTGCCTAAATCAGATCCAGACCAAATAAACCTTTTAAAAATGCTAGCTAATTCAAACAGAACTCTTTGGGGGAGGATGAAGCAGGATAGCCAAAATTGAAAAATTCCAGTAAGCACAGTTTTTTTTTTTTTTTTTTTTTGCTAAAAAAAATAAGTGCCATCAAACCAAAAGAAATTACAAGTGTTGTGGAAAGAAGGGAGGGACTGTTCCCAACCATTCACCTTGTACTCTTAAGTTATTACAATACTTAGTTGCAGAATCAGCATGATTGTTGAAATTTCTTTTTAGAAATTCGACTCTAGAATAGGAAAACTTGTTGTGAATTAACTTGCAGTCATCTAATATTGTTTTATTATACCAGAATAGATGGTTATTATTATTATTCAAGCATCCTACTACTAATTGAGGATCACCGATGAAGCAATCTTTGTTGATGTTCCTTTCTTTTGCCCAAATACTGGCTTCCAACAGGCCTAAGCTTTCAGCTTCTTCAGCGTTCCTGGCTACCCCTGGGATGACTTTGCAGCCAATATAGTTACCTGCAATATCATTCATGATCAGACCAATTCCATAAAGATTAGTATTAATGCCAAAAGAAGCATCAATGTATACAATAATGCAGTCATCTGGCACAGAAGACATTATGGAATTTAAATCATTTTCAACAGTAGAAATGTTTGCAGACATAGTTGGAACAAAATCAGATCTGAGGTAAGTATATGTATCATTCACAAGCTTGGGTGCTAATCTCGCAGTAGTGATATAGTTTAGGCTTTTACCCTGAAAAATCAAGGAACATCTATCTTTCCATATGCTCCAAGCGATGGAAAAACAGTAACAGCTTTATCTTTTAGGATATCATAGGATAACCACTGCCCCACCCACTATCTTCAGTTCTGTGTTGAATCCCTAACATGTAAGACTAAGTTATGATGGGAGTTAATGACCAAACAGCTTGAGCAAAAATGAAATGAAGGATCAAATGCTCTGCAGTTTCAGGCACTATAGTTCCACACAGATTGCAATTCCTATCATGAGAATCAAATCTACAAATGATTGATTTCACAGGCAAGATATTCTCAAAGCATTTCCACACAAAAATCTTTACTTTAGGTAGCATTGGAAGTTTCCAAAGAAACTTAATTATATAAAGGGTTTGCAATCTGGGGATTATGAATGTGTTCTAATTGACCAGACAAAACTTTGTAAGCGGTCTTAACAGAAAATTGACCATTTTTAAAGAAAGTCCAAATTAGTTTATCATGGCCAGAGAGAGGAATTCTAGTACCCTGTATGCGTTGTGCATTCTCTGGAGTGAAAAAAGCGTTAACTAGCTCGGGATTTCAGCTATTAGTGTCTTTATCTATCAGATCAAAGACTAATAAGTTTGGGTTTGGGTAGGCATTACATAAAGGCTGGGCACCATTGGGAATCCAAATGTCTCTAAAAGCCAGAATGTTATTTACATCTCTAAGGTCCCAAACAGCATTATGGAGAATAAAATCTAAACCTATGCATATGCTTTTCCAAACCCAAGAGCATTCTGTACTCGAAGAGTGGTGTAAAGGAGAACAGTCTTTAAAATATTTACATTCTAAAATCTTAAAACCAAGATCATTCGGAGAATGGATTAAATTCCATGCAGTTTTTGCAAGTAAAGCTACAATAACATGACGAAGGTTTTTAAAACCAAGACCACCTTGAAATTTGTGGGTACAAATTGTGCCCCAACTTTTCAAGTATAAGCCACCAGGTCTGCTTTTCCCCCACCAGAAATCCCTTTGGGATTGCTCCATATGGTTAATAACTTTATCAGGAATAGAGAAAGTGTTCATGTGATAAACGGGAGAAGCCTTAAGCACATGGATAACAAGAACAGACCTACCAGCTTGGTTAATGTTTTTACCTGACCATTTTGCAACTCTCTTGTCAAATTGACTAGTAAGATGGATAAAAGAGTCCGTTTTGGACATAGTGATGAAAACAGGAATGCCCAAATATTTTTCATTTAGGAAAATCTTCTTAACATTGAGTGTCCTGATAAGAGAGACAGCAAAGCTAGGATCAACATTATGGCTAAAAAAACAACCAAATTTATCGAAATTTAGACCTGACCTGACACTAGGCTAAAGTCTTTTATTAAGGCCATTAGGTTCTCAGCCTCAGCATGGGAAGCTTTGGCGAAAACAAGGCAATCATCTCCAAAGAGCAAATGAATGATACTAGGCGCCTTTTTAGTGACCTTGAATCTATGGATCAGTTGAAAATTCTCAGCGTGGATTAGATACCTAGTAAAAGACTCCATGCGGATTATAAAAAGGTATGGAGACAGGGGGTCACCCTGTCTCATACCCCTAGTTGGTCTATAGGCCTTGCAAGGAGACCCATTTAGCATTATAGAAATGCTGGTAGCACTTATGCACTGGTAGATAAGCTCATACCAATGTTCTGAAAATCCAAAAGCTTTGAGAACATCAATGAAGAATGGCCATTCCACTGTATCGAATGCTTTGGACATATCAAGCTTTAAACCCATAGCACCTTGCCTATCTTTTTTCCTTTTCCTCTTCATGGAGTGCACCAACTCATGAGAAATTATAACATTATCATGAATATTTCTATTAGGAACATATGCTGCCTGAAAAGGGCTTATTATTTTGCTCAAGATTGGTTTCATTCTATTTACAATAATCTTGGAAATGATCTTGTAATTATCATTGCACAGAGAAATCAGCCGAAAATGTTTGGTATCGAAATGTATGGGCTGTTGATTTTTGGGATAAGGGACAGAAAAGTATGGTTCATCTCTTTAAGTAAATGTTTGGTATCGAAAAAACTTTTTACACTCTTACAAACATCTGATAAAAGAAGCTCCATATTTTCTTTATAAAAGCCAGGAGGGAAACCATCCGGCCGTGGATCCGTCCAGGGCATCCTTTGGTTAATCGTATCCCTGACTTCTTGATGTGTAATGGGTCTGAGAAGGTAAACAATAAGTCTACCTCTACCAGGAAAAGCTAAGTGCTTTGCTTTCCAAGACTTAATTCTAGCTCTCACTTTAAAGATAAGAGGTAAACAATCAGCATAAGAGAGTCTTGTAGACAGTAAAGGCAAACCAATATACCTGACAAGAAGTTTACTAGAAGTACAATTGAGACAAGCAGTGATACCAGAGAGAAAAGAAAAATCTTTAGCAGAAGCATAAAGAGCAGTCTTCTGATTATTCACTTGAAGGCTAGAATAGCTACTGAAGTCATCTAAAAAAGTTTCAAGAACTAAAGCAGCTTCAAGATTTCCTTTGAAAAAAAACAGAACATCATCAGCAAAACATAAATGGGTAAGTTTAGTTAGAGCATACCTAGGATGAAACCCGTACTTTACTTGATTCACATATTGTAGAAGTATGTTGTTGAAGACTTCCGTAACAATAACAAATAAATAAGGGGACAAAGGGCGGCCTTGTCTTAAACCCCTAGAAGCACCAAAGAAGCCGTGAGGAGAGCCATTAATGAGAATAAAATATTTAGCAGGATTATCACATTTAGCAACCAGTGTTAAGAAAGTGCTATTAACCTCCTTTAACATTTTATACTTAGCAAAGAAATTTTGAATAGCAGCAACAAAATCATCTCAAACAATAGACCAGCAATGCTTGAAAAAATGACTTGAAAACCCATCAGGCCCTGGAGCTTTGTTAGATCCAATAGAAGAAAGAGCAATGACAATTTCATCTCTAGTAACTTCCTTAATAAGATCTGCATGAGCTGAAGGATTAACCAGAGAATTGAAATTCAAATTATCAATAAGATCACTATTACTAGTCTTAGTGCCATGCTCATCAAATAACTCAGAATAAAAATCAATGCACTCTCTAGCAATAGGCTCATCTTCATCAAGAACTTCACCAGATATAGAAGTTAAAGTTAAAATATTATTCCTGGATCTTCTTTCTTTGACAGAATTAAAGAAAAAATAAGAATTATAGTCCCCAAGATCCAACCACTCCACTCTATATTTCTGTTTAAGCATGGATTCTTCATATTTAACTAGAGTGGCATACTTATGAATAGCAACTCTTTCATTCCTAGCAAGCTGAGGGCATAAAGGAGAATCCTGAACTCGCTTTTGTACATTCTGCATTTCCTGTTTAGCTTCTAAAACTTTAACAGACATGTACTGAAACCTATCTTTTTTCCATTGAATAAGAACTTTTTAAAGTCTTCTTAATTTAGTAACAAGTACAAACATAGGATTACCCTGAACTTTATGTTGCCAATTATTTTTAACTAACTCCATAAAGTCAGGTTCTTCAGTAATAAAATTGTAAAACCTAAAGGGAGGAGGACCATGCTTTATTTTCTCAAAAACCATAGCAACAACTGGAGAATGATCAGAAATACCTTGAGTTAAGAAATCAGCTTTAGAATCCTCAAAAATATTGATCCACTCCAAGTTAACAAGAACTCTATCCAATTTAGAAGCAATTCTCTCAGAACCTTGCTGTTGATTCCACCAAGTGAAGAAGCAGCCAAAATAATGAAGATCAAACAGACAAGCAGTATTAACACAATTTTGAAAATCATTCATTTGACTAGAAGTAACCTCAGCCCCTCCAACTTTGTCATGAGAATAAAGAATAGAATTAAAATCTCCCATGACCATCTAAGGTCTGTCATTAAAGTTAGAAAAGGCAGATAATTCATTCCACAAAGCAACTCTCTCAGCATGATCATTGAAAGCATAAACAACAGTTAACACAAAATTAATTCCACTAGCAGTAGAAACATCAAGAAAAACAGCCTGAAAAGAAGTATGTAAAGTAGTGATAAAAACTTCCAGAGGGTTCCAACCAACCCAAATTATACCAGCTTCACTATTCATATAATTATCTGTGAATTTTATTTCTAGTACTATCTTTTTTTGGATTATTATTCTTAACATGAGTTTCTAATAAGCCCAAAATGGACAACTTATTATCTCTAATTAACCTACCTACTTCCACTTGTTTAAGAGGATCATTCAACCCTCTTATATTCCAAGTAGCAGCTTTAAACATCTTTAATAGGTGGAATATTAGGTTTCTTCAACCTACTGACCTTTTTAGGATCAGTAGCTCTAACCTTCAGCCCTGGAGCAATAAAATTTGAAGCAGAGGACTTATTATTAAAATGGGACCTTACTGTGGAACCATGAGGGAGATCAATACCACCATTTGAACTTGAACCTTTAGAATTATTGACTTTACCACAAAACCATTCAAATTATGAGTTATATCCATCAAAACTCTAGAAGAGTTTAACAATTCAAATTGGTTATTGGTTTGTAAAGAAACTTGTTGCACCAAATTCTCCATATGACTGGGATTTTCATCATCACTCATAGCTGCAAGAGAATCTGATTCACTAGCATCAGTAATAATAACCTCATCTTCTATAGAAGGATCTCTAGCTCTCTTAGGAACTTTAGACTGCTTTACTACCCAGACCTCCTTGACTTGTTGTTTTTGCTTCTCAATAGCAGCAGCAGCAGCCATTGCTTTCTCCAATTTATACTTAGAACAACCATTTTGAGTATGACCAAAAACTTGGTAGTGAGTACAATTAGGAGGCTTCCAAGAGTATTCAACATCCACAGAAAATCTCTTCACACCATCAACCACAACTGGAATAGAAGCAGGGTAATCAAATATAACATCAACTTCTACACAGATACGAGCATAGCTCATCCTTGATCTAGTTAAGGTTTGATAATCAATCATAATAGGTATTCCCAAACAACTAGCTATACTACTCAATCTATCAGCATCCCAAAAGTATAAAGGAACCTTTTTAAGATTAACCCAAATAGGTATTGATTTCAATTCAGCAATTTCACTCTAAATATCTGGATGTCAAGGTTGCACCATAAATAATTGATTTGAAATATATAAATATCCATGCGCAAGAGCAGTATATTTATCCTCATCGTTATCAAAATCAAAGATAAACGCAGATTTACCATGGATAGTAAGAGTAAAATTACCTTTCGGCTTCCATACACGTTCAACAACCCTTTTCACCAGAGAATAAGCTTTACGTTTACCAACAAAAACACCAACCACCAAGTTTTCACATCTCTTGATTTTAGAATCAAGATCAACACCTTTAACAGAGACCACTCATTCTCCATTAACCAAATTAGTAGGAACAAATTTCATAGAAGCCTCCTGAGAAACGTTCTTCTTCGCCAGAAAAAAAGAAGAAGACCACGACTTCTATGGTGTTACTGGAAGTGAATCTACCACGGGAGTAACGCCAGTAGCCCCAGGTAGTGAAGAAATATTAGATCCATGTAAATATCTCAAAGAAGAGCCAGCTACCTCCTGAGAGATGGATGTAAGGAGGTAAAAGGATACAATACTCGTGTTGATACATGAAATAGGTAAAGCGACTTGTGTAGATCATGTATCAATATTTTAACACTGTGGAGCCAAGGAGGCATCGTAACGATAAGAGAGATAGCACGACCTTTGAAATTAAGGCCGACAATGGATACCCGGAAAACTCTGGCGTCGTGCGATTCCGCAGTCAAAATTGTGGATAAAAGCCGAAATAAGATTTAGGGTACACCCTATCCAAAAAGAATATTTGATATGTGTATCCGAAAAATCCGTTCTGAGTGTCATACCTATGTACAATACATATTATTTATATAAAGGGAGGATCCGCTCACATTCTTATTTTCACAATAAAAAATATGGATTATCATCCAAACTAGATTTTTTGGCCCGTGCTACGCACCGGGCATCTTTTTCTTTCATTTAATGTGATGTGGCTTCAACTTGGTGTGGTGTGGCTTAGGATTTTTGATTTGGTGTGTCTCGGCTTCGCCCCCGTCTGTCGGGATCTGTGATTTGGTGTGGTTTGGTTTCTCCTTGCCCTGCCCCGATGCATACTTAGGATTTTTGATTAGGTGTGGCTCGGATTCGCCTCGCCCCGTCCCAATGTATGCTTTAACATTTTTGATTTTGTATGGCTCGGCTGCGCCTCGCCCCGTCGTTTAGGATTTTTGATTTGATGCAGCTCGAATTCTAATCCTGTAATAACCCAACTTCCCAAATTTTCACAAACTACCAAACTCTTATTAATCTCAATACAGTCAGTAAATTCATCTCCAGATGCGATGTTCTAAATTTTTTCAGTTGTAAATAGAGAACTTGAGCCAAGCCTAGTAGCTGATGTTCCCGGTGAAAGAACTAAAGAAGCTTGAGAGAATCTTTTTTTTTTTTTTTTTTGCTGCGAAAGCTTGTTGCCCGTATGTACCTTTATGTACAACAATTAGTTAAGAACCAAAGAAAAGAAATGAACAAAGAAGATAGACCTGCAACAATCACCAGACAGTGTACACCTCAAGGAAGCTAAAAACATAAAGTACACATAAACTTGTATCACCAGTAACACAATCAAGCTAGTTGCCTCGTTATGACTTCTAAAAATAACAAATTGAGCAGTGTCCCGGCAACTACTTCCCCTACTTCTACGATAGTTGTTGTTTGTTTCCTTAAATGTTAAATTTTGCCGTTTGTAATACATAAACCAAAAAAGTAACACTCAATCAGTTTAAATAAAAATCCAAATAGTATAATTCAGAACTAAATTATTAGCTCATATGCATACACCATTACTGTTAAATTACCATTGCCATAGCTTAATTAGTTAAAATAAAAATAAAAATAAATCACATAATTCCTAGAACTATAAAATTGGCTACAACCAACAATTTTTACATCACCCATAGTTAAAGTGTATTCGTAGCCTTTTTAAGTGTAACCTCCATGACGCATGATACAACCAATTAATCACCTATGTGTTTCTAATAAAATCAAAAATTACGCCTTAAAGCGCATTATACTTGGCTGAAATTTATCAATACTATAGGAAAGGCATGAGCATATAATAAACAACAAAGAGTACTCTATTGGACTAATACACATTTTGTCTGTTGAATTCTAATCTTAGGCGAAGAAGAAAACTATAGTAGATCCTTGTAGTAGGAAAAAAAGAGCAGCATCTAAGCACGTAATGAGGTATTACTTCCAAATTTAGCAAGTAAATTATTTTTCAATATACAGTAAACATTACAATGAAGAAACTAATATTCATTCAAAAAGTGCAATGCGTTTGAGTTTATTGTTGTTATTCATAGCCATGAAAAATTTGAACATCTCCACCGTCATAGCATCTTGTGTGGTAATCGGCATATTGGCCTTTATATCGTACAACCGCTTCACAATTGATTGAATAATCTATCCTAAATAGTAATACATAACAACTGCCATTGCATTCATCACCAAAATACTTTCAGCAAATAAAAGATCAATGACTCATAAAATCGAAATGGTGAATGAAAAGGGTGCCCGAAAATGATATACCGTTACATCTGCTACAACTTCTACATGAAGCCACTGGCCATACTCAAATGCAGTTTCAATTTGCCTGAAAAGATAACAGGAAATAATCATTTTACCAGAGTTTCATATAGCCATAAAAAAGAACACTATTTAACTACAGTATCTGACATTGATGGGTAAAACTGCAAGTTCATGGTTATGATTGCATTTACTGATAAAGCTCTAGTCATTTCTAAGAAACTCCTGGAATAGATAAATCCTACACCAATTAGATAGAATTGGTTAGTGAACCTATTATGGCTATTACCTTTTGTCAAGGGAGAGGTAAGCAGATTTTGCTTTTCCTAACAGAAAATTATAGACTTCTCTAATTAGAATTTCAGGTAAATATGCCACGTATTGTACTTCCTAGTAGATAAATCCAAACATGAGATTAAGATTATACGGAAAAAAGAAAAACGGTGACCGTACCCTGTAAAAGTCTACACTTGTGTTTAGATCATACTTCCATTCTCTTCTTTCCAAATACTACACAAAGATAAAGAGATACCACAATCATCATCATATGAATAAAATTTAGTATTGATTGATGTAATGCCAAATTTACAATGTTGTAGATCTTTACAAACTAATATACCTCCATTGCTAGTATTTCGTTTTCTGGACCTCCTTTAACACACCTCACTGACAAAAAATTCAAGAGAAAGTGTTAAATACCACAAACAAAAAAATGTATAGAAACAATACCTAATTATTAGTACGACTTCTTTATGAATAAATAAGCTATGAACAAAGAAGACACGGGAGGGATTTGGCTTTCCTGTATTTTTTCTTTTTGTTCAATAAGAAAAATCGCTTTGTTATGAACAAATAAGCTATGAATAAAGAACAAACAGGAGGGATTAGAATGCAGGATAGTGAGGCATGAGAAAAAGAGTACCCGAGAGAAAAATATAAATCTCTGGGAACTTACTACTTGCAAACTTAGAAACCCTAAAAAGCAAACCTAAAAACCTATTACCGGACAGATAAAAATCCTTAATTGATCAAAGTAATTGAATCCATCACAGATGCAACCAAGAAAAGAAGAGAGGTAAACATATTAGGATGAGACATGTGTATAGATGATGGAGAATAAGGCGGAGGCGCAGGTAGATCGAATAATGGGAGAGAGGCAAACAAAAACTCTTAGAGTTCTCCATAAGAATAGAGAGTTTAGGGTTTTTTGTTTACGGAAAGACTGTTTTTTGGTTCCTTTTTCTTATGTTTTTATCTCCGGTTTGTTTTTGCCGTTTTTTTGAACCGAAAAAGTTATTTGGTGTTACATTCATATAATTTGAGGAAAAGTGGAAGTGAGAAATTTCAAGGGGGATGTGACGCTTACCCAAGGGTGGGTATTCTGTTGGGAATATATGTTTTAAAAACATTATTAATTTCCAATAAATTAGTGTCTCATTTAAATGGTTTTATTGTGACATTTATTCTTCCTTTAAAGAATAAATTTATTTCGCTTTTAATGTCAAAAACCGTTTTTTGTTGAATTGGTTAATGATGTTAATTACCAACTTATTAATTCATTTCATTTAATCTTATTTAATTCTTTGACTATTATAAATCAGATTTTTTTATGAAAAGAATTTAAAAGAGTTGTTGAAACCTTTTTTCTATAGAGAGAGATTTTTCTTTTATGTTACTTGAGTTTAGAAAATGAATTTTGAGAGAGAGAAAAACAAGTGTGTGATCATCCTTGTTTTTTTTTAAAGAGTTTCTGAGCAAGAACGAAGTGTAGAAGTTTCACATCCTCTCACCGTGCAAGAGTGATTGTGTAAGAGATTGATCTCGGCTGTTTTATCCTGGGGACGACGCGTCATTGAAGAACTGCTTGCACAATCTTGGGCAGAGCCGCGAAACGTCTTAAAGAAAGCGACCTAGTCCGCGACTCAGCCATAACGTTATTTGTTTTGTGTTTGATTTTATTTGTTGTGCATGCATAATTCAGCAATTGTTCCAACAATTTTAAGACGTTTTATTCTGCCATGGATACCAAAAGAAAACAATTGCTCAAACGCGATAAGTATCATTGTTTTATTTTGTTTGATAGAATTATAACCAGCTTATTTTTTTCTTTAACGATTGAACATGATGCTTGAGATTTTAGGTAACCTGATACCTAAAGTTAATTTTATGTCTAATTTTGATGGATTAGGATTGTAACATGGATCATATTTTTATCATGAATATCTAACATATAAAAATATTGTTGATGTGAAACGAATTTTTTTAACATGTTGTAGGGATGTATTTTTATCTCCTATATGGAAATGAATTGGGACTAGCAATTTCGACCTGATATATTAGACATCATGAGGGTCATCCATGCGAAATTTCAGAATTTTTTGAGTCCTAAAACTATTTTTAAAGTATTTTAGAAAACTGCACAACGTTGCTGAAAATTTCTGACGAGCAAAAATTTAGTCCTTGTTGAATTCGTTTTTATGATCTTTGTGTTGATATTTTGGGTTTATTTGTAAGATGAAACTTGTAAATCATGAACTTATCTTCAAAATCCATTTTGAAATTTCCTGTTTGGATTTTTAGTTTGAGAGATGTGGTGATTTCGAAATTATCATGTATATATGTCCAAAATAGGAGACATGATACTTGAGATTAGAGATTAGAGATTAGAGATATAAGAAATTACATTAAAAGTCATGTTTTGATTCTAGTACTTCATACTCTTGTTTTGGTCATGAAAAAGAAGATTAATTTTAGCAATCAAACTAGTGCACCACATATGTTTGATAAAATGCTTGATTGAGAGTTATAAATATATGATGTTATAACTATAGAACTTTGAATCTTTGTTTGGAATTTAAGAGAAACTTGGAGTACTATCTTTTAATTGATTTTAAGTAATTATGTAAGTGCATACCTTACTTATTTTTGATTTAGAATGCTCACATGTGAATGATTGTGACAGGTGCATGAGAATTCACCTACTTGCAAGTTTTTATTTTCCTATGAAATAAAAATTGCGGGAGATTAATCGATGTGTGGAGCAATGGGGTTGCTGATTTCTTTGTTGGTGTGCAAAGAGTGGACAATGGTTTATAACCAATTGAGCTTTAAATGCAATTGAGGTATGGTTGATGAACTATTTGTAGTTATTGTAGTGATCAATAATGGCATTCTAAATTGGATAAATTGATTGTTCAATCTTAGAATAAAATTTTTGGAAACAAGATGTTGAGAATTATTGTGTATGACAATAAACATGTGACTCATATAAGTTTGGAACTTATGAGATAGAATTTGATACAAACCCAAAACCGAAATAATTAGAAACCTAGTCAAAACTAATGTCAATATCAACTCTCACCAAGAAATGAACATAATATTGATTATGAATTCATTTGTTATTCTTGCATGGCATTGTAAGGATATCAAATGTTATTAACAACGCTTTTCAAGCTAAGTTAATGTGAATTGTAGATATGGTGAGAGGTTGGTATATATTGGTGTTTTACACCATATTTGTTTTGATAGGTTATGGTTCAAAAGTTGAACCTAATCGTTTTGAAAGAAAGTGGCATTGAGATATACTCACATCACTAGGACTTTCGGTATTGGTATAGCCTAAAAGTTTACTTTGGGTAGAACAATCTTGTTAAAGATATATCTAGTTTCCAAGATGTTCAACTTGTTAATAACAAGATGTTCATATCTTGTTATAAACAAGAGTGAGATAAGAAATTTGTTGAATTTGATCATTGCACTGCTACAAATGATAAATTATGGATAAAATATTTGAATATAATATTACAATTTTATCATAACATAAATTGAATTTTGAATATTTGAAATATGAGATTTTGTCATGCTTTTTAAGAAATCAATGAGTTAGTGATGAATATGAGCATGTTATATTTTCTTATAAACTTGGTGGTTTTTGAGTAACATGTATGTAATAATCTTACCTAACTCATAGAATCATGTACATTTTCAAATCTTACGCAACTTGCAATGGTATTGGATGAAATATAGTATTTGAGATTTTTATAAAGATGCTTCGAGTAACTTGTCTTGATATCAAATATGTTTTTGAGTAGTGAATATTAGGCAATGTTGCTTTCAAGAAAATTGTTTGAATTTTTCTCTATATTGTGCAAACGTTTTTGGTTTAGATCATTGGTTTATTAGTTTTTCACAAATTTTGGGATCTTAGGATATTGTTTTGAAATTCTTGTTTGAGTCAAAAAATAGTGGGGGTTCCATGCCCTATATTTTAACAACTTTGATTTAAATTAGAGGAACTAGAAAAATGAAGGTGACAAGTAATTCACTAAGAATGAACCTAGAAAAGCATATATAGTGAGACTAAATTTTAGTCATGAATATTTTGTTGCTGGAAAATAACTTTGTTCTTCAAACTATTAAATCTTTGGAAACAGAAAATTGTTGACTCTTGCATTCATGTCGCTAAATAACTTACATGCTTGTTTGTTGATGTTGTTTCTACAATGTATGATTTGTTATAGTCATAAGTAGAAATATATACTTTTGTGTAAGTTAAGGATGAGAATCTATGTAAACCAAGCATGGAAAACTGTGTAGTTTCTACAATAAAAGAAATCATATAAGTTAGATAAGTTATCATTTATATTCTGAAAAACAACTTTAAAACAATTTATAAAATAAAAATTGTTTACTTGATTCATTCGAATGATTTCAGAATTGATGAAAGTGAAATGCACAACACTCTTTGTTTTGTATGCATAAGTGATTTGTTGAATTTTTATTCTAACTTATAGGATGAAAATGAAATTGAGAACATGCTTAGTTTGCTATTTGACATGAAAGACTTGAGTGAAGATGGTGTATATTTTGAAATGAATTTTTCTTTCTTTGGATCAATTTTCATTTCAATGAAAATAGAATTTTTAAAAGAGACAGAAATATATATAGTTTGACTGTAAACAAGTTTTCACTCATTTGGTTTAGTGCTAATGCTTTTGAGATTGTGTGTGATTGCACTAGACATGAGTATGGTAGCTCAGTATGCTTCTTTGCTACGTGATTGAATATATATATATATATATATATATATATATATATAAGTATTTTTTGTAGTGGGGGTGTAATATATTGCTTCCATAGTGGGGGTTTTATATTCAGATTTACCAATCCTAGTATGGAAAATTGGTAAAATATTGAGAAGGTTATGAGGTGTTTCAAACACATCTTACGCCTAAAAATACACTATCTAAATGGTTACCGCAATCCTTTAAGGTTATTGCGAAGCTGATTGGACATCCTTTCAGTTGAATCCTTTAAGGGATGGAGAGATTCGATCCTCTAATAGATAGAGGAACAGACATATTAATCCAATGTGATAGTACCGTGGCTATTGCATGAATTGAGAACGTAACGACAACTATAAGAGTTGATTTTATGAGAATATGGATTATATAGTGTCTGAAAAGAGTTTCCATTAGTCCTTTGACGAAAGGATTGATAAGAAGATGTGAATACATCTTAGGTATGAGGTTGATGCCCATTGAGATTGAGTCATCTGTGATGGATACCCAACCTAGAAATAGGTTCAAAGGGACTAGACGAAGTCATAGGTGATAGCATCATTGAGATTGAGTTATTTATGATGCGGTTACCAACCTATAACTCAATATCTCAAAAGTAGGTTCAAAAGGGTAACCCTTACCTATGGAGTGAGATCCCAAAATATAGGTTCAAATGGGATACCAAGTCATAGATAATATGGAGATGCGAGAATCATGCTTTTGAAGAATTCATCCCACGACATGATATCCTGAAGGGAGTAGAGGTTGAGTTTAATTTTTAGTTTTAAATTTTTAAACTCTTAATGATGTTTATATCTCTATGTAGAGTGGGTTACTTTCACGAGTACTCTTGATAAACTCACCTATGTGAATGTGAAAGTGTGGAGGCTTTCTATGAGAATATGGGCAGTTCTCTAGATCATTCATTAAACTGGGATACAAGCACAAGGCCGTAATGTGCTGGCTTTAGACTTTACACTAGTATAGTCGTGTGTGTTAAGTAATCTTTTTATCTCCTAGAGTTCAAGACTTACGTTCACTCTATGGTCAGATTTTAAGAGAGCCTATTAACACTATGTAAAGGTTCAAGTCGCGAGACACCTTTGCTTATGCACAACTCTGTATGTTCTTGCTCAATGTTTTGAAAATTATAAGTGGGGGATTATTGGAATATATGTTTTAAAAACATTATTAATTTCCAATAAATTAGTGTCTCATTTAAATGGTTTTATTGTGACATTTATTCTTCCTTTAAAGAATAAATTTATTTCGCTTATAATGTCAAAAACCGTTTTTTGTTGAATTGGTTAATGATGTTAATTACCAACTTATTAATTCATTTCATTTAATCTTATTTAATTCTTTGACTATTATAAATCAGATTTTTTTATGAAAAGAATTTAAAAGAGTTGTTGAAACCTTTTTTCTATAGAGAGAGATTTTTCTTTTATGTTACTTGAGTTTAGAAAATGAATTTTGAGAGAGAGAAAAACAAGTGTGTGATCATCCTTGGTTTTTTTTTTAAAAAAGAGTTTCTGAGCAAGAACGAAGTGTAGAAGTTTCACATCCTCTCACCGTGCAAGAGTGATTGTGTAAGAGATTGATCTCGGCTGTTTTATCCTGGGGACGACGCGTCATTGAAGAACTGCTTGCACAATCTTGGGCAGAGCCGCGAAACGTCTTAAAGAAAGCGACCTAGTCCGCGACTCAGCCATAACGTTATTTGTTTTGTGTTTGATTTTATTTGTTGTGCAGGCATAATTCAGCAATTGTTCCAACATATTCTCACCGCGCGACGCTTGGCCTCGCATGGCTTAGGAGTTTAAAGCGTTTGATGTGCGAAATCAAGTTCAAATGACGTATTTGCATATTGGACCGTGTCAGTCTAGAAATCATAAATTTCCCAATTAACAGAAGGATAGAAAGTTGATTCCTTCTTGGTTCAGGGCTCATGATGAGTATTGGTTGGATTACAACATATCGCAAGATAAAGTATATTGTTTATGTTGTTACTTATTCAAATCAGGTGGTCCTAATAACTTTTTAGATTAAGGATTTTGTATTTAGAGATATAAAAAACGCTCACAACCAAGCTCGGAAAGCCTGCGAAGACTTGTTAGATAAGAGATTACATATCGACACATCACTCATTAGACAAACAAATGAAACAAAAAAGGAGATATAAAACTCGATTGGGGGCTTCAATCCAAACTGTCCGGATACTTCTAAAACATGGATTTGCATTTCGTGAGAATGATGAAGGTAAAGTTTAGGCAAATAGAGACACTTTTTCAAAAAAAAAAATTAGCATGGCTTGGTAACAATAAAGTCGAAGAATTGAAACCTTATACTAAGGAAAAAGCACCGGGAAATCTGAAATTAACTTCTTCCGACATTCAAAATGACATTGCAAGTGCTTTTTCATTTAAAATAATTTATGAAACTATTTGAGATATCGGTGATTCATTCTTTTCAATTCTTTTTGATGAATCTAAAAATGTTTCTTCAAAGGAGCAAATGGCTATTGTTTACGGTATGTGAAAGAAGGACGTGTTATTAAACGTTTTGTTGGGATTAAACACGTAACTAGTACCACCACTCTCTCACTTAAGGAAACAATCGATAAAAAAATTTCGAGGCATAATTTAAGTTTTTCTAAGTTGCGAGGACAAGGTTTTGATGGTGTAGTTGCGGGGAATCCCACACTACACCCCTTACTCAATTTTGCTTAATTAATCCATTGAAAGATGTAAGAACAAGAGTATTTATTGATTGAGTCCATGAAATGTTTACACAAGATACTAGAATTACACTTAGAAATTAAAACACTCTTCAACTTCAAAAAGATCTCTCCCTAATGACTCATTTAGCCCTTTATATAGGGTGATACATAGTGAATGACAGCTAAGCTATCCTTTATTTTCGGGAATGTCTCGCGAAGTGTCGCAGATGCACAAACATTCACTCTCGCGACACTTCTTAACCCTCGCCTGGTCTCACGTCTTCTTTATGTTTTGCCTGTCGTTATTCATTGCGTCGTTTATTTTAGCTCCTGCGACTCCTTCGCGATGCTGTCATTTATTAATCCCGCGAACCTTGCTTGTTGCGATATTACGATCCTACATCTTGCCTCTTTTTCCTTGAATATTGCTTGAAGAGCGATCTTTAAGGAAAAATCTATTGTGGTAGCGATCTTTGACTTTTGTTGATGGAGGAACGAGCAAAAGAATACTTTCCTTGAAAAGTACGTACTTGCCTCTATTCTTTTGCAAAGTTCCGAAGCTTCTTTGAGATATATACGAAGTGTCGTCTCCTATCTCTCCTCATATTTCTCTTGCGAAGGGAAGAGTATCATGAGATTTTTATAATATTATTGCCACTGACGCTTATCTTTATCTCTGTTTGCTTTTGTACTTTTACACGGATTTTGATTATTAATGTCTCTTCTTGACACGTCTCTTTCAACCGCTTATTCTTGACCATTCATGTCTCTTCTCGCATTAAATGACCTCGTTTTTCTGGAGGATCTTTTTCCCTATATATAGTTCTCTTTTCCCCTCCTTTTCATCCTTTAGTTTCTCTCTGCAACTTTTCTTTGATTCTCTCCTTCCGCAATTTGCGCTCCTGCTACTGCAAATCTTTTCTTCGTCTTTTCTAGCGCTGATCCTAACCTTTAACCTCCCATCCATTCCCATACTGATAATGGCTTCCATTAGTCGTGCATACAAAGCTTCTTTTGATGAAGTTCAACAGAAGATGCTCGAGAAGGGTTTCACTCTATCAACCATTCCCAATCAAGAACCTTCATCTACTCTTTCTGCAAAGTTATTTTCTGATCATCAATGTGATGATCAAAAGATTATAGTCTCGCTAGGTCGGCTTCTCGCGGGACTTCCCATTCCCTTGTACAATCTCGAGATGCCTTTATTTTATGAAATCTTGGCCCATGAAAAATTCTCTCTGTCATTTATCAATTGAGTGGCGATTGCATTCGCCTAATGCTTGAGTTCGCGAATCGTGGTGCTGGCAAAGGATCTTTGTACCCTACTACTGTTAGGCACCCCGATTTCGCAGACTTGGAAATAGCTGCTGAGAAGTACACTGTAGAGAACTTTTTTGAAAATTATTCAGTGATAAAGATGCGGAATGCGAAATCTCGCTGGGGCATTCGCCTGAAAAAGAAGGATAATGTTCCTGAGGATAAATTGCTCATGCAAGATATTGATTGGCATCCGGGCAATAATACTACTCCTCGCCACTCCAAAGATGAGAAGTGGTGGGTTGTACCCTTGATTTTAAATGGCCCTTATATCGCGGGCTCGCACGTTCTTCCTGCGAATCTCGCAGGATATCATCCTTGGGAATTCAAATGGCCCGATAAGGCAAAAGAGGTATGTTTCCCATTTTAAATCTTGCCTTTGCAACTTTCTTTTTATATTTGTTGAGTTTGTGAAATTTTTCAGATCACCAAATTGAGAAGAAAATACAAGGATAATCCGTTGGAGAGTACCCTGACGATACTTCGATCGCTTACGGATAAAGTAAGAAACATTTCCTTTGTTATTTGAAACAATATTGTTGCCTCTGTTTCTTATCTTTAACCGTATGTGAAGGTTGGGGTTGAAGAAGCTGTAGCCGCGAAGATTAAAAGTAAGGGTAAAACCGTCGTTCGCAAAGATAAATCTTCTGCTCCATTGGCTAAGAAGCGAAAGATTCAATCTTCTTCTCTCCTTAGCTCAAGCTCTGAATCTTCTGACGAGGATAACCATGACTCGAATCCTTCTCTCGCCAAGAAGATTCCGTCGACCCGATTCTTCTATGGATCTAAGTTATCTAGCATCTTCTCGGACTCTTTCCAAGGAATGGGAGATGCTCCCCTAGCTTCCCTTTGCGGGACTCTCGCAAATGTGTGTAATGCTACTTTACTAGAAGGCAATGATTCTTTCAATGGAGCTTCTAGAGTCGTGTCTCCTGACTTCTTGAATGCACTTGGATCTTTGGTACGTATGCAGTCACACTTCCCTTTTAAATTTTTAAATATATGTATATTAATGATTTTTCTATCTTCTTTTATAGGTTGGAAGAACTTCTTTTGTAGTTGCCTCATATCTCGAGAGAAGACGCAACAATCTTGAAAAGAAGAATTCGCAATTGAGCAAGAAGATTCAAGAATTAGAGACTGGAGCTGCGTCATCTCGCGATAAAGACGAGAGAATTCAAAAGTTAAATACCGAACTTGACTCTCAAAGGGATAGGGTGTCCACTCTTCAGAACGCTAATCAGCAACTTTATGGTATAAGATTTTTCCTTCTCTTATTATTTCTATCTTATCGGTCGCATACTGCTACCTAACTTATTACCTTCGCAGATGTATATAATCTCTCCGATGAGGCTATTCTTCTTCATACATTTCCTGAACCTATGGATAATGACTTTCTTCTCGCTCACCTTAATCAATCTCTAAGTAGTTCCTCAAATAAAACTAACCTCCTTTCATTAAAGGATCTTCAATCCAAATATCATCTCTTAGAAATCGAACACAGATCTAGTTTGAATTTAACCAATCGCTTTAAACGAATGTACCTTGATTCCGAGAATAAAATCAAGATTTTAAGGAAGAAAATTAGTGATCTCATAGATGAGAACGATCGCATTACTAACAGAGGTGCACAGGCGTTAGCAGAATTCCACAAATCTCTTCTTGGTGTGCAAGTTGAACGAGATGAACTCCTTCATCAGAATACCATGCTTAAAAATGAGAAGAGCAAGTTCGTTCTCTTCTTGTTATTAATAGTGATGATGAATTCGCCTGGCTGCGAAAGTTTTAGATAATGCCAGAATAACCTAGGTGTTGATGTTAGTCTTCACGCTTAGCATACTTCCTTGATTAAAGATATGATATCCGATAGAGAAGGTTACTTATTATACCTTACTGCTTCTTACTTCGTAGTATTGCTTGTAAATTATTAACTTGTTGTTACTTATTTGCATAATCTGAGAAGAGGCTTCATGTTAGAATTAGAGAGCTTGAATCTGAGAAAGAACAACTCGCCAGAATTTCCCAAATGAGAATTGAAGAACTCAAATCGAAAAACAACAGCTCGCCAAGAGTCTCTCCCTTCGTAATAACAAGTATTCCAAGTTGAAGAAACAATTTGAAACGACAGTGGCGAATTTTAGTAATGATGCAGTTCGTTTTCGCAATGGAGCCATGGAGTACATTTGTAATGACCACAAAATCCCTCTTCATTCATATCCCTGGCTCCTCGAAAAGGTTCCTGAGAATCTGCCTGTCTCAGATGTTTCTGATAGTGAGGCTAGCGAAGGAGAAAATTCTGGCGATGAAAATAATAGAATCAAGAATCGGATGAAGGAGAAGAATCACCAAAGAGATAACTCTTTTTGTTTCTTTCACGCTCTGTAATATCTCGTATATTTCGTATCTTTATTATAGTGTACTTCTTGGATTTTTCCCCCCTGAATTCAATCTTCACCCCCCTTTTTTGGCAGTTCTTCCTTGTAATATAATTGGCTAACCTTATTGATGTATAACTCTTTCATCAGAAGATGAATAACACTATTCCATCTTTTCCATTCCCATACTTGCCTCTGTTATTGATCTTCAGATGGAAGATTTTAGTTGTCCTCATGTATGTGGTTGAATAATAATTTTATTGTTATTGAAATGTATTGTTGCGACTTGGTCGCAGGTTTCTTCATAAATCAAGAAACCTGTATTTTGTAAATGTATTTTGCGACTTACTTGCCTCGCCTTATCTTCATAAATGTATTTTGTCTCTTCTCATTGCGACAAGGTCGCAAGCCGCGCTTACATTTTCAAGTAAGGGCCCATTGACCCTGCCTTATCATTTTTGTGTGGTCTTCCCCTGCCACCTTTTGTTGCGACAAAATCGCAGGACGTCTTTACACTTGCATGTAAAGACCCATTGATCTTGCCTTATCATTTTCCAAGTATTTTTGCCTCTGCAGGATGTTTTAGTTGCGACAATATGACATGCCTAGATATCCTTGCGAACATAGAGCCCCATGACATTGCCGTCGTGCGACGAAATCGCAGGACGTCCGTACACTTTCGTGTAAAGACCCATTGATCTCGCCTTACCCTCGCGTTAGTATTATTGCCTCTGCAGGATCATTGCACAAATATGACGAGCCTAAATTTTCTTGCAAAACATAACCTTATGACATTTGCGTCTGTTTTGACACTCCCCTATTGGAGAGCGTCGCCCTTATCATCTCCCGGTTGCCCCTTCAAGGAGGCGAAACATCGGCCATACAAGACTAGCTCCTCCCATCCGGTCTTAACAACAACTGAGTTGTTTTCGAGCCTCTTATCCCTTATACCTATATGGTTTATGGTTACGAGACTGCACCCTAAGTGGAGTTTTCTTCGGGCGAGTGCAACATATGCCAAGACTTGCCAAGAATGGCCAGGGTAGGTTCATCCATCCCGGGCACTCTGGCTCAACCGTGTACCTCGGCGCCTTGAGCATACACTGACTCCTTGGAAGAGACCCTCGGTCGCCCAACCAGGGTATAACCTTATATAGTTGGGAATCCAAGGTATCTCTCCTGGATAGGCTTTCATGGGCCCCAAATTTTCATGACTCAGGCTTCAGGAGCGGTGTAACCTTCCCCCTGAGCCATGTTGAGAGATACCCCCTTATATGACGCACTTTAGGTCTTACATTTGCCTCTTACGAAATGTTATTCGCGAACTAGGGTGTACGCCATAAAGGTTCGTCCCATTCTTTTACCCATTCATATTTGTTAAATCATTCAATCATTCATGTTTCATTATTTGTTTGATATTTGTTTACGAAGTATTCGCACAATTCTGTTTCATTTGTTGTAGTTTCATTTTTCTTTCTTAACTGAATTCCCATATACTCTTGGCTGCGAGATTCTCGCACATCATTTCTTCAATTGCGGCTTTTTCCCTTGTTTTTTGTTGATTACTCACTTCTTATGCCTTTTGTTCCTCATATCTTTTGCTCCTTTATTATCATAATATTCGCCTATCTCCAGTGCATTCACCCCGCGAGGTTTGTTCAATCCTTACTTCTATAGCATCCACCATCAATTTTTCTTTTCTCTGCTCATCTCTCACATGCTGCTTCCAACCTTTTCTTTTGGCACTTCTTTCTTCGCAACTTTCTACATCGACTTCATGACATTGTTGCGACTCCTTCCAATCTCCCTGTATGATACCAATGCCATTTGGATGTGGAAATTTTATACATTGATGATATGTTGATGCGACTCCCAAGATTTCATGAAGCCATGGTCTCCCAATCAGCGCATTGTATGGAGATTCCACGTCAACCACACAGAATAAAATATCGCTTGATAATCCTTGTAGAGGTATTCTCATGCGAACCTCTCCCTTTGGTTTGTTTGCGGTGCCATTAAAGCCATATATCTTGTATGTAGAGGGATCAAATCCTCATCTTTTCCTCCCATCGTCTTGTAAGTATGGTAGAAGAGAATATTCACCGAACTTCCTGTCGATTAGATTCTGGTTGATCGCCCAAACAAGCTTCGCCTCATCATCTTCTCCATCAACTGGTTTCGGGTTAATCTCTAGTTTCACAACCAACGGGCTATCATGTGTTTCTCTTCCTTTTGGCACTTCATCTGCAGAGAAAGAAATAGTCTTCACCGCCATTTTCTAATCATCGTTCTCGCTGTGCTCATTATTTCTTTATCATTAGCATCTCTCGCAAAGACTCTACTGAGCACGTTGTCATGAAAATCTTCGATTGTGCAATAGGAGTGGACGATAGAGTTGCAATTCAAATTTTTAGCTTTTGCCCCGACTTCTATCACAAATGTTTCCTTTCCTTTCGCTGACACTGTTCTGTGCATCTCTGGTGGTGGTGGCAATGTCTGGCTTGTTTCTTCTCCCTTTAGAAAGTGATTTAACTTCCCCTGATCAATCATCCTGAGAATAATTCTCTTTATGTTTCTACAATCGTTTGTTTGATGCCCATGGAAGCGATGATAAGAACAAAATTCATGACTTCTATCGCCTGGCGGTGGTTCCATTCCCACGTTCCAAGGTGCTGGTACATTTTCCATCACAAGTATAGCTTCCCAGATCTTTTCCACACTAGCATTCAGTGGAGGCATCTTAATCTCTTCCCATACTATTCTCGACTTCTCGCCCTCCACGGTTATTTTGCCTTCGTCCACCGTATGTTTCTTCGCACATGATCTAGCCTCTCTAATCTTATTATTGTCATTGGTTGTAATAGTTCCTTTCTCGCTCAAATTCCTCTTGATCGTGGCTTCCCATGGCTACTATCTTCTCGCTGTCCCTCATCGCCTTTCCTTGCTTGTTGTCCTTGCGAAGTGCTCGCCACCGTATTTATGAATTGAGGCAACAAGCTTGCGTTCGCAGCATTCGAGCTTGTGTTCGCGACTGGATAAGAATTCATTTCATTCTGTCTCTCTTCTAGGGCAATATATTCTTCCTGTAACTCTCGCAGTTCTGCCATCGTGATTGTATTTTTGATTCTAAAGATTTGGATGTATAACAAGTTAGTCGCGAAGAGAGCGTTCACAAATGAGAGAATAAGATATCTTTCCTCAACTCGTCCTGCCATTTCACTACACATGGTCCTCCATCTTATTGTCAACTGCCTCAAGCTCTCGCCAACCCTTTGTCTCAACCCGAATACATCTTCAATACCTGGTCGCGAAGAGTTGTTACTTATGTATGCTCCCGAATGTGGCTTGTAAATGGTTAAATGATGCGATTGTGTTCCTTGGCGACCTTCAAACCATTTTAGTGCTTCTCCTATTAGGCTTGATGCGAAATATTTGCACAGATGGTATCATGATTCTCCCACCGCAACATACATCTCATATAAGCCTTGATATGTTGTATCGCACGAAGTTGTTCCATCAAAGATATTAATGCAGGTAGATTGCACTTAGGAGGTATTCCTCCCATCTCACTTCTAGCGTGAAGGGATTCTTCGCGGCTTCTGCGATGGCTTCGTCTAATTGTTTCCTTCCTCCTTCCCTTCTACTATTCAGTAATCCTCTCATTTCACCCAGTTCTCTTAAGATTTGTTCATTTGCCTCGAGTTTGATTCTACCGGTCTTTTCAACTCGCTTCTCTCCTTCTTCGCTCGTGCCTATCTTGACCTTCCCGCTCATTATTTTCTCCTCTTTCTTTCTCTCGCGACACTCTTCTTCGTTTCTTTCGTCAATTCGCACGCCATTATATCGGTTGTTCTCTCTTCTTGGCTGTCTCTCAGCTCTCATCTGCACCCTCTCATATTCTTCATTAATATTTCTATTGGTACGATTTTTTTCCCTTCTTCTTTCGCGGTTGTCATGGTTATTCTCCGGATTGCCTCTTCCATCTCTTGATTTTCCATTTCGCTCTTATCCTTTCTCTCTCGCGAGCTAGCCGCGCTTGTTCAATGTAGTGTCTCTCAATGTCATCCTCGATTCTCGGTTTCTTCTCAATTCTTCTCTCCCGTGCAAGATTATTCTCCCTTCAAAGCACTGGTCATTCGGTTCTTGAGTTGCATGTTTCCTTGATTTTCCCTATTCCGCTCATTTTGAAGATTTTCGGGTTGAGGAATATAACGATCTTCTATTTCCCTCTTCTCTCGCCATGCTCTATACTCGGATTTTGTGTTTCTTCCTTGACTTTCTGTTGGTAAAACTCTCCTTCTTTCTTCCCTATTCGATCTTGAACTTGATCTCACGCTACTTCTAGATCTCCTATTTTGCAACCTCATATTTTCCATCCTCAATTCATGATTCTGTCTTGTCAAGTTTGCTCGTTCCTCTGCCTCTAGCCGTCTCTCTTCGTGTATTGTTTGTCTCAATCTTTCTAATGCTGCAATTTCTTCGTTTCCTGGATTCATTTCTCCATTCATTCCTTGCTCTCCTTGTCCGTTGTTCACCAGCTGCTGCTCCTCTTCTCTCTCGTCTTCAGAATCAGACCTCCAAGTATGTACACTTACTCTATCATAATCCACACTGAGCGTTTGCTACCGGGGAGATCGGTGGTCGGTTTTGATCTTCTCCATCGTTTCTCATATTCATCCTTGACGATTCTCCTATTTCATTCCTCCTTTCTCCAAAGAAGTCTCCCACTTCTTCTTACAATCGTTGGTTGCCCTTGTACATTTCTTCTTCTAGCCATTTTTCTTTTTTCCAATGAATTCTTGAGTATCTTCTCCAGATCTTTTCTCTCGTCAATCCAAATTCCTTCCAATTTCTACGTCAATCTCTGCTGAATCCCTGTTTCTAGCGCATATGTAGTTGCGGGGAATCCCACACTACACCCCTTACTCAATTTTGCTTAATTAATCCATTGAAAGATGTAAGATCAAGAGTATTTATTGATTGAGTCCATGAAATGTTTACACAGGATACTAGAATTACACTTAGAAATTAAAACACTCTTCAACTTTCTCTCTCCTATTCACTTGCTTAACAATTCCAAAAAGATCTCTCCCGTTAACAGACTCATTTAGCCCTTTATATAGGGTGATACATAGTGAATGACAGCTAAGCTATCCTTTATTTTCGGGAATGTCTCGCGAAGTGTCGCAGATGCACAAACATTCACTCTCGCGACACTTCTTAACCCTCGCCAGGTCTCACGTCTTCTTTATGTTTTGCCTGTCGTTATTCATTGCGGCGTTTATTTTAGCTCCCTGCGACTCCTTCGCGATGCTGTCATTTATTAATCCCGCGAACCTTGCTTGTTGCGATATTACGATCCTACAGATGGGGCTAACAACATGCAAGGTGAGTACAATGGTCTTAAGAAGCTTATTTTGGATGAAAATGATTGTGCATATTTTATTCATTGCTTTTCCCTTTAATTACAATTAGTTGTTGTAATGTTGTTAGATTTTGTCATATATTGTCAATGTCATATATAAAATCCTATTTTTTTGTTGATGATCTGTTTGTCTCTTAGTTTTATAGTTCGCTTGTATTTAGGTGAATTTTTGTGCATAAGTGGTTGCGTGTATGTATCTGACTTGTTGTTTCGGATGATTCATAGATGCAGTCATTCGGGATGAACACGAATTTTGTAAGGTATTCTAGCATATGCCATGTTACAGTTGTCGTCCCACGGGGCTTTTCCATTTGACTTAAATTTCTATAGGCTATGGATATTCTCAACTTTCTAACTAGCTATTGCAACTGTGGATATGTCAAATTGTCTCATCCGCAGTTCAGGGTGCTTGAAGTTTTCAGTATGTGATTATATAGCGAAAATGGTAAGCTTTTATACTCTCACTAAAAAAAATGTTGGAAGAAAATTTGTTTGACCCCGTAGGATATCTGTCCTGACTATGTCCCTGAGTAAAGTATATGTTATATATGATAGGTGTAGAATACACCGTATTTACTATCTAGTAGTTTATGCTTTCTTTGCTATTTTTCGTGTAAATTATGTATTTTACGCTTGTTTTGAGTTTTATAGCTACTATGGAGTCGCACTGAGGAAAAGAAGAAGAAATCACCCAATTTGAGCCAAAAGGGCAAAAAGGTCATTTTACAGGCGATTGATATATGGAGCCCAGTTGAGGTTAAGGGGCATCTCTATTTTGGAGGATTATTAAAGACAGATTAGTCATGGATAAGGGGGCCGCCAACCGGCTAGCCCTTATCGAAGTGACATCCTATTATGGGCACCCAACCGGGGTGGTCCTCGTCCTTGGGGTGTACCATCCTACCCTATACTTATCCTAAATCCATCGAAAGATTATCTTCTCCTCTCTTTCACCTGAAAGAAAAAAAGCATTTGCCGTCGCTATTAAATCCAACAAATTGAGAGATGGAGCCAGAGATCGAGAAATAAGAGAGGAAATGGAGGTTAGGTTAAGTTGCAGATAGCCGAAGAACTTGTTCCTGCTGTTATGGGTCTATGGATTGATGAAAGAACAAAGAGAAATTGATGAGGTAAAAATTAGGGTTCGTGCAATTGTTGAAGGTCGAGACTGATGCTGCTACTAGGAGGTGAAGAAGAAATTGCAGAATGGGTTTGTGGATTGGACATTGAGGTCGATGATGGTCTCTGATGAAGCTCGGTGAGAGGAGCAGCTATTGTTGAATTAGATGGGTTTGAGAGTGTATTTGAAGAATTACAAAATGATGAACTCAGATGGAAGTCTGCTGCCAAGAACAAGGTGATGATAAGAGTCTGAGAGCTGCCATGAACTAAATGAGATTTTGGGTTGAAAAGGAAGAGATGGCAGCAAGATTGAGAAATGGGTTCGATCTTCGGTGATTCGAGTAATCGAGGTCTCAAAGTGGTGAGTCGAATTCGAGAAGAATATTAGGGTTCTGCAGTTTGGGGTTGAAATTCCGATGGGTTCGGTTTCTAAGTGACATGGAAGGTTGGATTGTAGGCAATTCAAAGGTGCAATCGGGGAATGCAATGGAGATGGTCTGGTGTTTCTGGTGGTGATTGAAGAAAGAATGAATGTCTGTGACAAAGTGTTGAGGCTGTTATGTATTGCTGTTGCCGCAGTCGGCTAAGCAAGGAGTTGAAAGCGGTTAACTTATACAGGTTTGCAGGTCTGATTGTGCAAAGTGCAGGACCGGAGGCTTTGTGATGGTCTTGGTATGGCTGTGGTGTTGATGTTGGCGGTCTTTGTCTCAACAAAGAGTCAGCTAGGGCTTGTAATTTGCAGGAGGTTGTGCTGATGAAAAAGAGAAAAATGTGTTGTTGGCTTTGATGTGAACTGATGCTGCAAGTGAATGCAGGTTGGAGCTTGTGTTACTGTTGTTGATACTGAGCTGTTGTGGCAATGGCTAAGCATTTGTTAGTTAGACTTGAAGCTGACCAGAATCGCAAGAAGAGAAGCCAAGCCATTGCAGGATTATGTGATACCTGAGGTTGCAGTTGAGCTGAGTTCTTGAGTTCGAGTTGCAGGTGCTAGCTAGTAAAGCAAGGAGCTACAGAGCTGGTGCTAATGGTTTTGATGTTTGGATGTTTTGTCTTACGAGTTAGAATTGGTTTTGAGCTCGAGTCTTTGGTGAATGGCAAGTGGGCATTTTAGAGATGGCTCGTGTAGTGGACCAATTCGGGAAGCGCTGGTGATATTGCAAGTAGAGGAATGAGGCTTGTGCACTTGCAGCAATGAACGGGTTGTAGCTAGTATTGTTGGTGGAAACTTTGAGATGTATTTGAGCCGCAACCCAGTGGTAGGAATTGCACAGCGGTTTGAGCCGGAACCGTGGCTTAAGAAGCAAACATCACTACGGAGAGAAGCCAAGTGTGTTGAATCGTGTTTAGTTTAAATGGTGGTTGTGGTGTTTTGTAGCTGGAGTTTGGGTTGCTTTTGAGCTCAAAATGGAAGCTGAAATGGAAGGAAGCGCAGTGTGGTGCAGTGATGGCTATAATGGTTAGAACTGGGACTGAATTGAGAATATATATGGGTTGTGTTGGTTGATGAAGCTACACAGATGGTGCAGTTTGTGCAATGAGAAGGAAATGAACAGCCATCATGGCTGGATATGAGCCGGTGAAGCCTCAATGATAGTCTGTAATCGGCATGTGCAACATGGCTCAGGCTTAGGCTAGTTAGAACCGACTCACATGACTAACTCTGGTGAGTTGACTCGACTCGTGTCCGACTCTTGAGTTGAATCATCGACTCGGTCGACCCGAGTCGACCCGTTGACCGGTGATCGGGCGATTTTGCCGCCACCTCAGCCATTTTTCCGGCGACTTTTCCTACCAAGTTCCGCCATAATCCCGATTTTCCCACGAGCAAAAAAATCCAGAATTTTCTATGGACTTCTCTCATGGGTGTGAAGACTTGGACTAGGAATTGGATGGAGAATTGGACTCAAATTTGGAAAGAGAAGATGGAAGAGTTGAGAAAGGCTTGGTTTTGGAAATTTAATTGCAAAAGGAAAAGGATTCTAATCCTTGGAAGATTTGGAGAATAGTGAAGCCTATAAATAGAGAAGTTCTCTATATCTTCTATATACATCTCTACACACACAACAATTCTTTTCTTTTCTTATTCTTTGTGTGAACTCTTTAACATGAGTAGCTAATTTTATTGATTGAGGATGAATTCCTAGTTCTTAATATGATTTGAGTTTTTGTTTTTAATTCTATCTTGAAGTTTTTCACATGATTATCGTTTGTTTTTACTAATAGGAATGATCTTAATGACATTCATGATTGATTGATAGATTGTTTAGAATGCATGCTAAATTGATTTGTTAGTTTAATCTAAATCTAGTATAAGTTAGGGAATAAGTAATCGTTCTCGACACTTTACACAAGTAGAAAACACAAGACCTTGCGGAGGGATTCCGTGGAGCAATTGTGTGTAGAAACAACGCTAGAAAGTGAACCAAGCGAACCGAGTTTAACTACTAATACTAAACCTAAATTCATAGATCTTAATGCATTCAGGGAATTACATCTTGTAAGCGAACCTCGTGGTGGTTCTTTTGAATAGAATCGATAACTAAGCGGACTCGTTACTCAGTGAAATTAGGGATTTTGGGGCTAGCTAAGCGGACCTGCTATCCTACGGTTGGTGATAATCTGTGACTAATAACAAGTAGAAAAGAACATAACTTGATTCATTGTTTCGTAACGAAGAAGGATTCCTTGATCTTGTCTCTCTTATTGCTTTCAACTTTATCTTTTAATTGCTTTGTTTATTTTCTTTTGCTTTTTACACCCCCCTTTCGTGACAATTTTTACAACTAGAATCTCGTGCTCCTCGTGGGATCGACCTTGACTACCCTATATTACTAGTTAATTAGGTAGTAAAGTATTAATTAATTTGTTGTGGTTACGACACGCATCAATATACTAGCTAATAATAGTTGTTAACCAGGAGAGATTTCAGTACATGAGTTGGATAACAGTTGGAATTTTAACAATACCTAAAATAAACATTTATTGCATATCTTTAGGATTTTCGGATTCGGTAATTCCTTATTGTCCAAACAAGTCTTGTTCTTTACAATATTATCGAAGGAGCTTGTATTCTTACAAACTCATTCAGTGACGCATTGCCTAACCATTTGTGTGCGAAGCCCACTAGTAGTATTTGTACAACATTTGTTACGATAGGAGGGTATCTCTTACTTCGTTTAAAGTCTTCTTTGGAATATAGAAGCTTTTAGTAGTACCGTTGATGGAAAATTAAATCTTATTATTATTTTATTTTCGATAATTTATTTGATTGACTGACGGCAAAGTTAAACCTTGATATATCTAGTTTGTTTATTCTGTGATCCTTCTCTTCCGATATAAAGTCACTCGAACTCATTCGAGGATTAACGATTTCAAGTCTGTTTTATCTGAAGATGGGACTAGTGATCATCCATTATTAATAGACTTCGTCTTGTGTGTGATCGATTATTAGTAGGAATCAAGTTGTTTGTGCATGTAATTTGAAGATTAAAGAATATAAGATTTTCATTTTGGTATTCTGATCTTTGTGATACTTCTTGCATATTTGATTCTGTGAGATCTGACAAACAGTTTATCTCGATAGACATCAGGCTTGTTGTATAAGTTGAAAATCTATATAGTATTTCTCTTTGAGAATTACTTTGGTGTTATTCCAGTATTGTTTGTCCTAGTTGATCTGCGGTCTACATAGGAGATTATATTTATTAAAAGAAAGATCATTTATACTCAACTTACCTATGATTAGATTCTTGATATTGATAGATAGGTTACTGAAACAGAAAAATGAGAGTAACATTTTGATAAGTGCATATTTTATATATTTGTAGTGTCCATTCCATGCTAGTATTTGATATATATACTTGCGAATTATTATATATTACTCTTGTTTTATTTTATTTGTGTTTCATTAGGTGAATCGTCCAAAAGAAGTGAATTTGCACGTAATTGTGCAATAAAAGAAGTTAGCTACAAGTGGAGAAAGGGAAAAGATCAAGTAAAACTCGTTCGAATGCAGGAGTGCTTGCTATCAGCTCGAAGAGGGCGAAAAGATGAAGCAAATGGTGAAAGAATGAGCTCATTCCGACATGGTATGAAGAAGATATAGGCGAAATAAGAAATTAGGCTTGTTAGTTCCCCAGAACTGACAGCTTAATAAGAATAAAGTAGGAAAGGTTAAAGGCACCTTTATTATTGATCAGGGCACTTTATCCTTTTATTATTATTATGACCAGTTTTTCTGGTTCAATATATATGAAGCTCTGCCGATGGGTTTTGATGGATAAGAAGTTCAAACAAACTGCCATTATCGCTGACAGAGGGTATGAGAATGTCTGGACAGTGTTTGACCGAGAATGTTGGCTACAAAAAATGCCGAGTAAAGATGGAAGAAAGGAGGAGAACATGGGATGGAGTTTGTTGTGGGTTTGTTAATGCTGGTGACGATGAGTCGAAGGCCGTGTCTGTGATGCTACTATGGGTTATGAAGATGAGAAGAGAGATGTCAGTTGAGCTCGAGATGAGCTAGAAGGAGGTTGTTTGCTGCTGCTATTACGATGGAGCTGTGATAACGATTAATGGCAGATGCTTGTTAGTGGTGATGAATGACGAGGCATAGGAGTTGGCAGTCATCGGTGTTTGGCAGAGATGATTGTATTGATGCTATTGTGGAAATGACGATGAAACTGTTGTTGTGACAGATTGATGGAGCTGTTATCAAGCTCGAGTAATAAAAAGGGGAAGTAATGAGACAACAATGAAGTTGGCAGTGACAACGAGAGTTAGCTGAGTGTTGTTGTTATCGGAGATATAGAAGAAGGTGAGAAGCTAGGTGCTGTTGTTGAGGCTCAAGATGGGTTTCGCTGTTGAGGCTCAAGATGGGTTTATCAAAGATAGGAAACTCTTAAAAAGAGAAACCACCGTGTACAATGTTGGGTCACATTGTGATGACGAGTATGGACTTGGAGCTTGACAGAACGACGATCATCAAGTGAATGATAATTTTAGAGAAGGCGATGAGCTGGACACTGAATCCATTTTTGCCCGAATAAGAAGATCATGAGCATACCTTTGTTGAGAAAGAAATAATCCGTATGAAAGTACGAATTGCTTCAATTCCAAGAAAATAAGACAAAGAGCCAAGATCCTTAATAGCAAATTCTTGGTTTGTAGATAAATAGAGATGAGTCACACTTTGCCATGCCAAATAGCCCAATTGGAAGATAGAGCAGAGAAACGTTTCCACCTCTATGAAGATGGGTTCTTTATGAGCCTCCGAAATACAAGTTGGTTCACGAAGAGAATCACATACCAAAGTGCATACTTTGAATTAGGCTTGAACCATCCTTTGCTCTAGTAACCATTGGATGAAGTATGGATAGTCTGAGCATGAGTTGGAATTTGGGCGTTGCTGTTATATCGGATGGCAAAGATGGAGTTGGCTGAGTAAATGAAGTCAGACTGTCAGAGGAAGACTGAAAATATATGAGTTCAGGTAAAGATGAGGCGAGAAGGAAAATAAGAAATATGAGGTTGGAATTGTTGGAGCTTTGGTTAAACTCAAACTGCTAAGGCCCTCATTTGTAGGAATTGAATGTTTCATATCCACGTATTTTATGTTTCCTTAAAACTAAAGTTGTTAGTTGAAAATATATGTTATTAGTATTCTTTGGTTAAACTCAAACCGTTTTTGTAGGAATAAGTCCACGTACTACTAAACTTGTTAGTGGGAATAGATAATGGTTAGTGTCTTGGGTTGTTTTGAAACGTGTTGTTAGTGGAGTTAAGTCTGTAATATTTTGTAGCCTATGAAGGAAACTTCTTTATGTTAATGAAAATTGTGTGGAAATCAGTAAACACAATGTAGTCTCTCTGTTTTTGTTCCACGTTGTCTTCCTATCTGATCTCTCTATACCTTGATTTTCATCATGGTATCAGAGCTAGGGTAGAGAGAGAGGTGTTAGAAAAAATCTCAGAGAGGATAGATATATAATTAGAGAGTGTTTTAGTTTGTTTCATTGTGTTATGTTGTTTTCTTCGTCATAGAAGAAGAGTGATCCTTGTTTATCCGCTGGTGTGATTGGTAGGATAATTACCAATGTCGTATACAAGGAGTTGATGTTGACTGGAAAAATTGTGCTAGTGATGAACTCGGTAGCAGCAGCAAAGGAGAGTTGGAAATGTGCTATGAAGTGTTCGCTGAAATGCCTGAATGAAACAGGCTGGAATTTCAGAGGTGCTCATCAGCTGTTTGAAGGTAATCATGTAAGTAAAGTAGGATCTATCTTGATATGGTTTCATGTTTAATTTGCAAGCAGGGAAAGAGCAGTAGCTCTAGCTTGTTAAAGAATGGTTTTGCTGATACAGTTGTATCGTATGACCGAAGTAATGGTCTGTTAATGTGGAATTTGTCTCCATGAGTGAAACCATGATGTGGGGTTTGTCTCCATGTATGAAACCTAACGTGTTGCAGTTTGAGGAAGCCAAGTAAAGCCTAAATCTAAGTTTAACAAAGCTCTGTTTTAGTAAATATTAATGGTTTGTCTATATTTATTAATGGTGTTGATTTTACATGTATGGGTCAGTGGTAAAAGTTTAGTAACTTGGTCGATTCAAGTTGCATAGTTTTGTTTACCAGTAAGGTATTGTTGATGTCTTCTTTATGAAGTTAAAACTGCCGGTGTTGGCATTGTGGTGCTGGTTTGCATATCTGTTTGCTGCATATATGGTTGATACAGTGCAAGATAAAGGCATGGATTGGTTGGCATGGATAGGTGGGTTTGTTATTGTTACTTAAGTTACTAAATTCATGAATGATCAGTACGTGGGTGTGCCTTGTAATCTGTGGTTGGAAGATGTTGTGTCGGATATATGTTAGCAAGAGTAGTCGAGGAGATTGGAAGTGGCAGCAGGAGTTATGATACGACATGTATGGGAAGTCATAGGTACCTGCAAGTGAAGTAGGTTGGCTAAGAGTAAAGCCAAGTTATGATAATATTTGTCGGGGAAGTCATACGAAGCCTACAAGTGAAGTAGGTGGTCTGCCGGTGAAGTTTATACAAGTTGTAGTATATGGTCTTCAAAGCTATGATTCAATCAGTTGTCCTTAGCATGGGATATGCCGGTAAATCCATGTGGTGTGGTGGTACATGAAGTTGGGTTGTATCAGTTTGAGTTTAAGGGAAGCTATTGGAGTTTTGGTTAAACTCAAACTGCTAAGGCCCTCATTTGTAGGAATTGAATGTTTCATATCCACGTATTTTATGTTTCCTTAAAACTAGCAAGTTGTTAGCTGTACTGTTATTAGTATTCTCTGTTTAGGAAGTCGACCACTAAACTTGTTAGCGGGAATAGATAATGGTTAGTGCCTTGGGTTGTTTTGAAACGTGTTGTTAGTGGAGTTAAGCCTGTAATATTTTGTAGCCTATAAAGACAACTTCTTTATGTTAATGAAAATTGTGTGGAAATCAGTAAACACAATGTAATCTCTTTGTTTTTGTTAGCGTTGTCTTCCTTTCTGCTCTCTCTCTATACCTTGATTTTCATCAGGAATACAGGGAAACCTACGTACTGGTTTCCTAACCGTAAAAAATATCAGGGAAAGTTACGATGGTGTTTCTCAACCGTACTTCAACACAGGAGAACGTACGTATGGGAAAACCCCACCGTACCTAATCACAGGGAAATTCCGTGAAAACTATACAAGTAGAATTTACCCTGTCAGTTCCATGGAACTGACAAGCCATATAGCACCTGAGAGAAAGGAGTTGGGTTGGACATTTCCGTGAGCCCATTTAGGCTGTGTGATTTCTATACACGACTAGTGTGGGCGTGAGTTATTTTCAGGAGTTTATCAACTTTGTGGTAACCTTCTTTAACCGGAATTCATGCAAGGACGTCTCTACTACTTGGATTACTTGGATGCTTATAAAAGAAGACTTCTTAACCTAAATTTGAGATATCTCTGCATCTCATAATACACTTTTGTTCTTCATTAATATTTTAGGGTTTACCCTTTTTTGGGGGAAACCGGGAAACGTGTAAACATGAGACGCTAAACTTTTATTGGTTAAGGATGAATTCAATGTTCTAGCGTGAAACTTTATTATTATACAAGTTTGTTATGAGTTTTAATCATCTTATCGTTTGTTTCACTACATCTAATGTTTATGAGTGATTCTTAGATTGATTTGGGATGCATACTAGACTAGTCTATTGATTGTTCTATTGCTAGTATTGAGTTAGGAGATAAGTAATCGTCGAATAATTCATACACAAGTAGAAATCGCGAGACCTTGCAGAGGGATTCTGTGGAGCAATTGCGAGTGAAGATAACACCAGCAAGTGGACCTTGAGCTAAGAGTTTAACTACTGGGATCAACCTAATTCACAAAGCCTAAAGCGTTCGATTGGATTACACCTTGAGTGAGCTACTACTTGGTGGTTCGGTTGAATAGAATATGATATTGGAGAGCTTCCGTATCCGTGGTAAAAGGAGTTTTGAGGATAGCACTGAGCTAGCTAATGTTCTACGGTTGGTGATGAATGGTTCTAACGAAGATATATAAGTATACTAATCCAGTTATCGCTTGGTAACGACGAAGGATTCCTTGATCATCTCTTTCTTGTATTTGTTTACTTTTTATTTTAGTTTAATCAAACAATCCCCCTTGTCATTTATTATTTTGTTGAACTAAATAACATATCAATTACACAACTCTCGGTGGGAACGATCCTTACTACCGCTATATTACCAGTTAATTAGTGAGAAATATCTTGATTAATTTGTTGTGGTTAAGACACGCATCAAATTCCATTTCATAGAGGATCGAAAATATGTCTACCTCTAGTTTTAATTCTCACATAGTTGAAAATGTCCTGGACTATTATGTTTCTTAATAAGTAACTCCGCCTGGAATCTTTTGATATTGAGTAAAATTTTGTTTCAGATCATGACATTGATATTCCTAGTGTAGATCTATCGTCTCTTCATGATAATCATCTTAAGAATCTCTCATTAAAGTTATATCTAATTCTATGTGAGGTTCGAAACACGAAAAAGGGTCTTGCGATAGGAAATGAAATAAGTTAGTGATAATTTGGTCGGTCTTGAACCTAGATTGGTAATCATTGATTAAGATTGGAATCCTTTGGGTTCTGAGGACTTATGAAAAAACCTAAAATATAAGTGTAGGTGACAAAATATAACATCTACCCAAGAACTGGCATCTGAAGAGTAATACAACTGAGATACGAAATAAGACTCAAGCTCATGTGTAGAAGACCTGAACCACATTTTCATTGACTAAGCCATAGGCGATCAAAAAAGATAGAGACACCGAGTTTGGTGCGAAAGACCTGAGTTCATATGCGAAGATAAGAAGATTCTCGATGATGTCAGCTAAGGGAAGACCTAGAAACCAATCCCAGGTCGGTACAATCACAAGGCGGAAAACTATTGAAGTCCATGCTGTCACGTGCTTAGTCATCTACATGTAATTGTCGTGTTCATGTCATGTATAAATATCCATAAAGGCTTATGATGTAAACAAGTTGATTTTGATAATAAGAAATAAACTTCAGAAAATTCTATCTTCTCTCTCCGATTCTCTTCTAACCGTCATTAACCTCAACCAACTTAGATGATAATCAGGAAATCCAAACCCAACACCTCTGGAATCCTAATCAGAGAACAGAGTAACAACCGAGATCTCATCCCAAACATATGACTGCAGTAGGAAATTTGTGAAGGTATGAATTTGACGTATCTTCATTAGCGCCAACTAAGACTTTAGAACTTCATGTTTCTTGCACATAATGTAAATCATAATCATAAATCTAATGCATGATTTGGTATAATTACTTGAAAACTGCATGATTAAGCATGATATGCTCAAATATTGATGATTTGTGTGTTTATTAGTCCATATCATGACGATCTCGATTGAAATCGAACTTTCACGTGTTGATTTTGATGTTTTGATCTCATAAACATGTCAACCTCTTAAAGAAAAGAATTTCTCGAATCTAAATCTAAAAGCGGATACCTAATGTTTTCTGGTCAAAATCTTGTTTGAATATTCATGATCTTGTATGAATAGAAATCTCATATCTAGATTTCATAGATGTTTTAATAAGATCGAAACATGATTATATTGTTGATTAAGCATCTTCGACAACATGAGTATAAATCTGCCTACAACATGATAATATGATGATTGATTTGATCAGATTTGCATTCTTCATATAGAATCACATGATTTAGGCGGCCGAAATCTCAGAATTCAACTACTGTTAGGTTTTCACCAACAAATCTATGATAAAAAGTACGATAACTGTCATTTTTAGTATATATAAAGTGCTGGATGAATCAAATCATCATATATTGTTGCTCAAAGAATGATTAGATATGATACTTAAATCGTTAATCAAAAACTTGGATGATTGATTTCTGTTAATGACTCTACTGCGTAACAATTAAGCAATGCTTAATCAACGGTTACCAAGTCATGAGATAAAACGACTCAAAAAGTTTTGCCGCTAAAATGAAAGGTGGTGATATTTTAAAATCATATCTAGTCAATGATTTTCATCTTGACCGGAAACTAAACTCACAGATACTCATCTTATCTTATCTGTGACTGTGAAGCTATACAATGGAACGCCAACACAGAAGGTTACCACCTAGAACTGGAGTAACCTCACTGATGCGACATAAACCAATAATACCATCTCTGGAAAACCCAAGTGTTAGCATAACAGAAGTGCCAACTGTGAGCTTAACACCCTCAAGCACAACGGTTCCAGCTACCACCAACAATCACAAGTTCAACAGTGATACCAAGTGGTCAACCACAAGCTGTTCTAATAGGTCCAGCTATGACACCTGAACAACACAGGAGGACACCAAGACAGCCAACTCCTACCACAACAGTTGCGACTCTAATGGTACAAATCTCAGGTGACATGCTTCGAGACCTTCTAAGGTCAATAAGCATCCTAGCTGAGAAAGTCAATCATCTGACGCCACCTCCAACTCAGCTAAATACCACGCTGATCGTACAACATCAAACTACGCAACCGAAACAATCAGAGTTACATCTAAACATACGACCTCTCCCAGCTCAGTCATCTTTGCTGAACTAGACTTCAGGTCATCAACGGAGAGACCTAAGGAAAAAACTCATAAATTACAGCCTGTTATCCAACCAACTACAAAACTCAAGAAAATTAATTTCTGAATCTCCACCAGTTGTCGCAGTTGATCGGGTTTATGAGTCTATAGACTCAAAAATCGATAGAATGATAAAAGATCGAGAGGAAAGAATAAAATTTATGGTTAACAAATCAAAGGTTGATCCAAATTATATCTTCAAAGAAAGTCCATTATCAAAACAAATTTTTGAGTGTCGATTACCAGAAAAGTTTCATTTGCCGACTTTCACAAGTTTCAAAGGGGAGTCAGACCCAAACGAACACATATTTTCCTCTGAGAAAACGATGGATTTGCACCTCGACAACACATGGATACCAAGAACTTTCTAAAGATGAATGCAACACCTGAGTTAATACTTCAATATATGAAAGATAAACCGTTCTTTCTACCACCCAGAAAGCTGAGAGCATGTGGGAAAGGAAAATCATACTACTCTTATCATGAAACAAACGTACATCTCACCAACAACTGCAAAAACATAATAAGGTTCATTGAAAGCATTGCACGAGAAGGACGTTTGACAAAATCCATATATCAAGAGTAAGGGAACAATGGGAAGTCTCCGGCAGTACAGGTCAAAGGATGTATCAACATGATACACACAACACCAAGGGCTGAGATCGACCTACCGTGAGATCCCACGGATAGTAAAATAAAATATATGGAAGCAAATGTCACAGGTCTCCACCCCAAATGCGAAGGATTGCTTCTAACACCATATGACATAAGGTTCACAAAGAAGGACCTGGCTGGGATCACCTTCCCACATTCTCACGCACTGGTGGTTGAGCTCATTATAGATGGATAGGATTGGCAAAAGGTCCTACTTGACCAAGGATCCATATGTGACATCGTGTATCTATAAGTAGTTGTGCATATGAATCTGACACGGGATGGTGTCCTAAAAAGAAATGGCTCAGCTTTAGTGGGTTTCAACGGCTCAAATACTTATCATATGGGAGAAATTGTTCTCACAGTGAAGCCATGCCCAATCAAAACAAACGTGGCTTTCCTAGTGCTCAATACCATGTCATCATACAATGTCATCCTGGGAAGAGATTGGATCCATGCAATGCAAGTTGTACCCTCAACGTACCACCAGAAGCTGAAGTTTATGACTAACAAAGGTGAATACGTGGTCAAAGGCAATCAAGTTGTGCCAAAAGAGTTAGTTGTTCTATCACCCACCCAGCATGAATACTCATATGGAGGATCCAGATGATAATAATTAAAGCGATCAGGGAAAATTTTAAAGCTACTGAAAGCCGAAGCAGAACTCAATTACATGGAAGCAAAGCAACAATACAACCAACATACTCTAATATTAAAGCCCGGAACACAAAAGGACCTGGTCAGCTTACCAGAAAAAGAATTCAAAGAAGAAGAGTTGAACTACTAGAAGAAGTGAATCTGGGTTCATATGACGAACAAAAAATAACCAACCCGGGTAAAGATCTCACGGCTAAAGAAAAAAATAACCTGCAACAATTCCTCAAGAAGAATGCCATATTATCATGGAAAATAATAGATATGGTAGGAATCGACCCCAGTATTTCGTATTGTTAATTACAATTTCTCGCGTTGACTGTCTACTTTTTATGTAACTAGCCAACTGAGATATTTGTAACTGTCATTTCTTTTATTCCCAAACTGGAACATCCTCGTTATTTCTCTTTCGAAATTCATGATGGTCTAACACACCTCAGAATATTTGTCATCCATATCTTCATCATATGATACAACAAATCTTTGTCTTCGAAGTGTTGGAATGTCCTTATTTCCTCTAATTGTAATACTTGTCAACCGATAGAAATCTAAAGGTGTCAATCCAACCTCAAACTCAAGAAAATGAAAAGTCTTCGTCTTCTTCCTCCACCTCTCCATAACTACTTCAGTTAAGCCTTGATCCGCATTCTTTAAAGCAAATTGAAAGGTGTCACAAAGCGCACGTGCCAAGGGGTTATTTGCAATCACTATAAATATAAAACTCCTTCACACCACCCACAACTGCTTCTAAATTTGCTCTTAGGATGACTATTAATGATATCATCACTATCACTTATATGTCTTGATTGACAATCTCTTCTAGACAACGTCTCAAACTTATCCAAATCAATGTCCTCCTCTATTATCTAATTAAGCAAACATAAAATCATGCTCAATTTGAATAATCAAAACCATTCATATGACATTATCAATTTCACCACAAACACCATTACCACATATACAAAACCAATCATCATCGAAGCAACCTTAATGAATCTATGATTTTATACCATCCCTAATTATGACACAAGCACCATAAACATTATAACCACAACATTATACATATCAAATTCTACATCAAATTGCAAATCAAATTCTTTTCCAAATGAAACCCTAAAATCTAAATTATTCCTAAAATTTAACCAACACTATCAAGTGAAACCATAAGCAATTATAATACTATTGAACCAACACATATTTGGTTGTAACTCCGAATCAAAAATCACAAAAACATCAAAAAAATCAAAAAGAAAAAAAAGAAAAAAATCAACTCAAAATTATTGTACATGCCTTCTATTTGTTTGTGAATGAAAATTGGGGGAAATAGGTTCAAAAGAACCACAACGAGCACAAGCAAATACCCCTTATAATTTGTCTTCAACCAACTCAAGATTAGGCAAAGAATCGTACATGCAAACCTAGGGTTTTAGAAGGAAAAAAAATGAAAAAAAACGAGAAGAAAAATGAAAGAAGAACGAGTTATGTTAGTTTTAGGGGTAATCCAGAAGCGGCTAATCATTTGACGCTTTTGGCCGAGTTGACCGGATCAAGTGCCAAATGATTTGGAAAAGAATGTTTGAGCTCTGAGACGTTAATATCCTTCTAATCACTGTGACCGGTCAAAGTCAAATTTTGGCAAAGAAAATGTTCTCTTTTGTATCGAAAATCTTCATCGAATGTGGTATCCACTAGATTGGTTACCCGGTAAAATTCGGTAACAATCTTAATTTTTTATTTTTGTAAACGAAAATTTTGCACGATTTTTTTCTTTCTTTTTTTGATACCCTAGACTAGTGGTCCCTAAACTATCCAAACTCCTTAAATTTGAGTGGATTTTGACAATTACAGGGTTCAAACACCTACCTCCGCAGTGGGAGGGAGCATGCCAACCACCAGACCACTTGGTGATTGGCAATTTTGCACGACTTAAAAACTAGTGCTTTAGAGCAACTGCAGTGGGCGACTAAACCCATTTATTTGGTAAAAAAACCAGGCGTAGCGGGACGGACCATCGACCAAATCCCATACCATCGACTAAATCCCAGACTATATTTGGTATGGGACCAAGACCAAACCCAAATTTTTAGTCGAGCGAACGTATAATTAACGCCCCACACCAGGCGAACGTATAGTTAACGCCCCACAACAGGCGGACATAAAGTTAACGCCCCACACCAGGCGATAACTATACGTTCGCCTGGCTTTTTTTTTTTTTTTTTTAATATGTTGGGGCGGGCATTATACCTTCGCCCCATCATTTGATATTTGTTCTCTTGAATGGGGCGGGCATTATACCTCCGCCCCATAAACTTTTTTTTTTTTTTTTTTTTTGTTTGTTTTTTCCCAAGCACGTGAACAGGATCTCGCTCCATCGGGCGAACTTATAATGTACGCTCCACCATCGGGCGAACTTATAATTTACGCCCCACCAAATTTAGTCTTCTGCCCCCGTAGTGTCACAACACGGACTAAACCCAAATTTTGATTTTTTTTTCCCTCTTTGGTCTTTGGTTATGCTCGCACCACCGCAGTTGCTCTTAGGAACAAAATATTGGAAAGATATGTGAGAAGTAGGTGGGCAGCAATTGGGACCTACTCACCAACCTCTATTTCTTGTTGAATTATGAAGTACTTTAAGTCTGAGTTCCACCTAAACACAATCATAAGTTAATCGGGTGGGTTACACATGATCCACGTGTTCCCAATTCTGGTCTGGGACTTCAATCCCATATTCCCATGAACTAAACAGTTACATTCCAAGAGTTCAGGCGGCGATTATACTCGCGGTAACTTACTGCAAAATCAAAGTGGTGGCAGCTAAATAACTAGGAAACCAGGCAAACGCAGTATACATCCTGCACCGTTTTTGGGAAGAGCTTTTCATTTTTTCTGCTGCTATGAGCTAAGGTCACGTGAATCTCGGCTTGTTTTACGCTAAGCCCACGTGCCGAGACCACCCTAACCCAATAGTGGTAACAAAATTTCTGCGGAATAGCAGCAGAACAACTGAACAAGCGTGGATTTTGCTGCACTTGCATGGCCATAATAATGATAATTCCCATAATTGCCCCCAGATTGTTCTGCCGTCAAAATATGTGGACAAGTTTTGTTTGTTGCTTTTCTGTTTTAAATGTTTAAGTCGTTATCTGTGAGTAAAGCATGTGGGCATGTGGCCACTACTCGGTGCATAAAGACGCGATCAAGAGATTACTTGTGGACTTCGTAAAAATGGTTAAATTTGGAAAATCATTTTGGCTCACAGTCAAATTATTTTACGAAAATGATTTTTTTTTAATTTTTGATCCCCTAGACTAGTGGTCCCTAGACAACATCCAAACTCCTTAAATTTGAATGGATTTCAGCAATTATAGGGTTCGAACCCCTATCTCCGCAGTGGGAGGGAGCATGAAAAAAATCCCTAAAAAACTCCGGTGGAAAAAAAATTTGGGAAATCATCCTGCCCAGTGCATATCCGCATACTAAAAGAACTAAACTTAATGGGGAACTCATTATGTCTAGTGCATATCCAAATACTAAAATGACGGAACCACTGCACTCCCTAGGAATTTTTCACCGTGAAAATTTCGAGGTGTTTAGAATTATTGATTATTTTATATCTCGATTGAGCTAATCAAGCTTTAATAGTTAGAGAGGAGATCCTATCACATTCTTGAATTTACACCATCTCATTCTTTGGGAGATATTTTTCTTAATGATACTTAAACCGTACCACATTTGAAGGTAATATTTTCGGGATATGCTCATTTGGCAATGCTTTATATATACCCATAAAAACTAAACACATTCTGAAATACCAAATCTCGTCATCTACCAATCTTAGTTTTAACGGTTGAAAATCCGTTGATTTTGGATGGTGATTTTCAAATTAATAAATGGTGTAGTTATACATCTTGGAATGTGCTCATCTTTTATGGTTATGTAGAGATTTGTAAGACGAACATATCCCCAAGAAATTAACTTCAAATACGTTATTGTTTGGTTTTCAGGAAAAAATTAGTGTCTGAAAGCGCGAGATAGTGTGAAAATAGGAATGTGAGGGTCTCCTCCTTATAGTTAGAAGTGTGAAAATATGAGTGTGAGGGGCTCCTCCCTTCTTCTTCTTCTTTTTTTGTTTTTTCTAAGAAGGCTACCAAAATAAATAAATGATATGTTAGCACTTATTCCAAGCCTAGAAAAAGGTTGGAATGCCGATATTAAAGCCTATTTCGAATTGCGGTCCCCACACTTTTTTAAAGGCATGTTTTGCATAGCAATTTAACTGATATCCGCTCCTCTCCTCCAACGCCTCTCTGTTCTGAATTTTCTTTTTGAAGTTTTTTTTCTTCCAAAATCGCTTCTATGGCTGAGTAATTCCTGTGATAAATCTGGGATATATCGATAGATTGATTCAGCCAAACCCACCATTCGCTTGTTAGTTTGAGATTCTCATTCATGGACCCTTATTTGCCGAGTATTTCCGCTCCGACATTTTATAATCAAGTGTCTCTTAAACCTTGTGAAGAGATGATCTAAGATATTCCCTCGCATAAGGGTTATGAGCAGGGGTTGGAATGGAGAATGATTATGACAATATAAGTGTTAATGAAACACAAGATTGTATTTTATAACTATTTCGATTAAGTTTTCAGTATCTAGGTTGGGGATGTTTTTCTTTATCTTCCCTGTTTTGTTCTTTATTTGCTTACCTTTCTTGTTTCTTTAACTCCTTTCCTTGGTAGTTCTTCCGTTTGATTTTTTTTTTTATATTTCTTTAACATTTTAATCCCGACTTTCTTTTTTATATCTTTAATATTGAGTTTCTAAAAGGGACTTGTAGTCTCTAACTTGATTTATTTATTTTTCTAGATTTGTGGCAAGTTATGCTTCTTCTATTTTTCTTTAATTTTTTTTGTGCCTCTTCAACATTTCTAAATTTTGGTAAAGTTTTTTTTTCTTATAGGTTTTAATCAGTTTTTTTGTTGGGTGATTCTCGTTTTGGACTCAAAAAGGGCAAATATATTGGAAAAGCTCAGTTACCCACCAAGATGGTGAGAACAGAGACCAAAAAGAAACAAAGAAAGCTCAGTTATAGTAGAGCTCACAAAGTAAAGAAAAACCAAAACAAAAATATCTCATTACATCTTCCCAGTTTTGCAAAACTGTGTTTAAAGAATATCCCTGAAAAATGTCAGTTCCCACACACCAGTTGAAGATGAAAACTTTGACACTATTAGTGATTGAGTCTAAAAGTTTGTATCTGACATTGAACAATCTATCATTTCTCTCAATCCATAATGCCCACCAAATTGCAAATGGATACATATCCCAAATCTTTTTCTTAATAGACATTGCAGCACCTTTCTTCATTCTCCATTCCCAAATAGTATTTCTAACACAATCTTGAAACACCCACGACAACTTGTAATAACTTAGAAAATAATGGCAGACTGACCTTATAGTTTCACAGTGCAAGAAAATATGCTGATTTAATTCAGCTGCCTTTTTGCAAAGCAAGCAACCATTAACCACAATAGAATTCCTATAAGAGTCTAATGTTGGTGTTGCATTATAACATAATGTCCATATGAAAAAAATCATGTTCCGTGGAATTCTTAGATTCCACACAGACTTATAAGGGAACATAATCAAAACTTCGTCTTCAAGTGCTTTATAACATTCCGTCATAAAAAAACCATGATTGCCTGCCTGCCAAACTCTTTGATCAGGGCCACAATTAGTATTGATAATTAACAATAAGTTTAGTAAATGTGCAACATCTTCTACTTCAGGCTCCTGTAAAAAGTCAAATTCCAGGTATTTGTATTAGAAATTTCCAACAAGTTATGTATTGCAGCATCTTTCATTCTGCTTAGTTTATAAAGCTCGGAGAAAATAGTCTTCAATGATTGTCCATTTATCCATTTGTCTTTCCAGAATAAACACCTGTCACCACTGTCACCACTGTTGACCTGTATAACAGAATTTAACTCCACAACAGATGTACTCTTCAAGATACCAGACCATAAACTCTTACCAACTGAGGTGGTAGTTTGATTTGGCAAAAATGCTTTTTGGTTTCCACCAAATTTGTGATGAACAACCTTCCTCCATAATGCTCTTTCTTCATTAACATACCTCCATATCCACTTAGCATGCAATGCTTTGTTCATGATTCTTAGCTTTTTAATACCTACACCTCCTCTTTATTTTGGCAAATGCATTGTTTTCCAAGCCACCCAACTCTTCTTTGACCTCTGCTTTGAAGATCCCAATAAAAATTGTCTCATGATTTTATCCAATTGTTTCTCTACATAAACTGGGAGCTGAAATAGTGATAGGTAATACACTGGCAAGCTACACATGGCATTCTTTATCAACATTAATCTACCTCCTTTAGACAAATATCTTTTTTGCCAAACACTTAGTTTTTGTTGGAATCTCTGTATAATCACATCCCAAACACCAACTGCTTTTGTTTTACTGCCTAAAGGAATACCCAAATACTTTATAGGAAAAGTAGCTACATGGCACCCAAAAGATAAAGCACATGCATCAACATTTAGTGCATTACCAACTGCTACAAGTGCACTTTTCCTGAAATTCAATTTCAAGCCAGACACAAGTTCAAAACTCAAAAGAATGCTCTTAAAATTTTGAACTTCCTCCACTTTATCATCCAAGAAAACAATTAAGTCATCTGCAAATTGTAGATGGTAAATGGCACTTTCATTATCAGCTGGCTTAAAACCTGAAATAAGATTCATATGAGCTTCTTTATTTATCATCACAAAAAGCACCTCCACCACCATAATAAAGAGAAATGGAGAAATTGGATCCCCTGTTTAACCCCCTTATGACTTCCGAATAAAGAAGAAGCAGTACCATTAACATCCATAGAAAATCTTGTCGTTGACAAACACCATTTAATCCAATTTTTCCACACATTTCCAAAACCAAACCTAGTTAGTGTGTAATCCAGCCAACACCAACTGATTTTATCAAATGCTTTCTATACTTTCACCACCAATCTAGGTTCATTTGCTCTTTCTCCAGCATCCACCAATTCAGAAGCAATGAGTATGTCATCTGTAATTTACTTATTATCCACAAAGGCACCTTGAAATTATGAGATGATGGTAGGTAACACAATCTTCAATCTATCAGCTAACAACTTAGATATAATTTTATAAAACCACCACATTGATGGGTCTAAAATTATGCATACCAGTTGCTCCTTCATATTTGAGAATGAGAATTATGTTGGTGCAGTTTAGTCTTCAGTCAAGTCTCCATGTGTGCTGAAACTCTCCCATAACTGCCATCATTTCTGGTTTAATGATATCCCATACTGCCTTGAAAAACTCCATTGTAAATCCATCAAGACCCGGAGACTTGTTGGTTCCGAAACTCCATATTACCTTCTGAACTTCATCCTCCAAAAAAGGCTTCTCTAACATAATTCTATGTTGCACACTTAAGCTAGGTAAATCAATGTTATCAAAAGCAGGCCTTGAATTAACCTCTTCTATAAATAAATTTATATAAAAATTGTTGGCCCCTTCATTGATTATGCTCGTATCATGACACATTGTACCATTGATTAGAAGAGAATTAATGGAATTTACCTTATGGTTATAGTTTGCATTTTGGTAAAAGAATTTTGAATTTCTTTAACCATCAGCTAGCCACTAGCCCTTTGACCTTGCAAACCATTTTCTTTCCAAATCTAATGAAGTCTTCTTATGATTAACTCTTGATGTCTCCCTTGTTGCATAGTATTTCTCATTCAAGCTCTCATAAACATCTATAAGATTTTCCAGCTTATCTACTTCAGCTTGCAGAGAACCATAAGTCTCTCTTCCCCATTTTTTTTATAAATAATTTCATCCCTAGTAACTTTTTTTGCCGGAATTTAACTTGGGCTCCCAGTGAAAGTGAGATTTTCCCACCAAATTTTCATTTGAATTAAGAAGTCTGGATTTGACAAATAATAATTCTCAAACCTAAAAGGAGGTTTAAAAGAATTACCTGCATTACAATTCAAAAGAATTGGTGCATGATTTGAAATAGGCCTCTTAAGCCTAAATTGCACCAAGGAAATACAATGTTCCTCCCATTCTGCAGAAAAAACAAATCTATCCAACCTGACCAAAGTAGGTGGATTTTGAGAATTGATCCAGGTGTAACATCCTCCTGACATTGGAATATCAATTAAATTGTTTTTGTTAATGAACTTTTGAAAATTCTTTTTATTTCTTCTACAGCCTCCTGTGCGATTTCTTTCAGATTGATGAATAATGACATTCCAATCATCACCAATTATCCATGGATCAGTTAATAAAATACGCATGTCTTGCAAATCTATCCAACATTGGTCATAATCAGCTGGATCTGTAGCCCCATATATAGAAGTAAAAATCCACGTAAAGTTGTCAGAAGTATTGTGAAATTTTAAAGAAACAGAAAATGCACCAATGAGGTTATCTTCCATCACTAAAGCTGTTCTATTTCACATGACAAGAATTCCACCAGAACGGCCTTCAGAGGGAAGATAAAGGTAGTCACATCCATTATTGCCCCATAGACTTCTAATCAGTGCTTCATCTATGACCTCCTTTTTTGTTTCTTGAATTGTTGCAATTGTCGCATTGTTTCTTCTAATTGCATTACGAATAACTGTCGTTTTTAGATCATCCCATAGACCTCTAATATTCCATGAAAGGATCTTATGGTCCAATACTAACAACACGATCCCGTGAAATTACCTTTGATGAATCTGATTGAGGGACTATCTCCATCCAAACTCACTGTTCCACGTGCTTCTTCTGTTGCCCAATCTTCATCCGATGAATCAACATCAAATTTATCCAAACCATCAAACTGATATACATCAGCTTGATTACTCGTCTCAGTTTTCTTCAAATGTAATAACATTTTTTGCAGACTTCTCTTGAATTGAGATCTTCACAGTCGACCTCTAAATTTTTGCTGAAACTCAATTGATTATCCACCAAATTATTCATATCGCCTTATAGAGAAATTGTGAGACAAAATTTGAATTTTGAATTTGATAGTATCCGTTAGCGCCTTTGAATTTGAATTCTCCAATAACTTTTGACTTGAATTCAAAGGTTGTGATGTTGATCCATCAATCTTTATTTTTGAACTCGATGATACATCCGTCGGGTTAGATGTTGTTGCAACAAACCTTTCCGGGTCAAAATCCCCACCCGAAAAATTATTGTCCCCCAAACTTGTAAAACCCGATGAAATATCCAACGTACCAGTTTCATTTTGATCACAGGCGGGCCTGAATGGAGCTCTCTTACACGGGCCTTGGCACGATGGGCCTCCAAACACCCACTTGCATGTATACCGATCTTCATTAACTAAATGGTGTGAGTCATGGGAAGGCCTGAGTGAAACTCTCTTATACGAGTTAGAACTTGATGGGCCTCTAAACACCTTCTCGCACATATAACGACTCACTCCCAAGTTCAAATTTGCTTTATAAGAAAATACAGCTGGAGAACCGGCCGTTTTTGTAGCTGAATCAGTATTGAAGTAGATTTTTCAACCAGACTGAGTTCACACCCAAACCAGCACGTTTCGCGGGAAGATTTTGAAAATTATGTAACTGGTCATGCAACGAATCCGCATGAGAGACCAGTTCATCCGAAATATTTTCCAAAATCTTATCATTTTCCAGCAGAGGAGAAGAATTTTGTGCATTATACTCGCTTGAAATAACCACCATTGACTTCAACTTAAGTTTGACCAAATGATGAATCCCTGAGTGTAACATTTGTTGATCATCATCATCATGAAACCTCTGATCAATTGGAGACTCATTGTTCAGTATTGACTTTTCCCTACATACCACATTTTTTTGATGTTGATCAAAGTACGCATTTTTTCTCGGAGTGTAATATTTGAGGCAGACTATATTTAAAATGGCTACGATTTCATGGAAAATAGCTACGAATCTAAACTAAAACGCCAATTCGAACATTGTTGGATGCCATATTGCATAACCTCAATCTCATGATTGATTTTGTCTTTAAACGTGATTGTCATATTTGTGGGCCAATATTGAACACAATTCAGATTGCTGTTTTGGAACCCATTTTACCTTTAACCATTAGAATTAAACTTCCATAATGTACTCCAAGTGTCGAGGTGTCACGGAACTTGGAAGATTGAACTCTTCCATCATAAAACTTACTCTAATAGTCAGGAATTAGCAATAACTAAACTCATCATCGCCTGAAATCAGAGCAAATATGTGCAGCTTTACAACATATCAAATATTTTCTTTTTCAACATACTTATTTAGATATTTGTTCTTACTTCTATAAAGGTCTTTCTTTCTCTCTCTTGTTATTTAGTTTTTCAAACTCGTTTTAATATAGGTTTGTCCTTGGATTTTTCTTTCTAACTCCGTGGTTTGTTTGATGATGGTGCTTAAGAGATGGAGCTTGGATTTTACAAAAGAAGCTCAATTTTAATTTCCACTGCAATATCAACAATAACTCGACCAATTTCGGCTCCTTCAACAACAAATTCAATTACAAAAGGCACTACAACCACAACTCCAACTGATGCAATGATACCAAATAGACTTCGACAGACTCAAAACCATTCAAGAAATCCGATACTACCATTGATTTAGCATGTTCAGTTCTCAGCATTTCATATTATATTAGAGAGAAAGCTCAACAACAATATGTCATCAAATAACAAGTAGCTTGCATGTTATGTCGTGCCATGTCGAGTAATGACTATTTATAGACTTAATATAAAAAACAATAACTACTCCTTAAATCCTAAGGCGAATGGTAAAAGCAAGAATAAGGGCTATAAGTCACCATTTCACCATGAGTAAGTTTGGCAAGCAAAAAAAAAAAAACCATCACGAAAGGAATTACTCCCTAACCGCCACTCTAAAGTTGTGGCTAAAGGGGACCTTTTTTTTTAAAGAAAAAATAGGCTTTCTCTGCCATAGGAGGCTTATTTTTATATTAAAATGCTCTTATTTTTATTTTTAGGTCATGGTTCGTTAATTTGGGTTCAAGTGCTTTAGAGATTCATAATGTTTTAACCTGATTACTCTCTACAAGATGACAAGATATTGTGCAACTTACTCTTGTTTTATAAAGCATCTCTTCTCCAAGAAGAAATTCATTCAAAATGGTGAGATTTAATTCTTAATACAGTACCTTAACTCTACTCTCCATATAGGAATTTGATATGATTTTTGTGGTATCTCGATCTTTTTCTTCTCAATTTATTTGCTTATTGTATCTTTCATTATGATAGGTTACTGGTTATTGAGTTTCTTGTTATTTGATGTACCTGTTTTTGAAAGATCCTATTATAGGGGCTCCAAGATGTTGATTTTGAGAGCTCACAAGGTGACAAATTCGGGTCATCAAATAATAATCTCCAAAATCCCTTATCCTAGTGATTTTGTTAATACCTAGAATGCACTTAATTAATAAATGGTAACGATTTAATTAACTAAATTAAACAAAATTAATGATTTAATTTATAATTAATTTTTGAAAATTAAAACAAAAAATCGGGATTTTTTTTTGTTGAAGTTGAGCGTACAGTTAGGAAATCTTACCGTAAATACAAGATACGGTTGGGAGTTCATATTTTCCCAACCGTAGAGAAATTCAGGGTAACTTATGGTTAGGTAAACAAAATTAGGGTTATTCACAGTTAGGTTTTCCAATCGTAACAAAAAAATTGATTTTTTTTTCTTTTCAAATTTAACATACGATTAGGTTTCCTAACCGCACACATCATATATGGTTAGGAGTTCATGTTTTCCCAACTGTATTCAGTTCTAAACTGATTCTAAATCCCTAATTTAATCAAATCTAACCTATTCATGCAATTAAAAACACCATAAATGGTGGGTTTTTCAATTGTTACCTAATTGAAGTCATTACTGGTTGACAATTAATTGTCGTTAAAGAAAAAAAAATGGAAGAAGAAGAGAAGAAGAAAAATTCTTCTCTTGGTTTAGGTTTAAATTTTAGTTTTAGTTAGATTTATGTTAGATAATTAGGTTAGATATCATAGGATATTTTTATGTTTTTGTTACAGATTAGGTCACCTTTATTCATATTTAAGACATTTGAATCCACAAGAACCCTTAAAACCAAATCTTTCGAACCCAAGGTTTCTTCCGAAAACCATGTACATTAAATAACTTTTTTGAAAACCATGTAAATAATTTTTAACATGAATGAAGTAACTAGTTTAACATAAAAATAATAAAAAAAAGATATAAAAATCCAAGAAGGAGCAAGTGCCGTTTGGACTCTGGAGTCGATTATTCGTTACGGTGAAACTTTGTAGTCGGTGGAATAAATACAACATGATACTACTCTTCACTAGATTACGGCATGCGGTGGGGAGGCCGACCAATAGAAAAAGGCCACGGAAATGAATAGGGTTGCACATGAACCGTCCCGTCCCATGGTACCGTCCCGGTACCGTCCCGGAACCGTGATCAGACGGGACAGGTACAAGTACCAAAAACTGGTACCGTGCCTAGAGTAGGTACAAGTAACGGTTCTAGGCTATTCCCGTCCCGTCCCGTCCCGTAGTACCGAGGATCTGTAACCGTTGATTTTAGGATTAAATCATGATCGTTTATAGTAGGGGTTATACCCTTTTCTTAGTTTCTCCATCGTATACCCCTCATTTTCTTCTCCTTCTTCCCTCTCTCATATTTTCAGTTTCCTCTCAGAGAAGAGAAGATGCAAATGCCATCGTCGACTTTCAGTTTTGATTTCCTTTTGCAGTAAGCAATCATCATCATCATCTGTATAAGGACTTCAGTATCGATTTACTGGTAAGTATTTTATAAATCGATTTAGGGTTTGTTCATCATCTGTATAAGATTTTTTGTTCTATTATGATTTTTTTTTTTTTTTTTTTCAATTTTAGGGTTTCAAAATCGATTTTAGGATATCAATTTGTTGATCGATTATAAGATTTATTGTTCTAATATGATCATTTTTTTCGATTATGGGGTTGGAACTTGGAAGAACTAATCATCAGTTTGTTCATCAGTTGATACAAAGTACAAACATCAGGTATTCGATTTCATTTTCTGATTCTGAATTTAACTAGGGTTTTGTTTTAACTTGGATTTTATTTTTAGTTGTTCTTCAATATAGGGTTAGGGTTTGTATCATTTTTAATGGCAGATTAAGAGCTATGACCATTGTTTGTGGTACTTAATATACATTGTCTTTTTGTTCCCTGAATTTGATTGCTTGTGGTTTTCTTTCTGATGCATAATTTGTTTACTATTGTAAATCAAATTGATCTTTGATTTAAATGTATTTGTTGGGTTGGGGTGAACTGAAAGGGGGAGAAATTGAGCTTCTTCATTGTTTTGGTTTTGATCAGGTGTTGAGGAAGAAGAAACTGTATCCTTGGTGGTGGTTTAAATGATTGCGTGTTTGTTCAATAATACCTACTCCCTCTTCTTTTGAACAAGAACATTACCATTGGGTTTTAAGTCTTACTCTCCATGCCTTATGTTTTTCACTGGCAATCAAAGGCCCACATTCCCACCTGATAATGCTTAGAATGTCAATGTATTTTTTTATTATTATTGTCCTTTAACGGAGATTGCTGGTTATCTGTGTGTGCGTGTTGTTAGATTTCAACCCATGCCTTTGTGCATAAACTGAAATAGAAATTGTTGTTGCAGACATTTTGGGTGTGGTTCAACTGTCAGAGGTCTTGGATGCTTGATGCTCGGAGATGGAGTTATTTTTTTGTCGCAGCAAACTTATGAAAGTGGTCAATTGCCAAAGCCGAACTCAGAAAATGTTGTTTTTTGCTTTGCTTTCTGTTTTTTCTACTTGAACTCTTAAACAATTGATGTTGTTGAACTTAGAAGTTTAAAGATTTTTCTTAAAGTATGTATGAATTTATTCAGGTCTTAAGACTCTTAAGTCTTAACAGTTAAAGTTTTTAAACTTAGAACTTTCAAGATTTTCTGTTTTTATTTTATTTTTACATATGCAGTATGCAGATATGCTACAAGTAAAGAACCGGTCCCGTCCCGTACCATACCGAGTTAAACAGGTACAGGTACAGGTCCCGTCCCGTACTGCACAGGTACTAGGTACAGGTACAAAATACAGGTACCGGTCATAGGGAGGAGGTACATGTACTGATCTAGGCAAAAACCCGTACCGTCCCGTACCTTGTGCAGCCCTAGAAATGAACTACCCTTTATAGCGTAACAGTGTTAACTCCTGGCGTGCAGGTTCCATTTCGAAGAATATGAGAACCTTGTTCACTAAATACATCTATCACCCACCCTCTAAGATTATGCGATCACTTTATTTAAGATTTTACCCGTTCACGGCTTCACCCATTCTAGACATAAAAAAAGTGCATCGAGGGTAATTCAACGCTGGCTAACAGTCCACGGTTAGATCTAGAAATCGAAAATCCTACCATTAGATCAGGCTAGTTAGCATCAAAGCCTTTGAAGATAAATGCTACAACAAATTTAATTTCTAACAATGAAAAACTCTATTCTTTGTTTTTACCGTCCATTAATCACCTAAGAGCATCTCCAATAGAGGGTGAATCTTTTTATTTTTCATGAAACGTAGGATTTTAGACAGGGACGGAGGGATGTAGGGACAAATGGGGTCCGCCGACCCCACTTGTTTTTGAAATTCCATCCATATAGGCTTATAATTTTTGTAATTTACATGTCTTGTGGGCAAATATGCTTGATAAAATTCTAAATTTATTTTTAATGGGTCAAAATTATAAAATTCATGTAAAATTAATATAAATGCATCAGATGTATGACGTAAAAATAAAAAAACGATCTAAATTACAATATCTAATTTAAATCCAAATTTTTATGATTTGATTTTCACTTAGTTAATACTAAAAAGTCAATAAAATGTCCAAACATACCATTGGATTCACCCATCCAACGTGCTCTAGCAAAACGCTTAGATCAAAAATGCTTTCTAAAGACTCGCAGAGCAAAATCGTTTTCCATTTAATCTAAAGTTTGTTTAGAATATTCCGTTGGATGGGTCGATCCAATGGTGGTGATTTAAGTTTTTACCCAAGGGCAAAATGCAATTTTCATTAAAAACCACCACCACCATCGGATTCACCCATCCAACCAGCTCTATAGTGTAGATAAAATGCTCTAAGATAGAGCAAAATCGTTTCCTGTTTAATCATGGGGTCATATATTTACTATATGTGTAAATCTCCTAAATAAAAGTCCTAATTAGACTTTGTAGGATTTCACCCACTGTTGTAGATGCTCTATTGTGATTAGAGTTTTTTTTCGCATACTCCATTTTCTGGTTCTCTCCCGCATAAAGTTCTCTTCCTCTGCTGAATCTTCATTTGTTTGTTTTGTTCGAATGGCCGTTTGAATCCTTTTTAGTACAGTTGATTAATTCTAAGATTGCTAGACACCCTTCCTATCAAGTAAGTTTTATTTCTTTTCTTTCTTTTTAATAAATTAATTTAATTAATCAGAACAGGAAAAATTACAAGAATTAGATGGATTTTTTTTTTGTTGAAGAAGAACCAGTCGATCTATCTGTATAATCTTTGCGAGTTGGTTTTAGGAACGGGTTTGGTTTATCCGACGAGAGAAACGAGACTTCAGATTAGGATTGCCAAACGAGGGCAAAATTGAGCCCGCATGTGGTGACATGATGACATCATTAGTGTACTGTCAACCCGTGGTAGTCATACAAACCACAATTCTTTCTTCCATACTTTTACTCGTTGGTGGTAGGTTTTCGATAGTGCTCGAAATAGTTGGTGAGTGATTGCGATTTCATAAATAGATCACGATCCAATGGTTTAGGAAACGTTTCAGGTTGTTGGGGGCAGC
>JAJJWW010001195.1:0-60366 GCA_023531295.1 Papaver armeniacum | reverse complement strand
CTAAGTATGTGGACAAAGAAGCCATTTATCCTATACAGATGCGACGGCGATGAAGATAACGTGGCGGATTGAATAGAGGTTCTCAGGGAGGGAGATGGTCAGACGGCTGTTAGGACGTTCCACAGAATTTCAACCGGAGCTTTTCGTGATGGAAAACAAAAAAATAACACAAAAATTCATGTCCACAAATGCTATCATGCTGAGGTTTAGTTAGGATACGGCGGGAAATTGTGACTATAGAGGTTCGAACTCATGACCAACTAAGAAAAGGGATAGTTTTAATGAACGCTGTAGTCTTTGGTTGGTTTAGTCCCACAATGCCCATATTACAAAACAGAGATAGGTTTAAATAGCCTGAACTGATCAATTAGCTCGTCCCTTCGGGGACATCCGATAAAATTGGAACGATACAGAGAAGATTAGCATGGCCCCTGCGCAAGGATGACACGCACAAATCGAGAAATGGTCCAAATTTTTTTGATTTTTTTTTTTTTTTCCTTCCAGCCTCATCAATGTAAATGTATGAGAAAGATGATATATATATATTTTTTTTTCATTTTTCTTTTGAGTTCTTCCGGCCGCATCAATGTATGAGAAACATATGTATTGTCTGGTTAGTATTTCAACATCAAAGAGATCAATTATGAATAGTTGTACATTATGCAGCCGGCTTGCTTAAGATATCAAAAGAATCAATAATATGTTTATTGGTAAGAGAATTCATGATTGAACACCAAAAAAAATCAAAAATTAGGACACATATGTAATGTAATCGTTTTGTGCCTTTACTATTCCCAAGCTTCTACTTGCCTCCTGTTCAATTGTTGTAGAGGCCTTGCATTTTTTTGGTAAGATTTGCCCAATGCTGCTTTCAGTGCAGCTACCTGTTGTTCGGAGATCTCTCTCACCTGCAACATCATATTCATAGCCATCCTTTCAGTTATTATATATACTTAATGCACACAGTATGATTGTTCCATAAAATACTGGTATTTGTTTTTGATAAGAAATGAATACCTTGCCAAGAATAGTCCAGATAACTTGTTCAGTACATGGTGGAGCAGTGAGGGAACCAAGGTATCTATAATATGGTATTGTACGCTTCAATTCTTCGGTTCTAACGAGTTCGATAGGAACCTTTTTGACAGTCCATATGCGCAACTTCTTGTCCATTTTATGCAACTGATCCTGTATCTTTAGAGATCCAAAAAAAAAAAAAATTACACTTGCCACATCCAGAAGATCAAAAATGACAAGTACTAGGAAGAGATCTTACCTGAGAGACAAATGGATCGGGTTTTCCTAATCGATACAAGATTGAAATGACAGACAAAGTAGTGTTGTCATCGGATTTGTGAACTAGATGAAGCTCTACATCATATCTGTAAATTCATCAATGAATTACATAAGAATTTAATTTACAAACAAGAAGAAAATATACTCAAGTTAAGGTAAATAGTGCAAACCGAATTCCATCAATGGTATGTTCAGAAGGAGAATGCCAATGTGTTTGCAATAAATTGTGCTTCTTTCCGTCTATAATGACCGAACCTACACCTTCCCCGTATAACAACTGCACATGATCGCATAATTGTGTATGTGAACCCATCATATTTTACGCGTAATCCCGAAATCTTAAGGTTGGAATGTAATTTGCAGGAAAGAAATAAAGGCTGGCGACAAGAAAGAATTACAAACCTGTATATTAAAGATGTTGTTGATCAGAGTAGCATTTACATCATTGTAATCTCTAACTAGTGGTAGGAGGTTTGGATTATAAACGACATCGTTCGTTTCGATGTTTATAGGTGATTGAATTCTTCCTTTGGAACACGCAGCATAAGATGGACTTAAATGACTCCAATACTGCGGGCCAGTCTCCCCGCTATAAGTGAACTTCACAACTTCTGAAAACATTTTAAAGAAAATATTAGTATACGTACATAAACATAACATGCTCGATCATGAATAGAGTTCATGTTCACAAATTTATGGATGGTAAAAAAACTAACGAGCATTCTTACGTGCGAAAGAAGTTGCACAGAGCAGCGTAGTCGCTATACCAAGGATGCAAATGGTTATTTGAGTAGTCGTCATTTTTACTTCTTCTGTTTTCTGTATGTTAAATCAGTCTTGTTTGACATTGGGTTTATAGGTGGGATGGAATTTGGACTTATTGCAAATATTGACTAAACGTTGGAATTCCCAATGCTACAGACATTTTTCTTGAAAAGCTGGATAATATCCTAATCCTTTGATATCAACTATGACAGTTGGTATATGGTGGTGTCTAACTCGATTACTCAGAGTCCGATTTGAGGAGGATCTTGCTTACGGCAAACCGTCTGCATAATTCTAATTAGTACCTAAGCTTTAGCGTTGACCTTGGTTGACTGTGTTACTTGAGTGGAACTAAGTTTTCAGCTACAACAAAAGTTATCACTAAGAGATGATTAATCAAGGAAAACCAACATTGCCGACAACCAAGATCCGCAATCACTCTCCAGTAGCTGGGATAAAAATCAAAACTAAAAAAATGTATTAAGGAGGTTACACGCCATGTCCAACTTGTCTCATCTTCGCCTGTAACCTAGCAGCCGAAGTACATTGCATCTGTGAATCTCGGTGATACCTACAGCCTGAGTTACAACCTCATCGACACCATAATCCAGTTTCACAAACACAGTAGTCAGTAGAGGTTCTAGAGATTGTAATAACTGGGCTTGCACACTGGGCTGCAACATATGAATTGTTTAAGGGTATTTTAGTAAATGAAACAAATTTCCTTATAAATCACCAAAACCCTACAGTGTCATTACAAGTTTGATACACAGAGTGAGGCTAGCAGTGAGAGTGAGGCGGCCAGTAATCGGAGTTCCTCTTGACGTTTCCAAAATCAGATGGTGATTATGATGCAAGTAGTTTTAATTTGATGTTGGAAGATTTACACATACTACCTTGGAGATTAAAAAGAAGAGAGACACAAATCTTTGAAAAAATTGTCATAATGACTTCTCCTCTAAAATCCAAGATTTCAACGGTTTCTTTAGCCATTTCAGGTACGATCTGTTAAATAATAGTAATGGTGCTGTTTGATATTTTCATTGTCTTACCATGAATATTAACATTCATGTTTTGTGTTTCTCTAAGCAGTTGTGGGCTGATGATGGTTTACTTGCAGATCTGAATTCCATTAATTATCCACTTCAAAGTCTATAGCTGCATTAGTAGATCGGTTCTTGAGTAGTGACCTCACCTCCAAAATTGGGTATCATGTAGCTGTAATTTACTGCTGATTTCTAAAATGATTAATGATAAAGCTTCAGAAAGTTTAAGATCTCATATATTGGTAATCACTGGATTATGGATTTTTGAAGTTGCTTGTTTGCTCAAGTATATATCAATTTGTATCTAGTGATTAAGCAATATGTAATCGGTTTTGGTTGGAGATATATGAATTAAGGGTTTAATTATATCTGATTCGGTTAGAGTTGTATTTGTAACTTTGCTGGTTAATTATCTGAACATAGAAGACCACTTCAGAGCGCTTAATTACCTTTCAACAACAAATTGCTAAAGAGAAAATTTTCTTTGTATTTACAAATAATTAGTTTGATTTACTTCATTGTAAATGTTTCTAGTGTGTTACATTTCTACTATTTTGGTGCTTGATAGAACCCTGGCCTGATCAAACTAAACCAAGCCAAGTGATGATGTGCTTGTCAATAAGATGCATGTATTTAATTATGAAGACTTACATAGGTGCACATCAGTTTGAGTGTTGTATTTTTACTTTCTTTTCATATGCTATTGATATCACCCTTTTTTTTTTTTTTTTTAGTTCTGTTGCCGATGTCATTCCTATTAACTTCGCGGCTAATATGTTCTGACATCCAAGCTGCCAAAACACGGCCAGTGCCGCTCAGTTGTGGATGAAGTAGGTTACTTATAATTATTATATCTTGTGGTGGATGATAGCAGAAAACATCTACGCTTGTTACATTTTGAATGGGGACTGGTCACCCTTGGTGGAATTTGTTACCATGTCTGTAGCAGCCTTGATAATTTTGGGCTTTGTACTCTTGTGGGTAATACGCAATGAAATAAAAATTGGGAGACGAATTTTCAGCTTAGCTCATGGCTTCCGTATTTAGAACTTGGGGTTATTCTTACAAAATCTATTTGTCCAGAAGTGTTCGTTCATAAAACAAGACGTCGATTGGAATCAAGAATAAAAAGGAAACGAGAATATCTTGACCGCAAAAATCCTTAAGGAAGGATTTGCCTCTAATCATAATGAACCTGAAAGGCCTAACTGGACAGCCATTGCATAGACAACCAAAACCAATAAAGTTCACAACTTCTGAAAACATTTTAAAGGAATTAAAAAACAGACCTTGCTCAATCATGAGCGAATTGAATAGAGTTCGCTCTGACAAGCTTATGGACTCTAAAAACACTACAAGGCGAAAGAAGTTGTACAGAGCAGTGTAATTGATGCAAATGGTTATTTGAGTATTCACCATTGTTACTTCGTTTGACATTGGGTTTTATAGTTTGGAGTGCAATTTGGACTTATTGCAACTTTTTACTAACTCAATCACTCACAGTCAGATATGAGGATACTGAAAATTTCCAACCGCACATAACTCAGCCGACTGATGAGTCCGAGCTGACACAAAGACCAGTAAAATCATAAACACCCTCTTAGACTTGTATGGGCTTGCATATTGGGCTGCAACAATGTGATCAATTCAAGGGTCTTTTAGTAAATTATATTAAATTCCTTATAAATCACCAAAACCCTACAATTTCATTAGAAGTTTTATATACACAGAAATGAGAGTTGCAGTGTGTGTGAGTGAGGCGGCTAATAACCAGAGTTCTTCTTCCTGCTATGATGAAAGTAGTTTTGGTTTGATGTGGAAATATTTACACATACTACCTTGGAGATCAAAGAGAAGAGGGACACAAATCTTTGAACATGTCATAATGACTTTTCCTCTCAAATCTAAATTTTATGCTCCATGGGATATTCCATGAGCCGCCTCCATCAATTTCTTATTTTCAGGTAAGATCTGTAAAATAATTGTGTTGTTTGATATATATTCATAGTCTTAGCTCTTCCATCAATATTAACATACATGCTTTGTGTTTTTTTAACCTGTATTGGCCTGATAGTATGAATTTGAGATCCGAAGTTCACCAACCACAACTACAGATTCTTAAGCTGCAAGAGTAGATCCGTTGTTGAGTAGCGACCTCACCTCCAAAATTGGGCATAATCTACTGCTGAATTCTAAAATGATAAAGCTTCAGAAGGTTTAAGATCTCATATATTGGTAATCACTGGATTATGGGTTTTTGAAGTTGTTTGATTGTATCTAACTATTAAGGGCTTTTTACAGAAATAGGCCTGTTTTTTTGGTGCTTTTCAAATCTAGGCCACTTTTTTTATTTATTTCTAGACTAGGCAAGTTTTGACCAAAAGTGATGGATGGAAAGTTAGCACCGTTAGGTGCACTTAAAATGACAAGACAGTCCTTTTGAATCGGTTATTTCACCCAACCGAGATGTGTTAATACGAAAGGAATGTATATTCCAATTTGTATGTCCCGGGACGAAAAAGGTGGTGGTGTTATGGTTAATGTCTTTGTTGGTGTACCAGTCGATATTCACCAAATTATTATTTTTCGATAGGAAAAGAATGTATTCACCAAATTGAAATGAATATCTTTACCAAGCCGACATACCAAATTTACAACCTAGTAAATAAGATAGAATTAATATTGGAACAAATGGTATTTATATTCTACATGTTACTCATTAGGCAAGATTGCTAATAGGGGTACCAAACTACTTGAGGGTGTACCAAAATACAATTAAGACAAAATAGCAATTGCCTTTGGGTACACCCCAACAATTTGGTACCCCATTAGCCTTGCTCAATATGTCCATTTTTTTTATTAGTCTATAATGGTGCACCAAAGATAATTTATGCACTCGAGAAGAAAGGAAATTAATCATGCCAGCCTACAAGTGATGTAGTAAACTTGCGAGAAAATCAATGAACTCCTACGTCGGTTGGATACCGATGGTTCACGTGACTTTGGTAGTGTTAAGAATCGGGCCGCACTTATGCAGATGAACGCTTGCATTAAGGCACGTGTTCTAATAATCACAAACAAAAAAAAAGAAGACACATGTCCCAACCCCAAGTCTTGTTATTCTCTGTTTGTTTTTTTTTTTTAAAGTAAGAACTCTAACTTCAGCTTCATTTTCTCCGCCACCTGTTCTATGCTCTAGTCTCTGTTCACTTTTCTCTCTCTTTGTCCTTCTTTGGAGATAATATTTGAAGAACAACTAATACCTAGTCAAAAACATCAAATTAGTTGAATAAATTTATTTATTCATTATACGAAATGTTTGAAGAATTTTGGTACAAAGATTGTTGTTGCACGGGGGTATTTTGGCCCCCTGGTGCCGACGGTTGTGGTGGTAGCGGAGGTAATGGTGATTAATCCACCAAGAATTAATCAGCTAAACAACACCTTTAATCTTATATTATAGATTTATTTAGCAATTTTGGTTGTTGATGACAATTCTGATTATTAAGTTTTGCTAGTAATCTATTAAATTCGCTCAAATGAACTTTAGAAATTGGGTACTTTTGATTTATGTATTCCACAAAAGTATATTTAATTTTGATTGAGGTTTAAAGATCTGAAAAAAAATGTAGGTAGTGGTGGTGGTGGCGGCGGAAGCGGTGGCTAAAGATAGTGTTAATGGTGATTGCCCCTTTGTTTCGCCGAACAGAGGCGAGAGAAAGAAGTTGTTGCTTGGTAGTGGTGGATAGGGTGGCGGTGGCATTCTCCCGTGCGATGGTGGTAGTGGTGATGGACAAACTATTGATTTGACGGTGGTGGTAGAAATGTTGAATTGATTCGGTGGTGGTGAATCTAGTGATGGTGTTGCTGGTTGTGGTGTTAGTAGTGAAGAAAAACATGGAGGTACTGATGACTGGGATTAAAGATAATGATACAGGTGTGAAGGACATTTTGGTAATCTTACCACATCTATGATATCTCCTCATATGATATTTTGGCGAGATATTGACAAGTCAACGGGATAAATTGACCGAGATGGTTAAATTGGATGGAAACCGTTTAACTTGCCTAGTCTAGCAAGAAATAAAAAAAGTGGCCTAGGAATGAAAGTGAGGGTTCAGACCAGGCCTATTTCTGCATATATTCCAACTATTAATCAATAGTACTGGAACCAAGTATGTAACTTGTATTGTAACTTTCGCTGCTTATCTGAACATACAAAGATCACTTCAGACTTAACCAAGCCAAGTGATGATAAGCTTGTCAATTGGACATATATTAAGAAGTTCTGATATTCTATATATATTTTTTTTTATACGCTGTTTATGCAGATAGCACCCCCATTATTTTGGCGTTGAATTAGTCTTGTTGCCAAAGCAGTTCCTAATATAGGAACATTAGTCTAGGTAAACGCTTTTAACTATCTCTACACGCACGATATGTGCTTTAGCCTCCATCCCTTGTGTTGGTTGAGCTGACTCAAAGACTATTAAACTACAACCATTGTTTGCGAGTTACCATCTTACATTCTTGCTGCCTTGTGGCAGTGTTTGATGGTCTAGACTCTCTAAACAAGTATTTAAATTTGAAAAAAATGATTGAACTCAAAAAGCTTTGCTCAAACAAACTAACACACATCTTTATGATTATGTCAAAGCCAGTACCCAGTCAATTGGATACAAAGTGGCTTTGAAGCATATCATTAAAATATGTTTATAATCCAATATATGCGGAGTCTAATAGTTTTTATGACGGCCACTACAAGAAATCATTTGACCAGCTTAATTGCTTAGTCTATCAATATATTCATGGCTTGACACAGGAGATTTTTTTTTTTCAAAGATAGGAAGAAGTCATGGACTTGAAAATACCAGTAAGATGGATTATTTCAGCACAATATTGCCAGTGGTCTTGATCTGGTCTCTTTAAACAAGAATGATAAATCCTAATATTCTTTGATTCTTTTCCAAAAAAATTGGTGCAAGAGGATGTTTCGTAAATGTAATGGACTAATTATTTTTCCACAATGGCTGTGTTGGTCTTGCATTTAGTTTGTTTTCTTTACTCATCACAGCTCTTAGAGAAGCTACTTGCTCTTTCGACATATCTCTCACCTGCATCATCAATCTGTGTCAACCATGTATCCGTCCATATACTACCTCCGTCTGCCTATTTTTTAGAGACGGAGGGAGTATATAAATGTGTGTGCACTTGCATATGCGTACCCGGTACATTTGTATTTTGTGTGTACGCGTAGGATGTATCTATGTAAAAAATATCTCTTCGAGGATTGTCCATGTGACCTTCTCAGTAAGAGAGACAATGTATCTGAAATATGTTATTCACCCCCAATTCAGTAGTTTGTACGAGCTCGACTGGAAACTGCGAACCTAGATGTGGAAATGACTCCAATACCGCGGACCAGTCTCTCCACTATAAGTAAAATTCACAACTTCTGAAAACATTTTAAAAGAAAATGTTAGTATACCTAAACAGACGAGTAAATTTTTGATGGGGCGTTTTAAGATGGGGGCATGGGGGACAAATCATGTCTTGACATGTGTTTTTCCAATTAATTGTTTTAATAAATTCTGTTACCATAAATATAAAGGATAATCAATATTTTCACCAAAAATACAGTTCTTTTATATATTTGGAAACAAAATTTGATGGAATTAATTTTAAGCAGCGACACATGTTAAGACATGATTTGTCCCCCACACCCCCATCAAAAAACGCCCCCATCAAATATTTTTCCTAAACAGACAATGCTCAAATTTATGAGTATACTTAATAGAGCTTGTGCTGACAAATTTATGGACGGTTAATAAAACTACGAGCATTCTTACGTACCTGAGCTGTATAGAGCAGTGTAATTGCTATAGTTACATAAGAATTGAAGTAAACATTTGAATTTCCAATGCTAAGTTGGATATTATCCTATTTCTTGGTTATCGACGGAGACAGTTGGTATATGGTGGCTACTATCTAACTCAAATACTCACATATTTGTTTAGGCTACTGAAGGAAAGCCGTCAGCAAAGTTTCAACTAGTACCTAGACTTAGTGTTCACCTTGGTTGACTTTGTTAGACTTGACTGAACTAAAATTTCCAGGTACATCAAAAGTTACCACCAGAGACAAACTTACACGAACAAGACAATTAATCAAGGAAAACCACCATCCAGTCAGTGATTTCGGAACTGGAGTAAAAGTCACGTTATCTGAACACAACCTCGAATCTTGGTGCTCCTGCTCGAGTTCCATCAGCACCAAAGTGTCACAAGCACAGCAGTGGAGGTCCTAGGAATTGTAATAACTGGGCTTGCAAACTGGGCTGCAACATTGTGATTAGTTCAAGGGTATTTTAATAAATCAAACAAATATCCATATAAATCACTAAAACCCTACAATCTCATTACAAGTTTTATACAGGGAGTGTGGCTAGTAGTGTGAGTGAGGCGGCCAGTAACCAGAGTTCTTCTTCCTGCCGTTTCTAGAATCAGATGGAGAGGAGCCATGATGAAAGTAGTGTTGTTTTGATGTTGGAAGATTTAAACATACTACCTTGGAGATTAAAGAGAAGAGAGACACAAATCTTTAAAAATGTCATAATGATTTTTCCTCTAAAATCTAAGTTTTTAGTTCATTTGTGTAGGTTGTCAAATACAACATGTAGAAAATCCGATATCAAAGACTTAATGAAACACACAGAAACTAAACTCAAACAAGCTTCTCTTAATTGATATATTCGACTCATGGCTCAACAGCCTATTTATATGATTAACAAACTTGACTCTCAAGTAAAAAGACTTTCCTAACATAATCAAACTCTAACAAAGAAACTTCTAGACAATTCTCACGTAAACAAACTCTTAAAACCAGTAATACTTGCAACCCAAGTAAACTTCTAAATATCGTACCACGCGTCAACAATACTTGTGGATCCATTCACTTCATGTCAACCATACCAGCTTGACCTGACCATATTGGATCAACTCTCATAGTTGATCCACACTGCTTTCTTCATACTGGATCAACAACCAATGTTGATCCCTTCTGTTGTCTTCATAGTATCTTGGTTTATTCTTCAACATCCTCCCTTAAACCAAGATACTCTTTGCTAATCATACCAAGCTTTCCACGCAAGTAAATAAAAGTGTTAGACTTCAAGGACTTGGTGAAAATGTCTGCAACCTCGTTCTTTGCTTTCAACAAACTCCACAAAGAACTTCCTTGTTACTTGACTAGCTCTCTAATGTAATGATACTTAATATCAATGTGTTTGCTTCTCCCATGAAACACAGGTTCTTAGTTAGTGATATTGTCGACTTATTATCACAAACTATTGTTGTTGGTGTCTTCTCGTTCTTGAAACAAAGACTTCAACATCATTCTTAACCATACAGCCTTGTGTAGCACAGATTGCTAGCAGCTATATACTACCATGTTGTAGATAATGCAACAACTTGTTGCTTCTTAGATGACCAAGAGAAAAATCCAGTTCCCAACCGAAATCCATAACCCGATGTACTTTTTCTTCCTTCGTATCTCCACCCCAATCACTATCGGTGAAACCAACCAGACTTTGGATCTTCCGAGATAGTATAAAGTATTCCCATGCTTGTTGTTCCTTTTACATACTTCTAATACGTTTTGCAGCTTGTAAATGTGATTATCTAGGAGCTTCCATGAACCTACTAACCAAACCAACCGCATACATGATGCCAGGTCTTGTAGAAATCAAATATCTTAAACATCCAACAAGACCTTTAAAATCATTGAATTCACAAGCTCTCCGATCCATCTTTTGTCAACTTCAATCTTTCTTCTACTGGTGTTAAGATTGGATTACAATTATCCATCTTGAAACGCTTCAAAATTCCTTCAGCATACCTTTGTTGATTAATAAAAATTCCTCTTTCAGTTTGTTGTACTTCAATACCAAGAAAATATGACATCAAACCAAGATACGTCATCTCAAACTCCTTCACCATATCCTCCCTGAATTCATTGATCATCTCAGTACTATTTCCAGTAAATATGAGATCATCCACATACAAACACACTATGATATGATTGCCAGCACCATCATCTTTCAAATACAAAGTATGCTCATGTGGACATCTTGTAAAACCTTTTTTGAGAAAATAAGAATCTATTCTTGTATACCATGCTCTTGGTGCTTGTTTCAAACCATACAAAACTTTGTTTAGCTTGTATACTTCACTCTCTTTCCCCTCCATAATGTAGCCAATTTGGTTGCTCTACATAAACTTCTTCTTCAAAACTCCATTCAAGAATGCTTGACTTCACATCAATATGAAATATCTTCCATTGCTTTTGTGCAGCTAAAGCAATGATCATTCTTACTGTATCAAGTCTTGCAACTGGTGCAAACACTTCTGAATAATCAACTCCTTGTCTTTGTTTATAACCCTTAGCAACTAACCTTGCTTTCTTTCTCAGGCAAGCTTCTTAAAATCTTCTCTACAACAGTTGAATCTTCTACTGTATTGCCATTGGCCTTCATCTCATTAACAATATTGGTGTTTTTGAGAAAAACTCAAATTGTTTCGATTGTCTCCATCTCAGAAGCAGTTCATATTTTTTTTCAAGGTTTGTAATCTAACCTTCTTAACTTTTTCGAACTCCGGTGTAGTAGCTTATTAAACCATCCCATGCTCTTTTCACATCTTTAATGTAGATAACTCTATCCATGAGAGATTCATGAATACCTTGATGAAGAATGTATGTAGCTTTGGAATTCTTCTTTTCTGTTTTCGCCAACGAGTTTGCGCAGACTCCTTTAAGTACAACTCCTTCTCACCGGTTCTACATAACCATCTTTCACAATATCCCATACCTCTTGGAATATGAAAATATTCTCCATCTGCAACCTCCAGTGTTCAAAGTTTTTACCTTCAAACACCGAAACCTTAATTGAACTTAAACTTGTCATCTTCTTCAAATCAACAACTCATACCCACAGCCCTAGAACCTGATACCAGTGCTCTGATACCAGATGTAGAAAATCTGATATCAAAGACTTAATGAAACACACAGAAACTAAACTCAAACAAGCTTCTCTTAATTGATATATTTGACTCATGGCTCAACAGCCTATTTATATGATTAACAAACTTGACTCTCAAGTAAAAAGACTTTCCTAACATAATCAAACTCTAACAAAGAAACTTCTAGACAATTCTCACGTAAACAAACTCTTAAAACCAGTAATACTTGCAACCCAAGTAAACTTCTAAATACCGTACCACGCGTCAACAATACTTGTTGATCCATTCACTTCATGTCAACCATACCCGGTTGACTCGACCATATTGGATCAACTCTCATAGTTGATCCACACTGCTTTCTTCATACTGGATCAACAACCAATGTTGATCCCTTCTGTTGTCTTCATAGTATCTTGGTTTATTCTTCAACACAACAGCCTCGGAATTTGTTTGCTAATCAGGTAACATCTGTAAAATAATGGTGTTATTTGATATTTTCATTTTCTTATCCATCAATACTAACCTTCATGTTTTCTGTTTCTCTAAGCAGTGATGGGCAGATTGTCTGCTTCTAAATCTGAAGGCCATTTTCCACTTCAGAGTTTAGAGCTGTAGAAGTAGATTGGTTCTTGAGTACTGACGTCACCTCGAAAATTGGGTATCATGTAAAATGATAAATGGTAATCACTGGATTAGGGATTTTTGAAGTTGTTTGATTGATTAAGTATTTCATATCTAGTTATTATTTAGCAACAGGATTGAGACAAAGTATGTAATTTTTTTTGGTTGTAGAAATTTGAATTGAGGGTGTATTCATATCTGATTAACCAAGCCAAGTGATGATGCTTGCCAAATATACACATACTGAGAAAACTTACATTGATGCAGATTTGTTTTGAATGTTGTATTTGTTCTTTTCTTTTTATATGCTTTGTTTATGCGAGATATCACCCCGGTATGTTGCGTTGATTTAGTTTTGTTGCAAAAGTCATTCCCGTTAACATGACAAGATAGGGATGTTAGTATAACTAGGAATTGCTTTTAATCAAGCTGAGCACGATATGTGCTTCGGCCTCCGTCACTTGTGTTGGTTGAAGAGCTGACTCAAAGACTAGTGAGCTCCCTCACTTTGCTGGCTCAAAACTAGTAAAATTCAACCATGTGTCTTACATTCTTACTGCTTGTTATACAGCGCCTTGTGGCATTGTTTGATAGAACTAGTTGGAAACCCGTGCTACGCACCGGGACAAACGAAGTTTATTACGCCCTAGTTTTTATCCACTGAGGCGGGGCTTCGCCCCGCACCCGTCCTAATGAGAGTTCTAATAAAACTATTATAGAATATTATCCTACACATTAATAATTAAAAATATGTAATTTTAACTTTATGATAATCAAATTATAATTTAAACTTTTTATGGTTGTGAAAACTAATTTCGAAGCAATTTAATATAGCGGGAATTAACTCAAGAAGTAAATTAAAATAAATAGATCTAAGTAATTTCAAAAGAAAAATAGTTTAAATTCTAAATACTAAAGCATTAACTTGATTAAAACCTCGCATACTAAAAAAAACAAAAAAAAAAAATCTCGCTTATCTGTTGTCGTATTCATAAGTAAGCACTTCATTGCCATGTTCATCTATTTCGACCAATGGTGGCATCTCAGGATCCCTTTCTCCCAATTCACCATCATGTTCATCATCGCTGCTTATGATGTCGTGCTTTCTCTTGTGGTCTTTTTTTAGATGGTGTCTTGAGTTATTCTTTTTCAGGGACAATGTACTTTGTTCTTCACGTGTGTTTAATTATATTCTGTATACATTCAAGTTTATTTTTTACGTTATGTTATGGGACATTTAATTTACTACTTACAATGTTAGTAGTGAGAGGAGATACTGTTAATATATATTGTTGGAGGTTAAGAAATCTTCTTAAAGAAAAACTTTTCAAAAATTATACCAACCTTTGAAATCATTAAGTAGTTCATTACATTATCAATATCAGTATTATTAGTAGTTAGATAAAAAATCACACTTGCTATACAATTGTATCGATATCTTATATTGGAGACACTAAGAAAAAACATATTCATATAATATAAATTGCCAACTCTAAAGAATGCACAACATACAAGAGTGCTTCCGTCAAAAAAGATATAATCAAGAAAATGCACTGATTCTTTCTTCGAAAATCTTATATTTTCTCTAAGAATCAATGGACCAATTCAACTAATCTTCCAAGCTCCAACTTCTAAAAGTTAAATGAAAAATCACACCCATTATATATATACCAATATCTAATATTAGGGGAAAAAAATAATCAAGACATTAATATAAAATAGATTGCCAACTCTAAAAAGTGCAAAGCATATGAAGTGCTTCCCGTCCAAGAAGGGGTCCCAATTAACAACTGCAGTTTATAATGAAAACACCAATTATCATTTAGTAGATTAGCAGTTGAAAAAAATTTATCACCAATTAAATATAATAAACTTAATTATGAGATGTTGTTAAACTCTCTGAAATCAAGTTCTAATACAGTAAACACTCGATTATTTAATAAACTCTCTTAGATAATGTTTTTATCCGGTCTCAAGTCGGGGACAACGTGCCAAATTAATAATTCACTAAAAATAAAAAATAATATTTTTTTGATTATCTATGTAGGCCCCATATGAAATATGATTTCAATATATTAATGATTTATGAAGATTTTTTGAAAAAATGATTCAATTGTCTTTTGTTTTATATTAAAAGCAATATCACATTAAATTACATATCTAATTTTTCTTATCATCGTCTGGTATTGTTTTCTCATAGCTCAGCAAGAAATTATTTTAATGTCATTACTGCTTTAACGATCTCGTTTCGTGAAGGGGGATATATTGTAGAACTTTCATCACCTTGTTTCCCATTTTTATCAGTTCCCATAACATTCTTAATTATATCTTCATCACCAATAGTTGCATAACTTCATTTTCTCTGGGATATTCAGGACATCTTGACATTCATTGAACTTACCCAGCTTTTTGACCAAGCTTGTGTTATTAGTTAATTGAAGTTTACAATGAAGCAAAGCGGGAGATTGAAGGGTGCTTTGAAGAATTTAATATTCTACAGTATTTAGAAAATAATTCTTTGATAATAAACTTCTTTATAAGTTAATAATTATTAATTTATCGGTTAATTAATATCTCACTTAATTATTTTGGCGGCCCCAACAACATTAATTATTAAGAAGAAACACTAAAAAGAATCACCCACTATATAGTTGTATCAATAGTTATACAGTGGAAACTCTTTTAATTAATACTCGATTATTTAATAAATTCTCTTAAATAATATTTTTGGCCGGTCCCAAGTTGGGGACAACGTGCCAAATTAATAATTCGCTAAAATTATAAGATAGCACATTTTTGATTACCTATGTAGACCCCGTATGAAATATAAATTAATAACGAATATATATATTCCATTAATGAGTTACGAAGATTTTTGAAAAATGATTTAATTGTCTTCTGTTTTTTGCTAAAATCATTATCGCATTGAATTTCATCTTTAATTTTTCTTATCATTGTAAGAATTTTTGGTATTGTTTTCTCATAACTCAGGAAGAAATTATTCAATTTGATTGCCGCTTAAATATCCTCATTTCGTGAAGGGGAGCCATATTGAAGAACTGTCTTCATCTTGTTCCACATCTTTATCAGTTCCCATAACGCTCTCAATTATTTGTTCATCGACAACAACTGTAACTTCATTTTCTTACGGATAATTTAGGACATCTTAGACATTCATTGAATTGCGATATCCCAATTTCTCGATCAGATTTTGCAAGTCGTGAGTGATTTCACTGTCTGTATGTTCATCCAAATTGTCTAAACTTGTGGTATCTATTGATCGAAGTTTACAATGACGAAAGCATCGATATTTTCTAAACTTGTGATATGAAATTTATCTATAAGTTAATAAAATATTAATCAATATATAAATTAATAATTATTAACTTATAAGTAGAAAAAGAATATATATTGTACTCCAAGAAGGTTAATTATACATTATACAACTTGAGTACGATACATTATACATTATTCCTATTTTCTAACTTTAAAAATAGTTGATTTATGAAACCATAGTTAGTCCCATTTTATAACAAACTTGATTAATGTCCAAATCCCGCTCGTTCAAACTAAATATAAACAGTTTTAGACCAATCATAAGCCATGGTTTCGTGGACCGCATGTGGGAATAAAGATAAGCGCAACTTTAAACGTGGTCCTCATCTATAAATACCCTTATAAAAATAATTTGGTATCTCACAGGTTGTGTAATAAGCCATCTTCTTTTAAAAAGAAAAAATGATCGCAAAGATTATCTATCAACATGATTAGTTGTGATTAAAAATTGAAGCATATGTTCTAAGTTGTGATTAAAAATTGAAGCATATGTTCTACGACCGGTTCGTAAAATGTAAGGGAAAGAGAAAAGTGTTCCTTTATTAATGAACTCAAATGTTCAGAATTAGAGAAGACCGAAACTTGATCTGTTTATCTTAAAACATTGAAACCAAAATTTCACGTGCAAATATATTATGTATTAATCGAACAAATAGATCTCACTAAAACGTTTGGGCCCAAACAAAGATAAAGGTTACTAATGAGAAAAAAAATTAAATAAAGATGCAGTGAACGATTATAAAGTAGGTCAGAATGAGGGTTTGTGTATAGAACTTCCCAGATCTATAATAATATTTGCAGCGGGGAAATGTTTTGAACCACTCTTTAAAGAAATAAAATATATAAATTGCCTTAATGCTTTGAAGTATTGGCTGGAAAATTCCCTTATTTGCACTCGATTTACCCGTAATCTTTTCTCCATCTACAATCTCCATGCGAGGTTTTCCAATTAAATATCAATCGGGATTGGTGGGGGTGTTAGCAACTCCCTCCTACTCATTAGACCCGTCTCTCGAAACCTAAAAACCAAATACAACAACAATCATTAGATATCTTTAAACCACAGAAAGTCATCTAGTTAAAATGTCTCTACTTTATGCCGTATCAATAAGGTCCCGTAGAAAGAATGTGATTTCAAAAGAGCTATTCTCAGTTTCTATGCAACATCTGGGAACAAACAAAAAACAAAAGAAATTCAAAACTTGAGTTGACATATTTATGTTACAACTTCTTTTAGTACTTTTGTTAGTGAGCTAAAACATACCTTGTCCAAACTATGCCCTAGCAACTCGGAATCGCAAGTTCATTCATTTCATATTTCAATGGAAATATTCAATATCCCCATATATACCATTTTTTTACATAAAGTATTTAGAAGCCTGAAAAAAGGAAAAACATTCTTATATATGAAACAAAGATTGCATAAAGTCCGATAACTACCATTAATCTGATTGCCTACTCTTAATGGATGCCAAAGTAACACACTTTGAAATTAAATGGAAGAATATATATCACAAACATTTTTTTTTTCTTAATCAATTTTAGGAAAATGTATTTAGAATATTGCTATTTTTAGCTAGTTACATTAGAGTTATTATGTTCACGGATTTTTTTTCTTTGCTGATAAATATAGAATGAGTGATGTAGAAAAATAATTTCTTGATTAATTTTAGAAAATTAAATTTTTAATATTGTTAATTTTTTTATCTTATATTTATTGGATTTGTTACCTTCTATCACATATTAGATTTTTCAAGATGATCCTAACAATTATTCATAGATATTTTACCTTAAAAATAATCTAAAAAATATAAATATGATTTTTTTACCCCATAAACATTTTTATCCGATTTTCTGAAATTAATATAGCAATTTTTCTAAATAATGGGGGCCGTCCATCGTGTGTGTCCCACTAATCCATCCAACCTACACCGTACATTGTCAGATCAACACCATATCTAACGAAATTTCATCGGACGAATACGAATGGTTTCTCAATTAGCCAATTAGAGCGCGAGGTCAAATTATAATATAGTATTTTGTTAATTCTCTGGATCTTTTACAATAATATAGTTTTTTTTTTATTTTAATCATAAATGTCCAAAATTAATATAGTAGTTTTTTTATTTTTTGGATTTTCATAAAATTATAAAAGATTATTTTATTCCATAAATATGTTGAATTGATTTTTTTTATTTTAATCATAAATGTCCAGAATTAAAGAGTGATTTGCATTCTTATATAGATGTTAGAAACTTAGTTAACATAAATATAAATAGTAATTTTTTTTATATTAATGGATATCGTTAACATAAATATAAATAGTAATTTAAATATCAATTAATGTAGTATTTTTTATATATTGTTGGTTTTTCCTTTGTTAGATACTTATCATTAATACTAAAAATTAATATAGCTATTTCTATATTTTTTTCCTTTTAAAAGATAAAAAATATAAATCTTTTTTATTCCGTAAATACGTCGATTTTATTTTTTTATTCTAATCATAAATGTCCAAAATTATAATATAGTATTTTGTTAATTCTCTGGATCTTTTACAATAATTACATGAAGCTATAAATGTAATTATTTTATTTTATAAATATGTTAATTTGATTTTTTTTTTTATTTTAATCATAAATGTCCAAAATTAATATAGTAGTTTTTTTATTTTTTGGATTTTCATTAAATTATAAAAGATTATTTTATTCCATAAATATGTTGAATTGATTTTTTTTTATTTTAATCATAAATGTCCAGAATTAATATAGTAGTTATTTTTATTTTTTGGATTTCCAAAATAAATGCACAAAATTAATATAGCAATTTTTCTAAAAAATGGGGGCCGTCCGTCGCGTGTGTCCCACCAATCCAGCCAATCTACACCGCACATTGTCATATCAACGCACCATATATAACGAAATTTCATCCGATTTATACGAATGGTTTCTCAATTAGCCAATGAGAGCGCGAGGTTTCACACCAAATTAATAGGAGGGAGGGTAAGCAGCACCAGTGCTACTTTTATTCTGGAGTGAGGGATGGTATTGAGTTTTTTAGGTTGTTGATGAATACATTACTGACCCACTGAGAACCCCAAATAGTACTCTCTGAATATTTTTGTTTTTTCTTTTAAATAAATGGGGGAAAATATAAATGAGATTACAAACCTAAATGCTGCTGCTCATGACAGAAAACATAATTTGAACAAAAAGAAGATTAAACACATGAGGATTTGCTCAAAAAGAGATGTTCATGTGAGTTCTAATACAGACTATCATGTCACAACCAAAATGTATATTAATAATCCAAATTTATGCACAATAATTTGATTGTCATTTGACTACGCATGCAAACAATTCAAATGGCCAAGGCGGTTTCTAAAACAGTGTGCATCAGACACATTACTACCCTTACCCCATGGCGCGTCAGCTTAAAGAATTTGGATATGAATCCATCAAATTTAATCTGTACACCATACTAATACTTGTTTTCGAAATCTAAATTTTCTTATGTAAATTTCCGGGGGGAAAAGAAAGTTTGCGATGAATAAGGAAGAATTAGAAAACCTGTATATTAAAGACGTTGTTGATCAGAGTAGCATTTACATCATTGTAATGTCTAACTAGTGGTAGGAGTTTTGGATTGTAGACTGCATCGTTCGTTTCGACATTTATAGGTGATACAATTCTTCCTTTGGAACATGCAGCATGAGCCGGACTTAATACCGCGGACCAGTCTCTCCACTATAGGTAAAGTTCACAACTTCTGAAATCATTTTTGAGACAGAAACTATTAGCATACATACATAAACAGACTACGCTCAATCACGAGCACAATGAATAGAGGTCATGCTGACAAATTTATGGACGGTAAAATCAACTACGAGCATTCTTATGCTCGAAAGGAGTTGCACCGAGCAATGTAATTGCTATATATACCGAGGATGCAAATGGTTATTTGAGTAATCATCATTGTTACTTCTTTTGTTTTCTGTGTGTTCATCAATCTTGTCTGACATTGGGTTTTATAGTTTGGAATGGAATTTGAAATTGAAGTAAAGTTTGGAATTTTTTTTACTAAACGTTGGAATTTCCAATGCTAAAAACAATATTCTTGAGAAGTTGAATAATCTCCTATTCCTTTGTCACAACTATGACAATTGGTATATGTTGGTGTCTAACTCGATTACTCAAGAGACCGATTTGAGGATCCTGCTTACGGTAAGCCGTCAGCAAAACTCCAACTAGTACCTAGACTTTAGCGTTGACCTCAGTTGACTATGTTAGACTTGAACTAAATTTTCAGCTATGGCAAAAGTTACCACCAAGAGAGACAAACTTAAGCGAACAAGACTATTAATCAAGTTAAACCACCATTGCCGACAACCAAGAATTCAAGAGTGAAATAAATATATTTAACCATCCGCAATCAATCTCGGGATAACAAAAAAAAAAACAACAACATGCATCAAGGAGGTTAACGCCATGTCCAACTTGTCTCGTCTTCGCCTGTAACCCAGCAGCCGAAGTACATTGCATCTGCGAATCACAGCTTGAGTCAACCTCTTCATCTACACCATAATCCAGTTTCACAAACATAGTAGTCAGCAGAGGTTCTAGAAATTGTAATAAATGGGCTTGTACAGTGGGCTGCAACATTGGAATTGTTTAAAGGGTATTTTAGAAAGTCAAACAAACATCCTTATAAATCACCAAAACCCTACAATTTCATTAGAAGTTTTATTCACAGAGTGAGGCGGCCAGTAAGCGGAATGATGCAACAAGTAGTTTTAGTTTGATGTTGGAAGATTTACACATACTACTTTGGAGATTAAAGAAAAGAGACAAATTTTTGAAAAAATTGTCATAATGACTTTTCCTCTCAGATATAAGTTTTTTCATGTCATCGTTCATCTTGTCAAATCTTTGATTTTTGATATGATTATTGTCTTGACCATCAGTATTAACATTATGTTTTGTGTTTTTATAAGAAGTATTTGGCTGATGGTTCACATTGAGATCTGAAGGATATTTAATTATAAGCTTCAGAGTCTAAAGCTGCAGAAGTAGATCGGTTGTTGTTGATTACTGACTCCACCTCCAAAATAGGTAATTTGGCGCTCAGTTCTAAAATGGTTAATGGTAAAGCTTCAGAATGTTAAAGATCTTAGTAATCACTGTATTAAGGATTTTGAAGTTGTTTGATTGTATCTAATTATTTGGGGGCAAAGTATATAATTTGTTTTGGTCGGAGAAATTTGAATTGAGGGTGTATTCATGTACTGAACATATAGAAAGATCACTCTTCAGAGCTTACCTTTCAATTGTCAATGTTAAAGAGAAAATTTTCTTTGTGGCTCTTATTTACAAATATTTAGTTTGATTTACTTTAAATGGTGTTAGTGTTGTTCGTACATATTTTGGTGCTTGACAGAAACTCTGATCAAACTAAACCAAGCCAAGTGATGATCAGTTATACATATATTACCTTACCATGTGCCTATAACATCTTAAGCATCGAGTGTTGCATGCCTTACTCATTTAGCATCAATTGTTGCATTGCCGGAATCTGTTGGCTTACCACATCATTGTTGCGTTGTTGGGTCTCTGTTAGCTTAGAGCAACTGCAGTGGTGCGATCATAAACCAAAGACTAAAGAGCAAAAAAAACCAAATTTTGGGTTTAGTCCGTGTTCACACGCTACGGGAGAAAGATTAAACCAAATGGGGCGCAACTTAAAGTTGCGCCTGATTCAGGCGCAACTTCAAGTTGCGCCCCATTAATTTTTTTTTTTTTTTTTCAATGGGGCGTAACTTTGAGTTACGCCCCAATCAGGCGCAACTCTTAGTTGCGCCCCAAATTTTTTTTTTTTGTCTTCTTATGACGGGCGGAGTTATAAATTACGCCTGTTCGGGCGTAACTTTAAATTACGCCCGACTAAAACCAAACTAAAGACTATATTTGGTCTGGTTTTTTAGTTTTAGTCTGGTCTTTGATCTTTACTCCTTCTCCACTGCGCCTGGTTTTTGGACCAAAATTTTGGTTTTGGTCTCCCACTGTGGATGCTCTTACCAACTATGTATCCAAAATGTGCGCACTTGCAAATGCTTGGTACACGTACATATGTAAAAAAAAAAAAACCTGTTCGAGGAGAGTCCATGTGAGCTTCTCAGTACACGGTGGAGTTGGAAGAATTGGACAGGAAACCAGGATGACCAATTTTTGTGCCTCGGAACGCTGTTTCTTTAAATGGCTATCTAACTGTAAACTCGAAGCAATTGCGATGTCCAACTTGTTTCGTCTTCGCCTGTAACCCCGCACCCGAAGTACATTGCATCTGTGAATCTCGGTGATACCTACAGCCTGAGTTACAACCTCATCTACACCATAATCCAGTTTCACAAACACATTAGTCAGTAGAGGTTCTAGAGATTGTAATAACTGGGCTTGCACACTGGGCTGCAACATTGCGGGCATACCGAACATTACTCTGTAAATCCTATAAACAAAGTTCGGTAACCTGCGTGTTAACCAAACGACTAAAAACCTCCATTAAGAGCGAGTTCGGTAACCTGCGTGTTTGGAAAAAGTAACCGAACTACACTTTCAAATGTGTTCGGTTACCTGTTCTTCACATAAGGTAACCGAACAAGCCCAAATCTACTTAAAAAATTTACATTTTTTTGAAATTTTGGATCAATTCAACCAACATTATCTAAGTTTGAAGCATGTTTTACTTCTTCATCTTTCTCTAACTTTACTCTCTCAATAATTCAATTTCTTTTTTAAAAAAAAACCATCTGATTTTTTAATCTCACTAATTATCTTTAACTTAATCATTTCACTAATCATTACACTAACTATTATTAACACTAACTAATCATTACCCAAAATTAATCAGATGAAATATCAAGGGGGTAATTTAGGTATTAATAGAAATATCAAGATAAGGGGTGACCTAGATTTACTTCTAAATGTCTTACTAAAAATAGAACTATGGTCCCCAAAAAATGGTTCTTAGTAAATTCAGAAATTGCAATGACTGCAATGGGCTTGCACATTGGGCTGCAACAATGTGATCAATTCAAGGATATTTTAGTAAATCATACAAACTTCCTTATAAATCACCAAAACCCTACAATTTATCAGAAGTTTTAGACAGAGAGTGAGACTAGCAGTGTGAGTGAGGCGGCCACTAACTGGAGTTCCTCCTGCCGATTCCGTTCCAGGATCAGATGTGGGAAGATTTAAACATAATACCTTGGAGATCAAAGAGAAGTGAGACACAAATCTTTGAAAAAATTATCATAATGACTTCTCCTCTCGCATATAATTTTTTTGTTCAGAGGATTATTGGGTGAAATGTAGCAGTACCGGTCTCCTTTTTGTTTTTCCGGTAAGATCTGTAAAATAATGGGTATTGTTTAATATTTTAATTGTCTTAGCCATCAATATTAACATTCATGTTTTGTGTTTTTCTAAGCAGTGATTGGACAATGGTTCACATTGAGATCTGAAGGCCATTTATATCCAGTTCAGAGTCTAAAGCTGCAGAAGTGGTTGTTGCTGATCACTGACCTCACGTCCGAAATTGGGTATCATGTATGGGTAATCTGCCGCTGAGTTCTAAAATGATTAATGGTAAAGCTTCAGAAAGTATATAATTTGTTTTGGTCGGAGAAATTTTAATTGAGGGTGTATTCATGTACTGAACATATTGAAAGATCACTCTTCAGAGCTTACCTTTCAATTGTCAATATTAAAGAGAAAATTTTCTTTGTGGCTCTCTTATTTACAAATATATATATTTAGTTTGATTTACTTTAAATGTTGTTAGTTTTACATTCATACATATTTTGGTGCTTGATAGAACCTCTGATCAAACTAAACCAAGCCAAGTGATGATCAGTTATACATATATTACCTTACCATGTGCCTTTAGCATCTTAAGCATTGAGTGTTGCATGCCTTACTCATTTAGCATCAATTGTTGCATTGCCGGAATCTATTGTTGCGTTGGTGGGGCTCTGTTAGCTTACCACATTTTCACCATGCTTGTTTTCATTTTTTCTATTTCACTCGCTTTGGATCGTGCAAGTTGTAAATGATCGTGAAGTTGTTGGATACTGAATTAATGCATGTGTATATTTTCTGTTTGAGTTTGAAATTTGTTAAAATCCATGTTAGTTTTGAGTTGAAGAACCACCAGCGGTCGTCTGTGTCATGGTTCCTCTGTTTAAGATCTTGTTTAGTCTACTTTGCCATATGTAGTACAGTAGTTTCTATGATGGCTGCCGACAGTATAAAGAAATCATTTGACCAGCTTAATTGCTTAGTCGAGTCTTAATCAGGACAGGTCTCCTTAAACAAGAAACATAAATCTGGATAAATCTGGATATTCCTTCAGCCATGAAAAATTAAGAGAGGAAACCAGGAAAAATAAGATGGAGAGTTCTAATATTATCTTGTCTGATATTCGTTTGTTGTCGCAAGTCTTCTTTTGTTAGTTGGAATGTCAATAAAGTGTTGCTGACGGCATTGATCTCTAAACATGTTAGAACTAGTATGAAGTGAAGAGTATTCTAATTTCTCTTCCTTGGTTTCTATTATGTACCAGTATGTTTGTTCATCATTATTATTATTGTTGTTATGCTTCCAAACTACATCAAATATACTACTTCTCTCCCCTATTCTTGTCTTAATATCTTAGCCCAATATCTAACGATCAAAATCAATCTTGCTTTTCATCAGGGAGGAGGAAGAACTCTTAAAGGTACAGATGAAGTCGAACTTGGAGAGTTTAATTAATCCAAATATTTGACCTCTTTATTCGGCTGCTTCATGTCTGATCAAGTTGATCGTATTATAATTCTGAACCTAAGTATCATCATTGCAAGATGTCTGGTTTAGTATTTCGACCTGCCCATGGCTTCCCTGATATTGAGACTGCCCTCTATCAAGTTACGCGAACACGACATCAATCAAGGAAAACCACCATTCCCAGCAACCAAGAATTCAAGAATGAAAGAAATAAATATATTTAACCATCGGCAATCAATCTCTAGCAAAAAGAAAAATGTATTAAGGTGTTACATGCGATGTCCAACTTGTTCCGTCTTCGCCTGTAATCCCGCACCGAAGTACATTGCATCTGTGAATCTCGGTGATACCTACAGCCTGAGTTCCATCCTCATTCCTCAACCTCTTCATCTACACCATAATCCTGTTTCACAAACACAGTAGTCAGTAGATGTTCTGGAAATTGTAATAACTGGGCCTCCCACTGGGCTACAACATTAGAATTGTCTAAGGGTATTTTAGTAAATCAAACAAACTTCCCTATAAATCACCAAAACCCTACAACTTCATTAGAAGTTATACAAAGAGTGAGTGAGAGTGAGGCGGCCAGAGTAACTGGAGTTCTTCCTGCCGTTCCTAGATCTGCCATCAATATTAACATTCATGTTTTGTGTTTTTCTAACCAGTGTTGGGGGGATAATGTCACCCTGAGATCTTATGTTCATCAACTACTACAGATTCGTAAGCTGCAAAAGTAGATCAGTTCTTGAGTACTGACCTCACCTCCAAAATTGGGTATCATGTATCGGTAATCTACTGCTAAAGGGATTAATGGTAAAGCTTCGGAATGTTTAAGATCTCATATTTGGTAATCACTGGATTTGGGATTTTTGAAGTTGTTTGATTGCTTGAGTATGAATTTCTATCTAGTTATTAAGCAAGGGTATTGAGACAAAGAGTATGTAACTGGTTTTGGTTGGAGAAATATGAATTAAGGGTGTAATTAATCATATCTGATCCGGGTAGTGTTGTATTTGTAACTTTGCATTCAGAGCTTATCTTTCATTTGCCTTCGTAGTTAGTTTGATTTACTTCATTTGTAAATGTTTCTAGTGTTACATTAGAGTAGTATTTTGGTGCTGGATAGAACCCCGGCCTGATCAAACTAAACCAAGCCTGATTGTCAATATTATACATGTATTAAAATAACTTAGATAGGTGAACATGTTGTATTTTTATTTTCTTTTCATATTTTGTCACCTCTTCTGTTGCCGATCGAACTATCGACTTTGCGGCTAATATGTTCATGAAGTACGTACTTATAATTATATATATCTTGTGGTGGTCACCCTTGGTGGAATTTGTTACCATGTCTGTAGCAGTCTTGATAATTTTGGGCTTTGTACTCTTGTGGGTAATTAATACTCCCATACAATAAAGATTGGGAGACGAATTTTCACCTTAAATCATGGATTCTAGATTTAGAACTTGGGGTAAATTTTACCAAATCTAAAACTTAATGTGAAGGATTTGTGGCTGGATTTGTCCAGAAGTTTTCATTCATAAAGCAAGACTTCGATTGGAATCAATGAATAAAAAGGAAACAAGAATATCTTGACAGCAAAAATCCTCAAGGAAGGATAACATAGATAGTTTTTTTTTTTTTTTTTTTTTTTTTGGCTTCTTTTATATTTGCATACAAAAATCTTTGCCTTTAATCATCATGAACCTGAAAGGCCTAATTGGACAGCCGTTGTATACAACTTCTGAAAACATTTTAAAGAAATTAAACATTAGTATACATAAACAACAGACCGTGCTCAATCATGAGCGTATTGAATAGAGTTCGTGCTGACAAGCTTATGGACTGTTAAAACACTACCAGCAATCTTGAAAGCAAAAGAAGTTGCACAGAGCAGTGTAATTGCTACATCGAGGATGCAAATGGTTACCTGAGTATCGCTTGTTTTCTATGTGTTCAATCAATCTTGTTTGACATTGGGTTTTATAGTTTGGAATTGAAGTAATGGTTGGAATTTCCAATGCTAAAGACATTGTTCTTGAAAAGTTGGATATCCCATAATTACTTTGTTATCAACTATCAAAGTTGGTATTTGGTGTCCAGCTCAATTTCTCAGAGTCAGATTTGAGGATACTTGTGAAAGGACAATACTGCATACGACTAGCAGTCAGCAAAATTTCAACCGGATCAGATTCAGATAACTCAGCCAACTGATGAGTCCGAGCTGACACAATGACCAGTAAAATCAGAAACACCCTCTTAGACTTGTATGGGCTTGCATATTGGGGTGCAACAATGTGATCAATTCAAGGGTATTTTAGTAAATCATACTAGCTTCCTTATAAATCACCAAAACCCTAGCATTTTATACAGATAGTGAGACTTGAAGTGTGAGTGAGGCGGCCAGTAACCAGAGTTCTTCTTCCTGCAGTTCTTAGAATCAGATGGGGAGGAGCTATGATGTAAGTAGTTTTGGTTTGATGTGGAAATATTTACACATACTACCTTGGAGATTAAAAAGAAGACAGACACAAATATTTGAAAAAATTGTCATAATAACTTTTCCTCTCAGATATAAGTTTTTGGCTCCATGGGATATTCTGTAGGCAGCCTCCATCATTTCCTTTCAGGTAATATCTGTACAATAATCGTGTTGTTTGATATATTTTCATCGTCTTAGCTCTTCCATCAATATTAACATGCTTTGCGTCTTTCTAACCAGTGTTGGGCTGATAATATCAATCTGATATCTGAAGTTCACCAACCACCAGTACACATTCTTTAGCTGCAAGAGAAGATCAGTTGTTGAGTAGTGGCCTCACCTACAAAATTGGGTATAATCTACTGTGGAATTCTAAAATGATAAAGCTTCATGCAGTTTAAGATATCGTATATTGGTAATCACTGGATTTGGGAGTTTTGATTCTCGTATATTAGTTTTGGATTTGGTTTTGATTGTATCTCATACTAGTATTTAAAGACCGGACTCTAAATTCTAAACACATTATTGACCCACTGGAAACAGTATCACTGAAATTGCTAATCCTTTTCTTTAGATAACATATTTTAATTTGAAAGTGAGATTGAACTCAAAAAGCTTTGCTCAAGAAAAGGAGTTCCGTGTGAGTTTTTTCAGATGCAGAACATCGTATCACAAACTAACACATCTTTATGATCATGTCAAAGCCAGTACCCAGTCTTGGATGCAAGGTGGCTTTGAAGCATATCATTAAATATGTTTATAATCCAATATATGCATAGTCTAATAGTTATTATGACGGCCATTACAAGAAATCATTTGACCAGCTTAATTGCTTAGTCTATCAATATATTCATGGCTTGATACAGGAGAATTTTTTTTTTTCAAAGATAGGAAGAAGTCATGGACTTGAAAATACCAGTTAGATGGATCATTTCAGCACAATGGCGCCAGTGGTCTTGATCCGGTCTCTTTAAACAAGAATGATAAATCCTAATATTCTTTGATTCTTTTCCAAAAATATTGGTGCAAGAGGGATGTTTCGTAAATAGAATGGACTAATTATTTTTCCAGAAAGATGTTATATAACATACAACTCCACAATGGCTGTGTTGGTCTTGCATTTAGTGTTTTTTTCTTTACTCATCACAGTTCTTAGAGAAGCTACTAGCTCTTTCGACATCTCTCTCACCTGCATCGTCAATCGGTGTCAACCGTGTATCTGTATATATATAAATGTGTGCACTTGCATATGCGTACATGGTACATGTATATTTTTTGTGTACACGTACATGGTACATGTATATTTTGTAAAAAATATACCTGTTCGAGGATTGTCCATGTGACCTTCTCAGTACATATGGTGGAGTCGTAACAGAGACAATGTATCTGAAATATGTGTTTGTATTTTCCAATTCAGCAGTTTGTATGAGCTCTCGACTGGAAACCGCAAACCTAGATGACAATTTCTTTAAATGACCCTCCAACTGTAAACTCAAACAACCCCTAACAGAATCAATAATATGATTATTAGTAAAAGAATTCGTGACTATTCAGTGTGCCTTTACTATTTCCAAGCTTCTACTCGCTGTAGAGGCCTTGCAGCGATTTATCCAATGCTGATTTTAGTGCAGCTACTTGTTGTTTGGAGATCTCTCTCACCTGCTAAATCATAGCCATTCATCACGTTATACCGAATACACACACCATTACTACAATTATACGCATATTTGTTTTTGAAAAGAAATACCTTGCTAAGAATGGTCCAGATAACTTGCTCACTACATGGTGGAGCAGTGAGAGAACCAAGGTATTATATAATATGCGCAGCCTCTTGTCCATTTTATGCAATTGGTACTTTATCTTTACAGGTCCATGCAGAGAGAAACCTGGATGATGCTAGTTGGCTAGAGAGAAACCTAGGACAGGATGATGCTGAAATTTTGCTAGCTCTTAAGAATCTAGGACAGGATAAAGCTCCAGGTCCGGATGGCTTTCAAGTCTCCGTTATAGTTAGCTGTTGGGACTTTATGAAGAATGATATAATGAAGGTGGTCAGGGATTTTGAGAGATGGGGAGCTATTAATTGGAGACTCAAGTACACTTTTATTTCTCTAATTCCTAAGAAGTCTAATGTGGAGGAAATAAAAGATCTTCGTCCTATTAGTCTTACCGGTAGCATTTACAAGGCTATCTCGAAGGCTCTAGCAGAGAGATTGAAGATTATGTTACCAAAGCTCATCTCTAATCACCAAAGTGCTTTCATTAAGGGTAGACAAATCACTGATAGCATCCTCATTGCTAATGAATGTCTAGATTCTAGAATCAAAGAAAAGAAGCCTGGAATAATTTGCAAAGTTGATCTTGAAAAGGCGTTTGATCATGTGAAATGGTCTTTTGTTGATGAAGTATTGCTTCGAATGGGTTTTGGAGATTGGTGGAGAACTTGGATTAAGGGTTGCATAGAAAATGTTCCTTTTTCTATTCTTGTTAATGGCTCTTCCCATGGTAAATTTTCAAGTCAAAGGGGTCTCAGGCAGGGAGACCCCCTCTCTCCTTTTCTGTTCTTACTTGTTTCTGAGGTGCTCAATATCATGTTTGTGAAGGCTTCTGCCTTGGGTCTTTTGGGGGGTTTTTTCGTTGCTAATAATGGCACTAAAGTTACTCATCTGCAATTTGCGGATGATAATTTAGTATTTATGGATGCTGTAGTTGATCAAATTCAACTCTTAAAACATATTCTTCTTATTTTTCAATATGCTTCTGGTCTGCCTACAAATGTTTCTAAGTGCAGGGTCTTCGGTGTTGGCGAAGTTTCAAATATTAATGAGTTAGCTAAAGTTTTTGGGTGCACTTCTGAATCTTTGCCTGCCATCTATCTTGGAATGCCCCTTGGTGATAATTCAAGGTCAGCAGCAAAGTGGGATAGGATCATTGAATTGTGTAAGAATAGGTTGGCTAATTGGAAGAAGAGATTTCTCTCAAAAGGGGGTAAGCTCACTTTAATTAAAAGTGTTTTACTTAGTCTACATGTTTACTATTTTTCCCTCTTTATGGCTCCAAAGTCTGTTATTAAGAAAACTGAAAAAGTGATTAGGAGTTTCCTGTGGGACGATTGTAACGGGGGAAAGAAACACAAGTGGGTCAAGTGGTCAACAGTTTGTAAACCTCTGAATAGGGGAGGCTTGGGTATAAGAAGTCTTTCTCATTTTAATAGAGTGATGCTCATGAAATGGTGGTGGAGGCTAGGAAGGGAGAAAAATTCGCTATGGTTTAAAATCATTAGTGAAAAATATGGAATTACTAATTTGGGTTGGAAAACTAAACCACCAAAGGGGGTTTATGGTTCTAGTGTGTGGCGACATATATACTCTGTCTCCAATGTTTTTTTTTAGTAATGTGCAATTTAAGGTTGGAAATGGTGAAACAGTGCGCTTTTGGGAAGATCAGTGGCTCCATGAAGGTATTCTCTCTTCTTTATATCCTAATCTCTACTAACTGTCTACCCTTAAAGGAGCTTCTGTTAAGCAATGTTGTTCTACTTCTCTTTCTTCTTTTTCTTGGGATTTGGGGGTTTCACACAGAAGACTCTATGATATTGAAATTGAAGAACTTTCTTCTCTATTACTAGTTCTTCAGAATTCTTCTATAGATGAATTGGAAGAGGATGTGATGATTTGGAAGAATCATAAGTCAGGGTTATTCACCGTGGCATCTGTTTATGAGCTTGAAGTTGGTGATACAGATGTGGTCTCCTTCCCAAAAGAGAAAATTTGGTCTACTAAATGGCCTCATAAGGTGGGGTTCTTTTTATGGCAGGCCGCTGTAGGTCGTCTCCCTACTTTAGATAACTTGCAGAAGAGGGGTAGTGCTCTGACTACTAGTTCCGGCAACCCACAACCAAATATTTGCAAGCTTTGTGATCTTTTTGCGGAAGATGCGAATCATTTGCTTTTGACTTGTCCTTTTTCAGTTGAGGTTTGGCATTACTTTCTTTCCAGCGCTAATTTTACGGGGTCTCTGCAGCCGAATGTGTTAGAGGTTTTGAAAAATTGGAAGAGCTGACATCTCTCTTCTCAAGCTAAGGAACTTTGGGATAGATTACCTGCTATCATCACTTGGAGTTTATGGAAGGAGCGTAATGCTCGTACTTTTGAAGGGAATCAAAACCCAAGCGAAGCTATCATTACCGAGATAAAAATTCAGACTATTCACTGGGCTTCCGTTCATCTGTTTATGCAGGGTGTTGCAATTAATGATGGGATTGTTAACTGGAGTCATAAATTTTTTGATCCTCATTAATTTCTATGTTTTTTTCTCTTTTCTTTCGGGTTTTTGGGAGGAACACTAGTTTAGTTCCATTGTTTTGATCTCTTTCAGTAAATGGAGATCTGGGTTGTATTTCTTGGTCTCTATCAATACAATTTTGTCATTATCGAGCAAAAAAAAAAGGTCCATGCAGATAATGAAAAAAAAAAAAAAAATTGGCCCAAGCAGATGATGAGGATGCAACCCCTTAAAGTATATTGAGCATTTTTATGCGCCAGAGAAGTTGTACAGAGCAGTGTAATTGGTATGCCGAGGATGAAAATGGTTATTTGAGTAGTCATCATTTTGTTTTCACCGTGTTCTATCAATCTTGTTTGACATTGGTTTTACAGTTGGAATGGAATTTGGACATCTTGCATATGTTTTTCAGAGCATAAGAATTGAAGTAAAGATTGGAATTTCCAATGCTAAGTTGGATAAGATCCTATTTCTTGGTTATCAATGGAGACAGTTGGTATATGGTGGCTACTGTCTAACTCATCAAATACTCACATATTTGATTAGGCTACTGCATACAGCAAGCCGTCAGCAAAATTCCAACTAGTACCTAGACTTAGGGTTGACCTTGGTTGACTTTGTTAGACTTGAATGAACTAAAATTTTCAGGTATAGCAAAAGTTACCACCCGAGACAAACTTACACGAACAAGACGATTAATCAAGGAAAACCACCATCCAGTCAGTGATTTTGGAACTGGAGTAAAAGTCATCTGAACACAACCGTGAATCTTGGTGCTCCTGCCTGGGTTCCATCCTCAACATCTACACCGAAGTGTCACAAGCACAGCAGTGGAGGTCCTAGGAATTAGAATAACTGGGCTTGCACACTGGTCTGCAACATTGTGATCAGTTTAAGGGTATTTTAGTAAATCAAACAAATATCCATATAAATCACCAAAACCCTACAATTTCATTACAAGTTTGGAATTAGAATAACTGGCTTGCACACTAACCGGAGTTCTACCTGTCGTATCCAGAATCAGATGGGAAGGAGCTATGATGAAAGTAGTTTTGTTTTGATGAAGATGGAAGATTTACACATACTACGTTGGAGATCAAAGAAAAGAGTCACAAATCTTTAAAATTGTCTTAATGACTTTTCCTCTCAAATCTAAGTTTTTTTGCATATCTTGTTATCTTGTCAAGAAGCAACATCAGCGTCTGTTTAATTAACAAGTAAGATCTGTAAAATAATGGTGTTATTTGATATGTTCATTGTCTTACTCATCAATACTAACAAAAATGTTGTGTGTTTTTCTAAGCAGTTCTGGGCTGATTGTTCACTTCTAGATCTGAAGGCCATTTTCCACTTCAGAGTTTAGATTTGTAGAAGTAGATTGGTTCTTCATTACTGACCTCACCTCCAAAATTGGGTATCATGTAAAAGGATAAATGCTAATCACTGGTTTAGGGATTTTTGAAGGTGTTTAATTGGAAATCATATCTGGTTATTATTTAGCAGTAGGATTGGGACAAAGTATGTAATTGGTTTTGGTTGGAGAAATTTGAATCGAGGGTGTATTCATATTGTTAATTAAACAGAAAATTTTCTTTGTGGCTTTTATTACAAATATTTAGTTTGATTTACATTATCTATAAATGTTGTTAGTGTTACATTCATACATATTTTGGTGCTTGATAGAACCTCTGATCAAAGTAAACCACGCCAAGTGATGATATGCTTGTCAGTTATACATGTGTTACCTTACCATGTGCCTTAAGAATCTTAAGCATTAAGTGTTGCATGCCTTACTCATTTAGTTGCCTTACCACATTATTGTTGCGTTATTGGGTTTCTGTTAGCTTACCAAATTTTCACCATGCTTCTTTTCATTTTTTCTATTTCAGTCGCTTTGGATCGCGCAAGTTGTAAATGATCGTGAACGATAAAGTTGTTGGATACTGAATTAACGCATGTGTATATTTTTGATTTGGGCTTAAAATTTGTTAAAATCCTTGTTAGTTTTGAGTTGAAGAACCACTGGCATTTCGCTTGGGTCGTTTGTGTCATGGTTCCTCTATAACTATAGTCAGGTTCTTCTATTGTGTTAAACAAAAGAAAAGAAGCCATTTAGACAGAAATCGGATCATAGGAGTACTACTTAATTGTTTTCTTTCCAAATTTTTTTGTTTCTTTCTTTTGATGGACTAACACGGAAGATAATATTGTTAACCAAAACGTAACATTTTGAGTTTGTTTTAACTTTTGCTCTTGATTTTGGCGCTTAGATTAAGTGGGATAAAATATTAAAAGAAATTACCTCCAAGATTTCACCATAAAAAATGAACGGCATTTTGAGTTTGTTACCGTAAATTTGACAGTAAGCATTTACGAGTCTCACCAGTCTTATCAGCAACACTTCCAATAGCTGGAAACTCCAGATTTGGTCCGGAAAAACCCACCAATCTCTGAAGTCTGGTTGCATTTGGTAGATGAGTTGGAAAAAACGAAAGCTTGCGCAGGTGAAAATGTGGATGTTTATTAAAGAAATTTGAAGATTTTATGGATGCTTATTAAAAAAAACTAAGAGCGTGCAGAGCAGTGTAATCGCCGTACCGAGGATGCAAATGGTCATTTGAGGGAGTGCAAATTCTTGCACACTCCTTAACGAGTGTATATTTCTAAACATGAAGGGTAATGGGGTAATCAGTTAAATAATCAACCAATCAGAAGAATATATGAAAAATACACCAGGTAGAGGAGTGTGAACAGATTTGGACTCCATTTGAGTAGTCATTTTACTTTTTTTTGTTTTCTGTGTGTTCTATATGTCTTGTTTGGCATTGGGTTTATAGTTGGAATGGGATTTGGACTTGTTGCAAATTTTTAGTAAACGTTGGAATTTCCAATGCTCAAAACATTGTTCTTCCTATTCCTTTTTATCAACTACGACAGTTGGTATTTGGTGTCAAACTCAATTACTTAGAGCCAGATTTGAGCATACGGCTCGCGGTCAGCAAAATTCCCAACCAAATCAGAGTCAGATAACTCAGTGAATTGATGAAAGACTGCCATAAAAACGGAATTCACTCCAAAGTTTATACCATAAAAACGTCTCCTGCCAAAAAGCGGCCGGGAGAGTCATTGTTGACCGTCCAGATGAGATCCTGCGGCCGAGATAGGGCGGTTCTGTTTAGGCTAATATAGGCCCGTATACAACGTATCTTTTCGAGGTAATCTCTTCTTTATCAAAACCACGAGATAAAGAATTCCCGAGCTTACTTTTGCGTTGATATGTTCATTAATTTTCCATTGAAGCAAAGCTATTCGAATAGGTGACCATAATCTTTATGTATTCAATCTAAAGAGATAAATTGCAATTGACACGTAACTTATGGTCTCACAGTAGTTTTCACTAAAATAATCCAGTTTCACAAGCACACAGTAGAAGTTCTAGAAAATAATCCAGTTTCACAAGCACACAGAAACGGTAGAAGTTCTAGAAATTGTAATATCTGGGCTTGTTTATTGGGCTGTGAAGGAATTATTGTAAGGGTATTTTAATAATTACTTAAATATCCAATGACCAGAACCCTAGAATTTCATTACAATTTTTTTTTAAAGAGAGTGAGACTAGCAGTGTGAGTGAGGCGGCCAGTAACGGGAGATCCAGCCGTTTCCAGAATCAATGGGGAATTACGATGAAAGTAGTTTTGTTTTGATATTTGATGATTTACACATGCTACCTTGGAGATCAAAGTAGTATTTAGCATAATCCACTCATTGCACTTAATAAAGACAACCACTGGTTGGTTAAAGGCTAGCAACCATGGATTATGCTAAATACTGACATAAAGATGATATGGGCGCCCTACTCCTAGGCTTGGGACATCACAAAGTGAGACACAAATCCTTGAACTTGTCATGATGATTTTTCCTCTCAAATCTAAATTTTAGATTGTCATGATGATATTTGCGTAGTCGTCATTTTTACTTCTTTTGTTTTCTTTGTGTTTGTTTGTAGGTGAAAATAGTTTCTGCTGATTTCGGTAATTGCGGGTGTGAAGGTGAGAAATATTAAACCCTAAACAATGTACTGCAAGGGAGTACTTTAGATTCGAGAGATCAATCTGTACAAGTCCGGCCTAAACCAAGAAATGGCCGTTCCGGACTTGCTTCGGTCACAAAGTGGAGGAGAATGGGTTGGTTTTGGGGAGGGAAGCAAGGAAAGTGGTGAGACCAGAATAGTTGATTCTGGAAGAGTAGTTGGGTTACTACGAATTGTTATCAGAAAAGTGAGAGAGCTCCCAAGGTGAGCCAGTAAGTAAGTATTTCTGAGTGTTGTATCTCCCGTATGAACTTGTTGTTCAATGGAAATAGGTAAGACCTATTTATACAAGTCGGAGTAAAAACGTACCCTGGTCTCATTAAGGAGTGGGAAAGTAAATGGGAGGAGATGGTAACTGTATGCATGGAATTGATGTTCCATAAAGTGGTTAACGCATGAAACTGGTTTTCATGAAACTACTAACGTTATGGAATTAATGTCCCATAAAGTCGTTAACGCATGTGCTTTATGTCCCATGAACGTTTCACACATAACTACCCGTATTAACTAACCGCCTCACCCTTATGACACTTCCTTATGACGGGCGTAGTGTACGCCGCACGCTGTAAACCGCCAAACAATTACCCAAAGAGGATCCCCCAGTTTGTGTTGATGTCTCGAATGTTTTGGAAAACATGTAACACGTTGTTGTGGCTTGGCAAGTCAAGCTCGGGAAACTTGCCAGCCTAGTGACCTTCGACGGTCGAGATCTTGCACCTTGAGAGGAGGGGCAACCGTTGATCGTTGCACGCCTTCGTTTTGGTAGCCGCGTAGTGAGGGCCAACGTGGTGGCGCGGCTAGGTTGGCATGGCAAGGTTTGGTGTGGCCAAACTTAGGTTTTCGGGCCAAAGGTTACCATGTGTCGTCTGGTAACCTTGGATGGCTAGGATTTGCTCCTAGGATTGAAGGGCAACCGTTGATTATTGCACGCCTTCGTTTTGGTAGCCTCGTAGTGAGGGCCAACGTGGTGGCGCGGCTAGGTTGGCATGTCGTTGGCATGGAAAGGTTTGGCGTGGCCAAACTTAGGTTTTCGGGCCAAAGGTTACCATGTGTCGTCTGGTAATCTTGGATGGCTAGGATTTGCTCTTGGGATTGAAGGGCAACCGTTGATCGTTGCACGTCTTCGTTTTGGTGGCCGCGTAGGGAAGGACAACAGGGTGGCGCGGCTAGGGTGTGTTTAGGCTTGGCATGTGGGGCCAAGGGTTTTCCATGGGTGTATGGCATGTCTAGGGCCAAGGCAGAGGCGTTTGGCTAGGCATGATGTGACTAGCATGGCTAGGGCCAAGGCAAAGTGCGTTTGGCATGGCGCGGCTAGCTTGGCTAGGTTTGGTTTGGCTTGGCATGTGGGGCCAAGGGTTTTCCATAGGCGCATGGCGTGACTAGCTTGGGCTAGATGCGGTTTTGGCTTGGCATGTGGGGCCAAGGGTTTTCCATAGGCGCATGGCGTTACTAGCTTGGGCTTGGTGCGTTTTGGCTTGGCATGTGGGGCCAAGGGTTTTCCATAAGCGCATGGCGTGACTAGCTTGGGATAGGTGCGGTTTTGGCTTGGCATGTGGGGCCACGGGTTTGCCATAGGCGCATGGCGTGACTAGCTTGGGCTAGGTGCGTGACCAAGCTAGGGTTTTGGGGAAAATGTCGTTTGGTAACCTTAGACGGCCAGGATTTGCTCCTGGGATTGAAGGGCAACCGTTGATTTTTGCACGCCTTCGTTTTGGTAGCCGCGTAGTGAGGGCCAACGTGGTGGCGCAAGTAGGTTGGCATGTCGTTGGCATGGCCAGGTTTGGCGTGGCCAAACTTAGGTTTTCTGGCCAAAGGTTACCATGTGTCGTCTGGTAACCTTGGATGGCTAGGATTTGCTCCTGGGATTGAAGGGAAACCGTTGATTGTTGCACGCCTTCGTTTTCGTAGCCGCGTAGTAAGGGCCAACGTGGTGGCGCGGCTAGGTTGGCATGGCAAGGTTTGGCGTGGCCAAACTTAGGTTTTCAGGCCAAAGGTTACCATGTGTCGTCTGGTAACCTTGGATGGCTAGGATTTGCTTCTGGGTTTGAAGGGCAATCGTTGATTGTTGCACGCCTTCGTTTTGGTAGCCGCGTATTGAGGGCCAACGTGGTAGCGCGGCTAGGTTGGCATGGCGCCATAGGCGCCTGGTGTGACTAGCTTGGGCTAGGTGCGGTTTTCGCTTGGCATGTGGGGACAAGGGTTTGCCATAGGCGCATGGCGTGACTATCTTAGGCTAGGTACGTGACCAAGCTAGGGTTTTGGGGCAAAGGTCGTTTGGTAACCTTAGACGGCCAGGATTTGCTCCTGGGATTGAAGGGCAACCATTGATTGTTGCACGGTTTCATTTTGATAGCCGCGTAGTGAAGGCCAGTATGGTGGCGCGGCATGGGGCCATGGAGAGGTGCGTTTGGCATGGCGCAGTAGGTGTGGCTGGCATGATTTGCCATTGGCACGGAGGTGCGGCTAGCATGGCTGGCATGCTTTGGCGCGGTCGGTGTGGCTTGCATGACTTGCCATTGGCGCACGTGGGAATTAGGGTTTGGCTTGTCGTAACCCTAATTTGAAAAAGATACCCCGGTAATTATTTAGGGACACATTAAAGGTTTCAGTAAATGTGCCTAGTAAATGCTTTGTTACTTTAAATGTTGTGACATCATTGTCTGCTAGGGTTTAGTATTTTACGATTTTAACCCTAAGCTAAAAACCACCATCAACATTACACTAGTACAAACCTTCACATAGGCCACGTTTTTTGGTTTACATCCTAGCCACATTTCGGGTTTTTTGCGTGGCTATTGGTCATAGGTATAATTATAGCCACGTTTTGTGTTACCATGTAACCATAGTGCATGATTTTGGTCATGGGTTTAAACCTAAACTCTTAACCTGTATCCATAAACATCTTTTGGTCATGGGTTTAAGCCTAAACCCATCACCTGTAGCCATAGATGAGAATATGGCCACATTAAGTAATTATGTACGTGGCGAGTTTATAGGTTGGCGTTAGACATGCCTACTAACTCGTGACAGAAAGGAGCCACTTTGATTTGTTAATGTGTCCAAAGGGTTGGGTTCATTAGACACATATTATGACCGAGATAGCCATCCGTCGTGTTCGGCTTTTGTTGAATCTCGACTAGGGTCAGGTGTATATATATATGCGTCCAGCTAAGTAATGGAACCACGTCAAGAACACTAGGACCTGAACAATAGCCAATTCTTTTTCTTTTCTGTCTTAGCGTCTACTGGGTTATGGCACTTTTGCTGGAATGATGGACACTCTGGAGATCTAAAATACAAAACTAGTGTAGGACAATTAACGATGACTCACAGTTAGATATAACAATTTGCATCTTTAAATTTATATGTACAGTTCATACTGATAGGGTATGCTATGACTTGATCTAACACCTTACAAGGTGGTTGTCAACGATCACAACCATTAGAGAAGAGAACACCACATTGGAAAAATAATATAAAATATTGATAACTAGCACGACAAGTAACAAGTAGACCATTTCATAGTGTTAAGACGGGTGAATGCCTCTTTAATGATTGGTAAACAAAACATAAATTGAGATATAAAGAGAATGGAAACTAGGTACACAAATTGGACTTGCATATGATGGTTGTGTCCGAAGGGCGTCAAATAATGTAGCTATAATGCTTGGGAATTGGTTTTGGCAACTTGACAGCCACAACAGAAAGTATACCACCCGGCTGGGGAGAACCTCAGTTACCATAGCTTGTTGCAGATGCATATTGATGTGCGCATGATCTCTGCATTCTCCAAAATATGCAATTAGCTTTCATGGAAATGGAAGAACAAAACAAGCATCTTACACAACTCAATGATTCACTCCAAAATACATCAGATTAATTTCATCAAAAATTATATTTACATAAGTCTAATGTCGAATCTCATAATATTACATTTCATTATTCCCAAATGCAGATAACTTATAAAACTGCAATAGTTGCCATATACATTTGAAAACCAATTTAGAGGTTTAAATATCTTATAACTAGTATTATACTTTTACCATCTTTGCGTTTAGCAAAACACAATGAAACAAACCAAGAAGTACCTTCCCACGACTACTGAAACCAGTGCACAGATTCACTGATCAATGATCAACATCACAACTAGATCAACTTGAGCAACAACAACAGATTGGTGACCATGATAGTGAAATGTCTGGATAGACCAATAAACTGCAACATGAAAATAAGGTTCTCAGGTAAACAAAAGAAACACATTTGTCTCTCTAAGCAGTATGAACGCATTTACTTGAACAGCAGCAAAAAGAGGACGATTACGCACAGATATCAAGGGAGGCAAAACGAAGTATAGGCTTCCTCCTAAGTATAGGCTGCTCAAGTACGATCCCGAGAAAGTTGTGATTGTACATGGGTCATTAACAACAAAACAGTCGTACAATTTCTATCAGTCTATTATAATCCGTGAACACCCTAGTACACTTTTCTGTTTTATCCTATGTCGAATCTCCATCACATGTTAGATTCTTATTTTTCTTATTCTAGCATATAACTGCTGCATTTTGCACACAATACAGTATATCAACTGACCAATGAGACCATCACTAAGTTATCTCTTTGCATTCCAAATATGTGTTGGTAGAGACGTATCCGTCCTACAGATTATGAAACAGAACGATTATGACCTTGTGCAGCTATAAATCTTTGAAACCACTAACAAATATAAACATGCTTATGACACAAATGGAAACAAGTTTTTGCCATCAGTTCCTAATATGCGTTAGAGGTTTTCTACACTTGTCACAAGAATTTAGTAAATCACAAGCCAAGCTTCCTTAAAATACCGAATCTCCAGCACCAACTACAACTATAGATATAACAAAATGGGTGCTCAAAAGTAAAATTCATGTTAGCTCCACCATCATTGAAGAAGGCGTTGCAAGAATAAACTGGCGTGCCTGTTTCTAAGATTTCAAATTAAATGGTAGCTGTTCGATCCTAAGTTTCTAAGCTGTCGACATAAACTACCATGAACCAAATCTAATTTTTTGGTTGGACACTAGTGACACATTGCTAGAGTAAAAAACCTGCAAATCCCTTGACAAAACCTCTTGTTACACCACCAACAGTTGAGCTTGAGTAATATATTTGGACCCAATTGTTTTTTTGCTTGCTGCCGCATGTGAGTTCATTGTGGTATCCTGTTGAGAACAAACTCACTCGTTGCAAGGTACCTAATGTAAATACATGCAAATAATAAGAAAAGTAGGCTTTCCAACGAAGAGTTGGTGTTCACAGGACCTGACCAGAAAATTTCACAGCTGAAAACTCCTTAAGACAAAGAAACCCACAATGAAGTTTGTCTATAAAGTGTTGAGACTGCGGAACTGTGAAAATCGAATACCCGCAGAAGCTACTTACACAAAAATACGATAATTGTTTAAAGGTACTGTCTTTATTTGTTGCATAGGAAAAAATATGATAATGTGGCATTGTCAAGAGAATTATTTAACTATTCAGCAACAACAATAGCAGCCAGCACACATAGGACAATGATATAAAAGTCACCACTGCATTTAACTATTTCAGGTGTACTCAACCAAGCTTTTTACTAAGCATTACTAACTCAATACGAGAGAAAAATAGGTAGTTTTTACAAATTACCTGTAGGCAACAACAAGTGGTACAACAGAAACTAAGAAATGAAGGATGGTTAACAAGATATGTTGAGTGCTAAGAACACATTCTCGTGGGAAATCATGTGCCAAAACTATCCTCGTCCCGACAATATAGGCAAGTGAAGTTTTATTTTGAGGAATTATTACCTGCAATGAAAACTCCAATAGAAAACAACATCCCCCAACCTTCCAGCATTCCACGGATCCTCTCAGGCATCAAAAGCAAGTACGGGTCAGGATCTCATGGTGTTTGATTCAGGCATCACTACAACAACTAACAACCAAGCCTTTATTCAACAACTACCCAAAATAAAAGTGATAGAGAATAAAACACCGGAAACCATAGGTTACCTGTGTATCAGACACAGGCAGTAAAATAGAAATCCATTAACGTAATCAAACAAAAGCACAACCTTTGGACGAACAAAAAGAACCACAGAAAAATAATTGAAAGATAAGAAGAATAAACCCTGCATAACCATGAAGGAGCTATGATCTATGAAGGGGTTTTGCTCAACTGATTGAAACGGAAATTTTTAGGGATTTTTTTCAACTGATCGAAACAAAAACAAAATTTTCTAAGTTGATTCAAAGGTGAGAACAAGAAACTTCTTATTCAATTGATCCTGGAGTTATTTGAAGAGAAGAATCACCTGTTTTCTTCAACTGATTTCTAGGGTTGTTTGATTATCAGTTATTTACGAGGTTTTATTACATAATCCATGGATTTATCTGGAATTATTTTAAACTACCATGAATTAGAATGGATTCTTCAAAGATTTAAATGGAATAATAAAGATCATCAAATGCAATTAACATCTGAAAAACAATTTAAGAATAACAAAATAATTAGTACCTTTGGTGGAAACTTAGGGTTTGGAGAGGATGAGGAGGAGAATGAAAAGTTCTCTTCAGTCTTCATGAGGTTATGGATGGGGGTGAGTCTATGGTTTAGCACTCATCGTTGCCGCTGTTTTTGTTGGAGTTTCTTCGACCATAACAAATTACCCCGACCCCAAAAAGATCTATGAAGAGTTTCATAGATTCGACTGATACAACAGGTGAAAAGTTAGATTTCAACCCAGTTTGGGCGGGACACAGAATCTGTGGGCGGGACCTAGAAAGTATAGCGCCAATTTGACGCCAGCTCTTTTTTTCCCCAATATTTGTTGGGCGGGGGAAGAAAATTGTGGCGCCAAGTTTCCCTCGTATAAGATGGTAATCCGTATCACTGTTGGGCTTTGCAATTATAGTTGTTGGATTATAAATTATGGTTTCCTATTGGTCGACGAATAGCATTCAGATCGGTTGTTACCGCTATGTAAATTATTGATGTAGAGTGAGACAAAACGAAGATGAGTTCAAGTAAGAGGAGGGATCCCTCACACTTTTATTATCACCATATCTCACACGTTGGGTGTCATTTTGTAAATGTTTAAGCCATGTTTCGGAAAGATGGGTTGCTTAATGTGTAATTTATACATGAAACAATCCTATCTTTTATCGAATGTAGTAAGATTGAACGAAATTTCAAGTTTGGTAAATTAAGGTAACTTGGTGAATGAAGACCCCTAGCCAGGGACGGAGGGATGTAGGGACAAACGGGGTCAGCCGACCCCACTTGTTTTTGAAATCCCATCAATATAGGCTTATAATTTTTGTAATTTACATGTCTTGTGGTGGCAAATATGCTTGATAAAATTGAAAATTTATTTTTAATGGGTCAAAGTTATAAAACTCATGTAAAAGTAATACAAATGTATCAGATGTATGACGTAAAAACAAAAAAAACGATCTAAATTACAATATCTAATTTAAATCCAAATTTTTTATGATTTGATTTTCACTTAGTTAATACTAAAAAGTCAATAAAATGTCCAAAAAAAAAACGATCTAAATTACAATATCTAATTTAAATCCAAATTTTTTATGATTTGATTTTCCACTAAATTCAATCTAAATCCATCCAATTGTATACAAATTTCCCTCAATATTATTACACTTAATTTGGCTAACTACCCGTAAACTCAATCTAGTTTAACTGAATTTTACTCCATTCCAATAATAGATGAAACTGGGTAAGGTCGAGAGATATTAGTTGAAATTGATTTATGATGCATGACTATTATCGATTGATTATCTACCTATTTCAATCCAGTTGTATTCAATTTTCACTTTGCATCGCTAGATATCACGCTTACTTTGACTATCTATCCACAGATCGTATCCAACAATTTTGCTAAGTTTCCCTCTATTCTATCAAAATCAGAATATCATACCTAATATGACAGAAAATCCACCTAATTTCATCTAATCCAATCTAATACAATTGTACTCAATGTCACTAAATCACACTTACTCCGACTAATTATCCATAAATTTGATCCAGTTAAATCGAATTTTACTTAATCGCATCACAATCACTAGATCACACTCCCATTATGATTGATTGACAACTTAATTCCATCTTATTCAATCCAATTGTACTCAAGTTTCACTCATCACCACTAGATCACACTTAGTTTGACTAATTATCCACAAATTGCATCCAATTTTACTCATTTCACCTATTTTATCCAAATCATTAGATCCTAGTTATGATTAGTGTGACTGATTATCTACCTAGTCCCATCTAATCCAAACCGATTGTACTAAATTTTTAGAGGTGTAAATTGGGCTGTGCCCGACGAGCACAAAATCACCCAAAGACGCTAAAATTTGAGCACAAAATTTCAACCCGAAAGACGGCACAACACGTTAGTTAAATGGGACGTCTTTGGGTTTGACTAATTGGCACAGTAGCACAAAGACAAAGACGCTTAACGGATAAGCACGTGGCCCAGCCCAAAGACATCACGTTAAGAGAGCACGTCATAACATGTACAAATACACCATATACCAAGGCATAATACATCACATTTTTTGTATATTTCACAAAAGAGTCATTATTCTAGCTAGTTTTTAACATTTTATGTTGGCTTATTTATAACAACACATATAATACCTTAATATTTGGAAAATATATTTCAATATCGTTGTTATAATGTCGTCACCTATATTTAACTAGAACATTAATTTATATGACAATAATCCAATTTTATATTTGATGCGCTATTTCTTTTTATTGAATAAACTTGTTAATTTTACTTGAAATAATTTCAAATGATATGTTGTCTAATTAAATTCTTGTGATAATGTCCGACTTAATGTATACATTAAGTGATTTCAAATTGTTTATAGCACGTGTGCCGACAAGATGGCACAAAGACGGCACGTTTATTCGTGTCTTTGTGCTCAGTGAATGGCCTGTGCCTAGCTTTTGACCGGTAAGGCACAAAGACGGCACAACACGTTTAAATCGTTGGCACAAAGACAAGACGGCACATAGCACGTGAAGCACGCGACTTCGTGCGTGCGGGGTCATTTTGGCCGCACGTTTTACACCTCTATAAATTTTCACTTAACATCACTATATCACGCTTACTTTGAATAAATATCCATATATTGAATCCAATTTTACTCACTTTTACCTTATTCCATCAAGACATGCTCAAAGTCACAAGGTCATACTCAGTCTGACTGATAATCCAACTAACTCAATCCAATTGTATTCAATTTTCACTCAAGGTCACTATATCGCACTTACTCGGACTAAATTATCCACAAATTCGGTCTAATTAAATCTAAAATTTTACTTAGATTCATTAAAATGACTATAATCGATTACTCACATAAATTTCTCTAGTTTCGTCCGATTAAACTCAGTTTTCACTCACTAACACTAGATTACACATATTTTATGAAAGGTTACACACCTAATGCCCGCAAATAGCTAGCTTTTTAGAGTGCATCTAAAATTGTGAGCGTAAAAAAGAAAAGTGATAATAGTGTATTGATTAGAATATAAAGAAGATAGTTACCGACCAAAACTTAATCTTGTGTCACTTATTTTTATTGTTTTTACCTTTTTTTTTTTTTTTTTTTTTTGATTTTTGCTTACATATGTAAAATTAATTTAACAAAAGTTCCCTTTAATTTTTACAAGTCGATTAATTCAAAAAAAATAAAAATAGAAAAATAATAATAATAGAAACTTCTCAAATTTCTTTGTAAAATTTCAAATGAAAATTAAAAAAAAAAAAAAAAAAAAATTAAAAAAAGAAGTACGGTGAATATTATTTCCACTTTTAAGGTGTTAGATGTGAATGACCACCGTCAGATGTTCTTACTCATAATCTCTTATTAGAGAAACCCTAAACTAAGCCGCCAAACTATACACTCTCCTTCTCCTTACCCTTGCGCCTCAACTTCACTTCTCCAACTAATCCGATCTGCAACTTTACTCCCCTTTTCTGATCGTAGAAGAAGAAGATGATGGATTCATCTCCGGAATCTTCAAACTCGTATGATATTTTTTTACTTGGATGTATCACTGATCTGTTGCAGTTAATTTCGGTTGTTGGATTGATTTTTTGTGTGTGAATTTTTAAATACAGGAAGGGAACGAAGATATAATTTAGTAAACCTAGTTATTTTGGACTGTAATAAAGCTGCAAGTTAATTTTTCGTGGATGAAGGATGAACGGTGATAACTCTGTTGCACCCTCAAACCCCGAGACCATGGAAAAGTTATAGCTTTTTCATGGTGATACAATCCATATCCAGGTAACATCTTTTATGTTTTTCTTTTGGGTATTAAGGTTTGTTTGATTGTTAGGGTTTCAATGTGCTAATTCTTATGCGTAGTATTACAAAGAAACTTCGAACTGTTGAGTCTTATTGCTATCATGATGTTATCTGTTAGGTCTAAGGTTTGGGAATTATTTGGCGAGAGTTGTTCAGTAAAGGTTGGCTTTGGATCTTTACTTGTATGCTGCATTTTTCAGTGGGTGATAATGCTTCAATTCAATAGGGTTTGTAAGTTTTTTTTTGTTAATATTTTATTGTGTTATACTCAAAATTGAGTGGGTGATAATCCTTCAAGTCTATTGGATTTGTAAGTTTATTTTGTTTCTTAATCTTTTATTGGTCTCATAATAGATTGATGTACTTAAATATTTTTGTTCGTTCATCTAGTTGTATCTTGTAGATTAGAAGCTTTCATTCCTTCTGTTAACTGTACGCATCATGTCTGCAATTGCAAGAACAACCTATTTAACCTTTATATGTTTCCAATCACTTTGTTTTTCCATAGTTTTGTTAGTCCTAAGGCATTTAAATAATTCTACTAAGCTCCTGTTGTTGTTTATCCTTGTTGAATGTGCTATTTTTCTCAAGGATGTATACTTTACTCTAAGGATATATTGAAGAATCAAGGGAGAAGCGTAGATTGTTCAATGCTGTTAAATCTGAAGGAAAAGGGCATTGAATTGGATTCAAAGGTATTATCACATTTCCTTTATTCATTGTGGTTAACATTTAATGTTTTTGATTTCTCTGGAACAAGGTTTATGCTATCAGATTTAGTTTCAAATTTATAGTATGTTCAAGAAGGGTCAGCCGGTTGTATCCTGCATCAACTTTTGTTTCTATCTTTTAACATCACAACCACACAGTATCTGAATACTCTGTATGTTGTTCTTACTATTGGATAGCTGGCAATACATTTTCTATTAGTAGGAATCCACATTTGATAGGAAATTAAAGCAGGATTTAAGCATCTGATCAAGTACACAATGTTCTCATCATTGTTGCAGCTGGAGATTTACAGGTTTCAGCACAAGTTGTTCTTGTACGATACAAACACAAACATCGACCAATGCTATCAGGTGTTCAAAGTTACCTAAAGCTGTACTCTACACATCAATTTAGAAGTTTGCACTTTATATGGAAATGGATGAGCGTACTTCAAGATTGATGATTACAATTTGGGAACCAAAATCGTTTTCCCTTTTCCAAGTTTCGATTTTATATAACTGGCACATCCCAGGAAAGATTACCTCTGTTGCAGATGTGGGTTACAAGTTAATTTACTTGTTGATGCGTTTGCGTTTGTGTCTGTGTTCTTAGATCTTTTTTTGGTGTACTCATTGTTGGTAACCGATATTATTGTTTTGTTAGAATTATTATATGGCAACACAACATGAATCATTGTATTTATAAATTTTCTTTTTTTAAATATATGTAATATTCACATTCAGTTTTTTTTTTCGGCAATACTTTTCTCAGATTCCCTTTTTTTTTGTTACGTTGAGTCAAAAATATATGTAACTATAAGTGGTGCATTGGTCGTGTTTAAATGCACTGTGTGTGTCTAAATGATAACGATAGCCATGGGTGTTTAAATGCAGTTTGTGTGTCTAAATGATAACTATAGCCATGGATGAAATGAATCCTTGGGACTTTTAAGTAAAAAATAGCCACGTCGAAACCATAGTTTGTGTCTATAAGGACTTTATTGTCATGGTTTTATAGATTTATTGTGTCTAAAAGATAAATAATAGCCACATCGAAAGACGTTTGTGTGATACTCATGAATGGGTCGTGATGAAACGAAATTCATGTGTCTAAAAGGAAATAACAGCTACGCCGAAAGATGTTTGTGTGATTGTAACTCATGAATTGGTCATAATGAAACGAAATTCATGTGTCTAAAAGGTAAATATTAGCTACGTTGAAAGAATATGTGTGACTGTAACTCATGAATTGACCATGATAAAATGAATTATGCGTGTCCAATTTATGACAAAGGCCACGGCTAAAATAAAATTCACGTGACTTTAAGATAAACTTTAGCCACATATAATCAAATTGTGTGTCTATAAGGATCCTATGGCCATGGTGATAGTGAAAATGCTTAACTACAAAAAAATTAATGAGTACCATATAGACACGGTTTTAGAGTTATGGCCATGGTAAATCATATTTTATAGCCACTCAAATTTTATGTAGCCATAAAGATACCTCTTTGTCACGGCACCTGATGCCACATTTTTGGAGTGAAAAAATTCCATGACCAAAAGCCTATGGACACGGTGATTAAGCGTGGCCAATGTGAAGATTTGTACTAGTGTTAAGTCCCCTGCTTAGCTAGGAACAGGTTCCTTGTTGCGAGGTAAGCATATGATGGTAACAGACAAGGACAGAATCGAGGTGTAAATCATTGCAGAGATGCTCAGGAGAATCCGACTAACCTTTTTGAGTGGTAAAGAGAGTTTTGGCTTCCCGTGTTGGCGGCCCTGCGTAAGTTGTACTGGTAATGCAGACCGTGGAGTGGTGAGATGAAAGTTACCAGCTTGGTCTGGTCGTACATCTCCAAGGCAAAGGGGGCGCGGTCTGGTAAGGCGACGCAAGTGGACGGCTTGGCTCGAGGGGCCAAGAGGTGGCATGGTCTTGGTGAGGCAAACGTGCGCGGATGATAGGGTCGCGACAGTGGAGCAGGCGGCTTGGCATAGGTGGCCTTGGCAAGACGAGACGTACATGGACAGCTACGCGTGGTGGGGTCGCGGCAATGGAGCGCATGGCTAGGCATTGGGGCCGCGACAATGGCATGGTGGAACGTGCAAGGACGGCTAGGTGTGGTGGGGCCGTGGTGTGGCGTGAGTGGTCTTGGACGTGGAAATTGGTCTTTGAGGGATCGGTTTCCTCTTTTCCTTCCTTGGCTCAAAATTGGAAATCCTTTTCTTGTTCGAACTCCCAAGTATCACGCCTATAAAGAGGATGGATGGCCTCTCCCTTTGATTCACGCCCTTATTGTTTCTTCTTTTGTTGCTTGGTAGCGGTGAAGCGGGCGAGCGGATCAGGTATGTCTTCCAGTACTTCCTCTATGACTTGCTTTTTTCTTTTGTTTTCTTGTGTTGGTGAAAAAACCCTAGTTGTAGGTGTACCTTTCCATGACCGTAGTAATGTTGGTGTGAATCCTAGCCACAGGTATGTCTTGCACGTGCTCATAGTAGTACTTAGGCATGAATACCATAGTAATGTTGACCGCTTCAACTCGTTGTGTAAGGTAAGCACGCGATAATAGTTTGCCATCCCTTTCCCACGAAAACCTAGTTTTTAGGGTTTACTCCTTGTTTTGGTGTGGCCGTGGGCATGGTTCCCCTGGTGGGTCACTCCTCCTCGGTTGGACAAGAATTCTATGCCGCAGGGTACGGCCTTGAAACAAACTGGCTTGCGTCTTGGGTGAAGATAATTTTCGTGCGCTTTCCGTAATAATCTCTCTTCGTATTGTTCTGTTGTAGTTTCTTGGAAAACGGAAGTACTGTGAGATAATCTTTATTATGACGTCGCTTGAGAAAAATTCTGCCGTACCGAAGGATGTTGCTAACTCCAAGCCAAACGTGGCTGATGAATTCTTCATGATAGTCTCTGCCAGGAGAGGTCCACTTAAGCATGCGCCACTGCTTTTGACCGGTTCGGAGAGTGAGGGAGGGGACCGGTCGGTTCCTCCCGGAAATGTAATACGGTTTTTCCTTCAGAAGAAAGAGTATTTTGCCTCTCTTATTGATTTCAAAATCCAAGTGAGTCCACTGCGTTCGTTTGATAAATGGGTGTACTTTATGATAAGTCAAGAGTGCGTAAGAGCTAATTTGACCAAGGAGCAAATCATTGATGAAGTCGCAGCCTCTGCATCACTTCAAATTAGGAAAGATATCCCGAGCTTGGTTGCTTTCATCTCCAGGTGGTGTCCAGATACTCATACGGCCATATGTAGGTGGGGAAAACTGACCATATCCTTAGAAAGTGTGGCTATCCTGCTGAATCTTCCCATGACAGGAAACCTTAAAACCAAGTTGTCTGATGATGAGGAAAAAATGCGTACCGCCCTGGTTGCGAAGTCGAAAGGGTTTGTCCGAAAGGAGAACGAGACGAAGTGTTTCTATGCCTGGTGGATGTCTCAATGGTTTCCCGATGAGCTGGCACCGGATCAGAAGAATAGTACACTCCACGTCGCGGCATTCTTGGCTCTCTAGTTATCCCGGGATATTTTCGATGATGGCTCTGGTAAGAAGGAGATAAGGCTGGAACTCATCAATTTTGCTATAAGATTGGCGAAAGGAGTCGTTCTCCCCATTGGCGGCTTGTTTCTCGGTTCTCTGTACACACACTTGGATCATTTGGCTATAGACATGCGTGCTTCAAACGGTTACATGAAAGTGGATTCGTATGTTCATGTTGCTTTTCTCCAAGCGTGGCTATGGGAGCATTTTGAAAGATATGATCCTAAACCATTGGTTTCCCTTCCCGCTTCTTGGGGTAGTTCGAGAATACTTCGCTGGTCGAATAGGCGCCCAAGAGCTGGCTCAAACCTGGCTGATTTCCTTGATAACTTGTGCGCCGTTAATTTTCGTCCATGGGCCCCAGTGTGTACATCCGTAGCCCAGGTTAATACTTTTTCTTATGCTCCAAACATGTCTTTGCTTTCTGATGGAGGGAATCTGGGCGTCGGTGAGATTGTATTCATGCGAAGTTGCACATCCAACTATATACCGTCTTTCTTTCGAGGATCGTGTCAGGCAGTCTCTTATAATATTGAGCGAGCAGCTCGGCATATGGGTTTTGACCAAGGGTTCCCTCTCGTTCGTCAGCTGGCAGCTCCAGAGGATCCATTATAGGACGTTCTTGATGCTAGTGTTCTTGCGCCGGGCAGAAGTCTCCCTTTATTGCTTTCGGAACGGAATCCGTCGACTACCTCCAAGTATAACGCATTCTGGCAGAGTGAATTCCTCATCATCCAGGAATTTGTGAAAGCCGTAGTGTAGAACACTCGTGGTAGGCCTTCCGCCGAGATTTTATCAAAACATCCGTTGTTGAGGGATACTTCTTTAACCAAAAGGAAATTCGTCGGTCTGGACGTGGACAATCCCCAAGTCAAGGAGCGAAGGTTTAAGAATCGTGGAGGCGGCTTTCAGTCAGACTCTACGGTTCTGCCGACTTTTAGTTCATCCAATATGCGGGTACGTACGGCTCTCCTCTTGACCTTGGACTGGATCGTTTATTTCCTTGTTCCTTTTCTGAGAATGCGCCCTGTATTCTCGTCCGTGTCTCAGAGTGAGTACGAACGCCTTTGCCAAACTTGCGAGCAGTCAGAAAACATCATTTTTCGAGACAGAGAGCGGCGTTGCAGAGCCTACCCATGATGACGCGAAACTCGAAAAGGATGAGAGTTCAGGGTCTAGCGGTGGTGAGAGCAATTCTTCCGATAGCAGTGTTGAATCTTCATCTAGTCAGTCTGAAACTGAATCGGTGAGTCCCCTCCATGTTTTTTCTGCTTTCTTCTTTTTTTTTTTTTTTTTTTTTTTTTTTTGCAGTAAAACTAAATTTTGATTTTTAGGAGGAAACCGTCTCTGGGGATGATCTTTAAGTGGAAGACCACTAGAGTAAATACGTAGCCGTACTTCCCACTGCGGAAATTGTGCCAGCTAGCGGCTTGGACATGGAGATTCATCGTCCCGAGGATGCCGTGACTCAGGTGGAGGAGAACACTTCGGGGGGTGAAATCGTAGTTAGGATCTCCTGCCAGTTGCTGATTCAGTTGCAGGTGCCACCTTCAATCCTCCGTATCTGGCCCCTTTCCCAGGTCATGTGTTGATCGGTGGATTTAGCGTGCCAGCTAAATATGCGACATTGTACACCAAGATTTGGGAAAGCTATGGTCACATTGCCACGACTAAGAAGATCACTAGTCGGCATGTGTTAGTCAAGCTTGTGGAGGAAGCCTTGTCTTCGATTGATGAGATGTGCAACGTGACTGGTCATACAATTTCTGAGGATGTAATCTCGAGCTGGAAGTTCCATTGTGACATGTGCGTGGGCTTCGAATTCAACATTCCTTGGTTCGTTTAAGGTCTCTCTGATGTTGAAAGGTCGTTGGCTGGAGCAGTTGAAGGTCCTTCCGCGGACATGATGGAGAAGCATGAAGCGGAATTCAAGAAGTTGTGCAGGAAGCTGAAACTTAAGAGGGTGGATCTCCAAAGCACGAGGGAGGCCTTTTCCAAAAGGAGCAAGCCGTTGTTGGAAAACTTCCCTTGAATATATATCTGTCTTTTGGACGTCTTATCTTTAGGGTTTTTTTTTTTTTTTTTTGGAAAGCAAATGAGATGCCTGGTTCTGGTTTTTGATTTTTTGATTTTCTCGGGTTAATAGATGAATGCTACCTTGACGGTTTTGGATTATATATTTTTTTGAATGAAATGTTTAGAATTGAATTGCCTTTGGCTATGAATGAAAGTGACGCAGACATCCCAGAAAAACCATGGAACCGTGTGTTGGTAGATGACATGGGATGAAACATGGCTATAGGTTTTATCAGAACTTGAAAAAGCAAACCACGTATTTTTGTCTAGATATAAGACTTACTCGGTTTCGCAGGTCTTCTGATGAGGATAAACTTTCCGGGTGTAGGACCAAGTTTTTTTTTTTCCAAGAAACATGGTCATGGGAAGTCCCCAGTCTTCTGAGTCGTTGCTGAGTTGTCTGATAACTACGACGTTAATCCCTGGGCGGATCGTTTTGCTTCCAGCCTCTAAGAAGTCCCCAGTCATCCCTTGTCGTGTCATGACTGATAATCTAGCTGTCAAGTAACTGAGTCGGAGTGGATCGCCTTCCTCTATCATCTTGACGTCTGGGTCGAAGAATGAGATTGCTGGTTGAAAATTGACATTGTAACCAAAAGATCGAACCTCCCACTGTGAAAATGGTTTCTGCTGATTTCAGTAATTACGGGTGTGCAGGTGAGAAACAATTTAAACCCTAAACAATGTACTGCAAGGGAGTAATTTAGATTCGAGAGATCAATATGTACAAGTCCGACCTAAACCAAGAAATGGCCGTTCCATACTTGCTTCGGTCACAAAGTGGAGGAGAATGGGTTGGTTTTGGGGAGGGAAGCAAGGAAAGTGGTGAGACCAGAATAGTTGATTCTGGAAAGTAGTTGGGTTACTACGACTTGTTATCAGAAAAGTGAGAGAGCTCCCAAGGTGAGCCAGTAAGTAAGTATTTCTGTGTGTTGTATCTCCCGTATGAACTTGTTGTTCAATGGAAATAGGTAAGACCTATTTATACAAGTCGGAGTAAAAACGTACCCTGGTCTCATTAAGGAGTGGGGAAGTAAATGGGAGGAGGTGGTAACCGTATGCATGGAATTGATGTTCCATAAAGTGGTTAACGCATGAAATTGCTAACGTTATGGAATTGATGTCCCATAAAGTCGTTAACGCATGTGCTTTATGTCCCATGAACGTTTCACACATAACTTCCCGTATTTACTAACCGCCTCACCTTTATGACACTTCCTTATGACGGCGTAGTGTACGCCCCACGCTGTAAACTGCCAAACCAATACCCAAAGAGGAACCCCAGTTTGTGTTGATGTCTCGAATGTTTTGGAAAACATGTAACACGTCGTTGAGGCTTGGCAAGTCAAGATCGGTAAACTTGCCAGCCTGGTGACCTTCGACGGTCGAGATCTTGCATCTTGAGGGGCAACCGTTGATCGTTGCACGCCTTCGTTTTGGTAGCCGCGTAGTGAGGGCCAACGTGGTGGCGCGGCTAGGTTGGCAAGCCGTTGGCATGGCAAGGTTTGGCGTGGCCAAACTTAGGTTTTCGGGTCAAAGGTTACCATGTGTCGTCTGGTAACCTTGGATTGCTAGGATTTTCTCCTGGTATTGAAGGGCAACCGTTGATTGTTGCACGCCTTCGTTTTGGTAGCCGCGTAGTGAGGGCCAACGTGGTGGCGCGACTAGGTTGGCATGGCGCCATATGCGCATGGCGTGACTAGCTTGGTCTAGGTGCGGTTTTCGCTTGGCATGTGGGGCCAAGGGTTTTCCATAGGCGCATGGCGTGACTAGCTTTGGCTAGGTGCGTGACCAAGCTAGGGTTTTGGGGCAAAGGTCATTTGGTAACCTTAGACGGCCAGGATTTGCTCCTGGGATTGAAGGGAAACCGTTGATTGTTGCACGCCTTCTTTTTGATAGCCGCGTAATGAAGGCCAGTATGGTGGCGCGGAATGGGGCCATTGTAGGAGCAGAATATCGCAGCAACCTTCACTTACGAATTATTAACGACGCAACATAATAATGTCGCAGAAGAAATATTAGAAACGATGCAACAAATGACATTAGCTTAAATATGAGAAAGGTGTGACGATTCTGTGAAGAGTCAAGAAGACTTGCGAAGACTAACATTTGTAGACCTGCAAAATTTCGCAAGGTAAATCCGAAATTAAGGGAAATATTAGTTGTACATGAGCTGTCATCCACTATGTAATATCCTATATAAAGAGAAAGGCATGAGAGAGAAAGAAAAACACATTTTATTAAGAGAGAGATCTTTTTCGAGTGTTGGGCAAGTCATTAAGAGAGAGAAAGTTTATAGTGATTGTAATTTCTTTAGCCCCTTTTCCATTTTATCTTGTAAACATTCACGAAATTAATCAATAAAAATTATAATTGTTCATCTTCAATGGTTTGATTGTGTGGATTCTTGTGAGGGGTGTAGTGTAGGATTTCCTGCAACTACATATTGGCGCTAGAAACAGGGACTCCTACCTGATTTTGTTGATTCAAGAGAGATTCAGTGAAACAGAAAGAGATAATGAAGAACAGGAGCAGATCGGAAAAGAACTGTTATGGGAGCAAAATCAGTATCTCTTATTTTGTGAACCCATTAAAAAGATTTCAATAACTTTGAACACCAAAATTTGCAGTTGATTTAGGGGTTTTCTGCAAAGTGAAAACAAAAGAATATCCAACCACTATTTTCATTCCCCGTACAACAAGAATTAGCACAATCTTTTGGATTGTTCACCCAATAGATTTGTTGTTTGCAGAGATGAAAAATGTGCCAAGCCAGAGCCGACGACGAATGATGAGGTAAATTAGTTCTGTTGATGACCACAGAGGAATATTGATGAGAGTACCACGATACCACTGCAGTCGGAAACTAACAGCGCCAAGAGAATTCAAATAACGTGAAAGAGATCATTGTCAATCACCAGCGAAAAGAAGAACAAGAAGACTTTAGTTCGGAAAATTTACCTCGTGAGAGACATAGAAGAAGTTTACTTCGTCAGAGGTTGCATCAAAGATCAATTATGTGATCATTAGCGAAATAAGGAAGTAAACAGCATACTTCATCAATCAAACAGAAAATAAAGAAATTAACAGAATGTAAAGAAGCAAATAGGATGTAAAGAAGAAATACTTTATCCGAAATGAGAGTGTAATGAAGAGATGGTCAACAGCAAATGATGATAGTTCACTTCGCAAGCTTACTACTGTTTGCTTTACTACTGTTTCCTAATGATGAGTAGTCCACTTCGCAAGTAAAGCAAACAGCTTACTACTGTCAGTTCACTTCATCAACAAAGTTCTAGCGAAGTTGCCGCAGCAGGTGAGTGAAAAGGATTACTCCTTCAGTTGTTTTAGCGAAGTTGCCGCAGTTCCAGCGAAGTTACCGCAGTTCCAGTGAAGTTGCCGCAGTTCCAATGAAGATAAACAAATTTTAACAAACAAAAGAAATAAGAGAGTCAAAACTTACTTCGTTAAAAGCATCGTCAGAAACCAACGAAGTCATGAATGGGAAAACCATTATCAAGCAATGGAGAAAGGAAGGATCATGAAGCATAATTTGACAGATAGAGAACAGGGTATCCCTAAGGGCGAACAAGTCAAGAACTCCAGTAATAAAATTTCGCAGAATACGCGAAGATGAAGGGGAACAAAGCCGCAGCTCATGATGTTTTTAGCTTCGCAGGTTCACAGCAGCACGAAGGAACCAACGTCGATTGACCAGGCGAATGAATCAAAATGACCATCAAGAATCAGGCGAAATAAACCACTCATAACAGCTTAAGAGAGGTCATTAAACCCAAGAGCACAAATGAGAGACAAAGCAAATAAGATCTGCTGGTGAAGAACTGATATCGAAGTGCACAGCATGAGCACATCTCAGAACCGTAATAATGGGAAAGACGCATAAAAAGACTCAGGAAAGAACGATGTAAAATCAACGGACTCTGCGAAATAAGCAAAGTTAAAATTCAGTTCATGACTCATAAAGCTAACCTGAGCAATTGAGAGTCGAAGTTAAAATTTGAAGATTAGAATGGTTATGATGTTGTTAAATTCCAAGACTAAATTGGCTGGAACATCATCAACAAGTAAAGATATTAAAGCAACTCAATTCAGCTAAGGGAGGAGGATTTTTCTATGAAGAAGAGAACGTGACGAAGAAAATAACAACTCCAACGAAGGCAAATGATGAGAGGGGATCCTACCAGTTTTGCGAAAGAAGATATCAGAAGCAACTAGCGCAGTTCATAATCTCGACTCAATGATATCGATCACAGCAACTATCCATAGTGGATGATAGTTCATGCAAAGGTAACAGTTCATGCGAAGAAGTTGGAAAGTGAAGAAGAAAACGCACAGGAACAGCCAGAGACGAAAATTTAGGGGACTAAAGAAGAATGAAAGTCTGCAAAGTTCATGTCATCAACAACTTAGGAGAAGAATACATTGGAAGAAATTGAATAGTTTGTGTTAGGAGTTATTTTATCTCATAATTGTGTTGATCTGTTGATTGCAGCTAGGTCATTGTGTACGGCAGGGAAGCTCAAGGACGAAAATCCAAATAAAAGCTATGGTGCAAAGATATATAATCAACGGTATATCTGACCAATTCACAGCACAATAGAAAACAACATGAAGAATATGTAAAGAAGAAGGAATGACGGAAAGAAAGAACAACAGAACACATCCGGCTGTTGATGGTGGTTTTTAAACAAAGGGTAAAATCGTAAAACCCCATGACCTAGTGTTACCCGCAACACATTAACTAAGAGCATTTAACTCAGGTGTAAATAATTAATAGGGGTATTTTTTCAAAATACCGAGTTAGGTTTTCGACCACGAACCCTAATTCCAAAACCCAGCCGCACACTGCGCACCATGGCAACAATGCCAAACCAATCCGCACACTCGCACCATGGCAACAATGCCAAACCAAGACGCACACTACGCACCATGGCAACAATGCCAAACCAAGCCGCACACTGCGCACCATGGTAACAATGCCAAACCCAGCCGCACACTGCGCACCATGGCAACAATGCCAAACCAAGCCGCACACTGCGCACCATGGCAACAATGCCAAACCAAGCCGCACACTGCGCACCATGGCAACAATGCCAAACCAATCCGCACACTGCGCACCATGGCAACAATGCCAAACCAAGCCGCACACTGCGCACCATGGCAACAATGCCAAACCAAGCCGCACACTGCGCACCATGGCAACAATGCCAAACCAAGCCGCACACTGCCCACCATGGAAACAATGCCAAACCAAGCCGCACACTGCGCACCATGGCAACAATGCCAAATCAAGCCGCACACTGCGCACCATGGCAACAATGCCAAACCAAGCCGCACACTGCACACCATAGCAACAAAGCCAAACCAAGCCGCACACTGCGCACCATGGCAACAACGCCAAAACCAAGCCGCACACTGCGCACCATGGCAGCGATGCCAAAACCAAACTACATATCGCACTCATTGGCAACCATGCCAAACTAAGCCGCTATGCCATTAGCACATGCCAAATATAGCGCTCTAGGCTTGCAAAACGTGCAACTAGGTCAACATGGCCGTACGTGCCATTGGCACATCCCAACACGTACCACAAGCCATATTTCCAAGCCGCTATGCCATTGGCACATGCCAAATATAGCGCCCTAGGCTTGCAAAACGTGCAACTAGGGCGACATGGCCGTACGTGCCATTGGCACAGGCCAACACGTACCACAAGACATATTTCCAAGCCGCTATGCCATTGGCACATGCCAAATATAGCGCCCTAGGTTTACAAACCATGCAACCTAGGCCAAGTCGGCCACGCATGCCATTGGCACATGCCAACATGCTCGCTGGTAGCTTTTCCTACCAAGGCCACGGCCCTAACGGCCACGCATGCCATTGGCACATGCCAAGGAGCAGATTTTTTAGACTTAACTTTCAGTAAATAAAAAATGGTCAACAAGCTCAATTAAAAAAGTCGCTTGGAAATTATGGAGAGTGTCGGGGCTAGGATCTCCGCCATTTACCAATTCCAAAGCGATACTAATTATGATCATGCAATTTCACTCGCTTAATTTGATTCTCAACTATCAAGCAAAAGTAGATTTTTTAAACAACAAATGTTAATCCAAAGCATGGGATACACAAAAACCCTGGTGGCAAGCTACATATTCCATCAATAGAAAATACAATTGTTTAACATAAAATCACAAAATCTATTTTCAATCTGTGCAAATAATCATAATTTAAAAATTGCTAACAAAATTAAATAATTAAGAATTACCACTTTTTTCTATCGGCAAGATAGCTTCCTCCGTCAGCCTCCGCAGGATGGTCTAGCTCATCATGTTGGAAACACGCTCAAAAGTTGATTTCCTATCAAGCTCAAAAAATGGTTTACAAATGTGATTGAATAAGAGAGAATTAATGAAGAACGGGCTTGTAACACTTATTTCTCGTTACAAACCGAAGTGTTACGTAGGAACGAGTAACTATCAACTGCCGCTGCTACTATTTCTTTAAGTCTCAAGCCTCTCAACCACGACCCGTCAAGCCGAGTGCTTCCGACGACCGGGGCTGCAACTGACCGTTTTGGGCGGCGCCTGCTCTTCGTGTTCTTCAGCTCCAAGCGCCAGCTGGTAAACTTCTCTCCTCGCAACTCGCGATTGCCCGCTCGTGGTTGCTCCAAACTCTCCCCAATCTCTCCCCTCAACCTTGTGTATCCCCAATCACCTATTTATACCCAACAAAGGGGATATCTTTCGAGTTAATCACCAAGTATCTTCACAATGACCTCCCATATATTCTTCTTTTCCTTTTCGCGCACGTCAAGGAAATAATTCCCTAACTAAACTCTATCACGCGTCGTTAGTCTCTGCAGGCCGACACACCCATCACGCAAGGTTCACGACACAAATTGAGATGTAATACCGTGCACCACAAGAAATTCCTGCTAGACTTTGAAAATCCCGTGAGTATTTTTTGCAACAATCTCCCTCGTTTTCTCTTCAACGTGATTAACCACCAACCGGATCGATTCCAACGACCCTACCACGCCCGTTAAGCTACATAAAGTCTTCCCATGAAGTTTCGCATTAAGTCTCAAGTAACCTCCTCCACAATCCGAACCCTAATCTCGCCCGTGATATTGTATAAGTTTCCCGCCAAAAGTGATTTTTGAAATGAGAAGAAGGTTGCCCCTTATCCAACAGCCGTGCGAATAGCAGGCTGTCCAACCGAGGTGCCCCCTTATAAATCGAGGTGCCCTTATCCAAAGTAAGAGTCCGTATATCAAATGCTCCTCCGGTGCCGCGCATAATTTTTCGGAGTCTAAATTTCCAAAAATGTTTATTCCCAAAAATTACCTACACACACATAAAACACCATAATTAGTGCAAAATCGATCACCAAACAATATATAGTATTGAGATTTCAAATTAGACACAAAAGCTGTGTCTATCAAATAACTCCCAAACCTATTATTTGCTAGTCCTCGAGCAAATTTATTCCGTAAAATAAAATTCATTTCAACCCCTAGGTGGCCCGTGGAGCTAAGCTGAGTATGTACCTGAGGGTCTACCAGAGGTGTACCCACAAAACCTTTTACCTGCACTCCTAAGCTATCTACGCAAAACCTTGGAAGGCACTGCCAGTAACTCTCCTTGGTTGGCATAATACTTATCGACTACTAGGGATGGGAGCAACCCGACGCGAAATTCCACCGTCAGACACTACCGGAGGTTTGCACTCAAGCATACTAAAATTCATATATAAGTCATTCGCAGCTCTGACTCGTATAGTCGCACTAAGGGACATCAATACCCCTGAGTCAAAACTAATCACATGGATAGATCAAGAAGATGGATATGTGAGAAAAACATAGATGGTTTTGATGTTTACCAAGT